>JAOPTO010000860.1:177909-265219 GCA_033822845.1 Tetrapedia diversipes
AGTTAGTATTTAATTTCTTAAAAAATGCCCATGCTTAGTCCGATTTAAAATTGGCCCGTAAAAGAAATTGCGTAACCGTTGATTATGAAAGTGGTGTAAGTCCAATTTCCATAGATTTTTGCAAAATGCAAATTGCAAATTGGTTGCAAACATGTTGGATGATGTTGCTTAAATGTATTTCATAAACTATTTTATATAAAACATGGATGTATGACAAAGAATTTAGGACTTTAAGTTTATTACTTACATGTCCGGGAAGACCGCCAAAATTTGAAAAAATCGCCCTGGTCCTTTTATATTTGATTTTTCAACATTGAAGTTAAACGATTTTTACAATTGACTAATTTTGAAAGTGGTGTAAGTCCATTTGCAGCCCGTAAATTTGTCTAAAACAAATTTGTATAATCAAATTACATATTGATAAATGAGTAAAAACATTGTCAGATTTGATATAATTAACCTATATTTTTAGTATATATTTAGTATATATTATTTACTTATATATTTTTAACCTTCAATTTTATTTTTATGCAAATCTTTAATTTTCTCGAAACAAGAGAAAATCGACTTACGTCACTTGCAAAATAAACGGTCTATCTAAACAAACGTGTGACTATATATTTACGTATTTTGTACGCTACTATACAGCACTGTAAAGTAGTTCGTGAAATGATAGCCGGGTTATCGACATTTTCGGAAATCCGACCAAACTTGACTCAACTTGACCTCTTCCCAATTCGTTCCGACCATCTGGTTCCCCATATTTTCGGGTCCTCGCACACCTCTGCTATTTATGCGTTTTCATGACGTAAAATCTATTTACGTTATACAACTATTGTGCTAATTTTTAGCAGCTCCAAAAACTCAATTTATTTGCATTTTTTATGGATATTAAATAAAGAGAATATTGCTAAAAAATTGTAGAAAAAAGAGATAACGTAGAGAACAGAAGTAATGTAGGAAAAAGAAATAACATACATACCTTTTGTGTCTAAGGAAAAAGAACTACATTTTATTATTAGTATTACAAATTCACTCCTGTCACGTGGACGCTTTCTCACAAGTTTATTTCGTCCCATTCATTCCTGAACAATGCTATCCGCACCTACCTATACTATTCCAGGGAATCACCAGATGGCGACCTCTCACTCCGGCCGACAAATAAAAATGTAGTTACGTACTTCTAACAAAAATATTATCGCAAAGAACAGTGTTAAAAGTCATCAATATTTATCCTAAGTGGGAAAACAAAAATTCCTTTTACTACATAATTTTACACATCATAAGCAACAAAAAATGTATGTTTCCTGGAAATGACATAAAAGTGATAAAAATGCGGTTTCATGTAAGAACATGAACATTGTTTTGTCGCGTCCACGAATGGCAGGATCGCGACTGTCGTCCGCCGCTGGTTGCTTTAGACGACTGGTTTGAACGTATCGCGTCTGAATGATTGACTGTGTATGCGTTGTGAATTGTGAACTGTGAATTGTGAGGTGAATAAGTTCCGAACGAATGAACTTGTGAATCTTGGTAGAACGTTTATGAATAATACTTGGATTGTGAATATGAAGCACGTTTGTGAATACTTGTTTGTGAAATTGAATGAATAAAAACGCGGCGCCGAAGTGACTCGGTTTTATATGGAGAAGTTCGACTGGTCACTCCTCCATACCTCAAGACGATACGCTAATTGGTTAAAGTCAAAAAGTCAAGACTCCAGTCAGCGTATGCCCTGAGTGCCACCAACCCCTGCTCTTGTGCCCTTAGCACGCGTTTCGAGAACGAGAGTGGGGCAAGGAACAAGAAGGTTTTCCGATTTTAGACAACGGAGAGGAAATTTTCTCCAGGCCCGTGTACCTCTCGAATGTGGGTACCGGCTGGGCGCGGGGCCTTTTGGAAGTCCCTAAGAGTGTTCGAGAAAAAAGGCAAAAGAACTAAAATTTCTTAATTCTCAAAAATAGCAGTACTGGCATGCTCGTGTCATAAATATGCCAATAGAAACTTCCCGTTGTTGTTCCGTAGGATGGAACACCTCCTATAATTGCTTTATTTATTTCCTGCACGTGATTCTCACCTCATTCGAATTTAAAGAATCTAATTCGCATTTGCCCGTGCTTAATTGGGTTATAGAGTTTACAGTATAACTAGTATCCTACCGCGCTGCTTGGGTCTTTTCGTACTCATTCAGAGAAAGCGCGGTCGCGCTGTTTGGGATTCTTCGACAGTGTTTTTTCAATACCCCCTGGGACTCAAACGGTTAAATTCGTTTAACCCTGAAATTCTAAGTCTGATAGAAGTATTTAATAAAACTTTGTGGGTACGTAGATCGTAATAGTATACATATCAATTAATCTCTTCTTTCCATCTAAATGCCATTTTAAAGGGGTGAAACCAGCGTTGAAGTTTCTAAATTTTCTCTCATTTTTTAAAAATAACTTTGTAATGGTACTTGATGAAGCAAAACCTTTCAAATAGAAAATGTTTAATTTTTAATATTCTATCGCCCTATCATAAAAAAGAAACACAGAAAAGCTTGTATTCAAAGCGTGAAAAATCGCTGAAACTTTAAGATTCGTTATCAGCCCCCTTAAAAGATATTTTGTCGCCAAAAAAGTTGCACCACGCAGGATACACCATGCTCTGTACATACATAAAATTTCATTGAAATCAGAATTTCAGAAGCAAATGAATTTTCTTATAATTCAATGTACGAATACTTTTTGAAGCCGCTGTATGCCATGTTTGGTCTTGTTTTAATCAGAAAGACCCCACAAATATACGAGTGCAAGTTCTATTAAAAAAATTAAATATAAATACTGTTAAAATTTTATAATTTTTTTCTTTTTTATTCACTATCGTTTTCTACGTTTAATGAACTACAAGGCCGAATGCTAAAGCCTTTGGTGGAATTAAAACTAGATCACACCTTTATAACTGTAAGCCTCTTGTCTTGTGTTAATATGCACTTTTCCATACATTATGTAAAATAGCGAAAACCGAAGCTGAACTCGAGTTGATCTAAGACCTGAAATACGACCTTGCTTTTTGTAACTATAAGAGCCTTCTCGATAAAATTTTCTTGTGTCCAATGACTGGTCGCGAAGTATATAAGATAGTATGAAAGCAGTCACACGTTTGTTGGATAACCAGATACTGGGGTTGTTGCTAGGTAGAACCTCGATAGGTATCCAGTATCGAATACCGGTTATCCAGCGTTGAATAGGTCGAAGTATATGAAATTCAGTTTTATCGTTCACGTAATGTCTATCCAGCAATTATACGGCAACAACGAGAGCAATTTTTATTGTACAAATAGCATATACATATACATTATATGTGTATATTATATGTGTGTATATACTGAGTATAGTGGAACCCCGTTTATTCAAATTTATACAATAGTATCGTACTTTTCTATCTTTCATTTTTGAAAAAAAAATTAACTTTGAATTTTAGTTTTTTTTTTTTAATATCGTATTTGACATTAACTTTTTATAAATGATTGCATGCCTGCATATCAACCTCCTACCCCAAAATATTTGAGCAGCTGTCCCAGCTACTATTTCCTCGCTACGCCCTTATTTGGTGTTTGTCACATATAATCAGGTAATCCTGATCGTAAATTAAAACAGCAATAATGATTACAAATTAAATTAAATGTATAGGAATAGTGTGACACGATGAGTGATTTTATTCACTCTTGTTTTCTCACTTCTCGTACAGTATGCACCTTCCTATGCTAAAGGTGCTCTTCTCGTGTTCGTGTTACTATTCTTACTCTTACTATAACTCTTACTACAATTCTGTTCTTACTCTGACCTCAACTGAACTGATCTATTGAACTGACTCGAGGTGCAGGTTTTTATACACCTTTTGGACAATACGATCGAACCAATCAGAAGTCTTTCTTAAACGTACCCTTTGATTGACACGGCCTTACTAGAAAACTCCGCATTCCGGAAAGTGTTGAACAGTATTGAACCTCACGAGGTCAGATAAAGGACTTCTGTTCGAAGTTTTATCCCCCCCCCCCCACACGCACGCGCGCGCGCACTCGGAAACACCCTACAAATAATTAAAATTAATTAGAATGTCACTCACTTAAATAGTTTTTGACAATAAAGTTTATCGTGAACGTTTTGATCCAATCATCGAGCGATTAGATCATTTCTGTCACGTAAAATGAAAGAAGGAAAGGCAAAGTAAAAAAAAGAGTAAGTTTCAATAAGAATTGAATCTATGCTGAAAAAGGTAACACTATGCCAGCAATCACATACGTATTCGCTACACAATTTATGTTGATATTATTATCATTTACCTACTGTATAATATAAATACAGTGTAGCCTTAATCATTTGTATTAACCCTTATCAGTGGTATATCATCTCATAAGTGACATCACAACATTGTTTTATCCGTCGTATTTCATTTCTGAAGTGAACAGTAAAGTAATAATTTTAAATTTTAAATATACTTAAATGCTTTTATACGTGCAAATTTATATTCAAAGCTTCCTTTATAATTAAAGCTGAAACAAAACTTCGACGTAATGGCAAGTAAAGTACACAAAATGCTAACGTCCGATAAGGATTGTGCTACTGTCATTTGTGTTTTTCTTTCCTGTATACAAAACATTTAAAATCATGTAATAATGTACTTTAATAGAAAAATTCGGGCTTGTAAGAAGTTCTATTTTATATAGTTAGAACATGATCAGAAGTGTTAAGACATTTTTCCGCCATAAAAATTGTTTCTAACTTTTTTTTCGTTAGAACAATATACTTTTACTTGTGTTGAAAAATACGAATAGAATGTCCGAGTAGTTAAAATTTCATATGACACGTGCTGAAGCCTTTATTATCGAGTTGGGTCTCAGCACTTCAGGAGCGAGAAGGACTTATATTTGCAATTTCTCGTTACTTTCTGAAGTCATATGAATCAGTGGGCTCGCATACACGTGTCCTATGCGCTATTGTGTGTAGTAGTGAGAAAAATCTTCGAGAATTCCGTCCAGAATGTAATGCGTTAAAAAATGTACATTCGTTGGTTCTGCATTTGTTAATTTTTAGTGATTTATTTCGTTTTGTGGTGATTATAAGAATCGTGAAGAAATGTAGTCGATCGATTTGTTTCAAAACTCCTCCAGGCCGAATTTATTGGTAAAGAAGAGATTCGTCGATTATAAGTATGCTGCACTAATTTATCAATGATGTTAGTTACATTTGTAATGAGCCTTCATGTTGCGTATCTAATTGTTCATACTTGGATGCCGATGTGTTTCAGACAAACTGGATTAATGTTAGTAGTTAAAAAAGAAGTCGAAGAAATTAATTGTAAGCAACTACTAAGTTTAATATAAGTTAATTTCCTTTACCAGGATAAAATTTTAAGACGTATTTTACATAATGCAATTAGTAATAAAATACAAATTGTATTAAATTAATACAATAGAATTGCAGGCCTAGGTTCCGAAAATTGCTATTTTAATTTTAGAAATGCATGACATCAACAATTACGTTTATTTGAAATTATTGTCATTTACTAATTACTTCGGTAACCATAGTGATTTCATTAACGCTAACAATCGCCCAATAAGAAAAGTGTCATTTTACTGTTAGTAGAATTCTGTTTTAATATTCAGATTTGTTTTGCTACTATGTATTTGTATCGATATCTGATAATGTAGGTACTTGTAAACCAGTGTTTACCATGGAAAGATACGAAACTGATTCTTTTTCCAACCCAGCTTAGTTTGAACCTGCTGTACCTAGGTTCAAATTTTGTATGGAAATTTCAAACAAAAATCTAACCTGAGCCGTAGCCCGAACCTAATCCCGACCATGCTAGACATCTGAGCAGTAACCTGTGTGCCGGATTCCATTATTTTCGGAAATTTCAGTTTCACAGTCGTTCTTATTCGCAAGTGAAACATATCGGTTGAGTCAAACTAGTGGTCAATCTAACTTGTAAGTTAAAGAACTTTTAAACACTACTGACTTTTGATGTCATGTGTTTTTAAGATTAAAATTAGAATTTTTGGGAATCTACTCATCACATTCTATCAAATTGTGTAACATATTTTAATAATTTTTTATATATCTAAACAAGGTTTACAGTAAAGTTTGAGAGATATTTGAGGAAATGTAGAAGAAATCAGAATGTTTTTGTGAGAAGCTCCAGTGACCAAATAGCGGCAAATTGCGTGAGTGCGAGCGCACGTGTGTGTGAAGGGCGATTGTTAAAATATAAAATTTTAGCTTTGATCATTTAATAGTTTCTGAGATCTTCGTAAGCAACTTTTGTTCTACACAATTGAATTGTCTTTACGTATAAGACTTTAGCAGCGTATACGTGAAATACAGATATATTACTAACGCGACGGTTTCCACTGTAATAGTGTTGTCGCAATTAAATAGCTTATGGCGCATAGCGATATCCAGCTTCAGTGTCTATAAGACATCCTACGTAAAATCTATCAAACTTTTCTTCGGGTAACATTACCTTTTAATTTCAGTGATCACACCGTAGTATGGGGGGAGGGGTTTAATCGATTAAGCACTCTAAGATGTCACCAATCTTCATGAATTTCTTTTTACAAAAGTACTTATAATATCGGATTAAATTTTTTTATAATGAAAAGAGGTATCTTTAAGTTACAGAAAAAAATTTTTTGTTCTCATTTCCTTTTCTGATTGCAGTAATATGTTTATATTTTATTAATGTCTTCGCTGATGTTGATATCCCGTGTAGAACTTGTAATAGTCGTTGGATTACAGTAAATCAAGTTTCTGTTTAATCTTAATCGTACCACGTGTTTTTATAATGGATCATATCACGATGTGGCTCTCATTGTCAATCACTTACGAGAATCATGGGTAGAACCAAAATATTATTGTTTTTGTTTATAGTTGAAATTCATTTATTTATCCAAACAAGCTATATATAAATATAACATATTATACACATGCCATATATTTTTTGATTTCGAATTATATAAGAAAAATACATTTAAAAAGTAAGAAAAAATTTATTTTTTGATGCAATTTCTGCATACAATCGTCTTTGTCGAGTGTTCAGAGCATATATTTTTTCTACATGAGCTACAACGTTGCTTTGACATCCTACATTTTTTGAGTGGGCATATCTGATAACGACACCGAACGTCGCCTTACAATTAGTTGATATATCTGATTGGCTTTCAACTTCCATGCTGGTGGATGCATGATCAAGAACTTCATTTATACCTGCAACAGAGAATGTTTTGTACCAGAAGTTGTGTATGTGATCGGTTCCTTGGCATTTCCAATTATGTGTTTCGTATTGTTTGGGAGAGCTCTTGTTCTGTAATTGTGTGTCCGGATTATTCTGTTACATGTTTATATCTTTGTTCTTCTCCACTCGACTCTTTCATTGTGTTGTACTGGTTGTGTCCATGTTTGTATCCAGAATTGTGTGATTTGTTCTCGAGTTGGTGGTTGGGTGCAATTGTCTTGTTTTTTGTTTATTTCTTGATAAAATCTTTTTTCATTTCTTTTGAATTTTATTAAAGTTTATTATTTTCTCTTTTGCTGTTGGATTCATTATAGTGTTTTAGCTTTGCTGAATATGCAGATATCTTCTGTTTCTGTGTATCTAAAATTTAATGTAGTGTTGTGTTGTTATTATCTTTCTGTAACATGCGGTCTGTATATTTTAGTATATTTATTGATGTATTTCTTTTTATTGCTTGTGTAAGTCGTCCTATATCTTTCCTTAGTTTATCTATCTTTTGGTCTAATCGTATTTTCCATTTTGTTTTCGTGTTTCTTGGTTTCATCGTTTTTTGTTTATTACATTGCAGCGTTGTTGTGGCTGCTACATATATTATTGTCTGTGTGTCTTTCAGTGTGATATTGTTTGTTATGTATCTTTCCGGTAGAAGTTCATTTATTGTATTTAGTATTCTTTGTGTCTGTTTCTTGTATATTAATTTTAGTAATGGATCTCGTTTGGTTGGATCAGTTTCTTTCCATATGTTGATGTTTGTTTTTAATACTTCGTGGATTTTTTGATTGGTAATTTCCTATTGTTGTATGATGTCTAAGGGTGTGTTGTGTTTTGCTTTGGCGTCGCATTTATATACGGTGTGTTTTGCAGCGTGGTTTTTTTCTATATATTGGTTCTGTTGTGTCTTGTCTGTGGTGTTCTGGTTTCGGTCTAGTTCTACTGTAGCTGATTTTTTAATGGCCTGCAGTTCTTGTGGCGTTAATCTGTTATTACGTATGATCGTTTGTTTCTGGTCCATAAGTATTTGTTCCGTGATTTGTTCTTGTAGTTGTGGGTATTGTGTTGCGAAGAGTGCGTGTAATTCCCTGTCTATATCCGGATGCCTATGGTTTCTAATTTTGTTGCAGTGTAGTTGCTACGCATGGCCGTTTAATTCATTTTGTCCGTCCATTTCATACGTTGCCTAGATTTCTCTGTTTTGGTGGTTACACGATTTCTTTGCAAGACATCCGCGGTTCAGTTTGTGGGTTGTGTTGTATCTTGTGTGTTTTGTGTATCGGCTGTATTGTTTTCGGGTGTCCCGGCAATGTCCCGTCTGCTCAGATCATTGCCACCGATGATCTGCCCGCTGTCACGTCTAGCATCGGCTCCGGGCGTGCCCTGACGTACCCAAAAGGCATCGTCTGTTGTTCGAGGTATATTCTCTGATTCTTCTCCATTTTCTTGGGTTTTCCTTTTGGTCGCCTCTTACGACGAGCAGGAACTACTGTCGGAGTATTCTAACCCGCTCCGACACAAGGTTTATTATTATTATTATTATTATCCCTCTCTTCTCTCCGAGTATTCGGGTCTACGCAGAAGCCAAACGGGCTATTGCCAGGTCTGGTTCATTTGTTACGCCGTGTTTAAAAATGTTCGTGTCATGTTGCATGTTTTTAAGATGATGGCCTTCTGTACTTCTTCATGCGTGTTTGGGTGTAGTTGTAGTTGTGCTAGGTGTTGTTTGAAATTGTTGGGTGTGATTCCTGTGACTGATATTATCAGTGTATTATATGTACTACTCGTTGTTTCCAAATCCTTCTTCTACTTCTTTCCAAATCCTCTGTATTTCTTGCGCTAGTGGTGTATATTTTTCTATCTTTTTTCTATATTTTTTTAATATGTTCGTGTCATTCGGTATTGAGATGTCGATAAGGTATGTGATTTTTTCTTTTTTGTCTGTGAATGTAATGTCTGGTCTATTATATTTTACTGTTTTATCTATATGTAGTGTCGTGTCCCGGTATAGTTTGTAGTGTTCATTATCTATGACGGTCGTTGGGGTGTACTTATAGTAAGGTATGTTATTGTCTTCTAGTCTGTACTTGTTAGCTATTGTTTTGTGTATGATTTTGGCCGCTGTGTTGTGTCTGTCTGTATATTCCGTACTAGCTAGCAGTTTACATCCCCCTGTTATGTGGTCTATTGTTTCAGGTGTTAATTTACATTTTCTGCATCTGTAATCCTGTGTGTGAGCGTCCTTTACGATATGTTTTAGATAGTTTCTGGTTGCGATTACCTGGTCCTGTATCGCGATCAGAAATCCTTCTGTTTCCGGGAATATATTGCCTTTTTGCAGCCACGTGTAGCTGTCAAGTTTGTTGATATTTTCGTTTCTTGTGGTATAGTAGTGTTTTCCGTGTAGTTGTTTTCTCGACCATGTATCTATTTTATTTTGTATGTTTTCTTCTTCGTTGTAGTTGTCGGTTATATGTTCTTGCACTGCTAGGTTTAGGGGGGGTGTAGTTTGTCCGCTTGCACTATTGCTTTCTGTATTTGTTTTTGTAAACACTCATATGATCTGCATAAAGACCTTTTACTGCAAAAAGAAATAGAGGAAATTCTGAAGAACCTGAGATGGCCGTCACGATCACCCAATTTGAACCCAATTGAGCTTTTATGGGAAGAGCTTGATAGGGATATTCGATTTCACTGTTCAACGTTAAAGGAATATCTTTAGCAAATACTACAAGAAACATGGAAGAATATAAAATTAGAAACAATTAAAAAACTCACTGCCAGGACGGCTAGAATATGCCAGGCAGTTATTAAAAGCAAATGCAGCTGTATCGATGGAAGGGCGATTTTATGAATTGATTCTCAGTTCGTATAAAAACGTATAACTTTTCTTTAATACATCTTGTTTTACATCCTTACTACCATATTACTTTAATACATCCTTAAAACTCGCAATGATTCCAAACTTTTGGTCGCTAGAGTATGTAAATCGTTTTAATTAGTGCATTTCTCATATGCTCAATTCTGACAATTACAAGATTCAACCTATTTTTCATTAGGTTTACTTGTGCTATAGAATTTCTTGCACATAATGCAATATCGTTATTTATCTTCTTTTCTTTTTGTTATTTTGATATTTTTATTTTTTATATCTTTATTCTTTTTTCTCGTTTTTCTTCATATTCTCTTCTGATCGTTTCTTTCTCGGCAGAATCAGTAGACAGAATATAGTAGACGTTCTGTTCTTTCTACCTTCTGTTGAAACCTTTCAAGGTGAAGTTTTACGAAATGATTGTAACGTTTCAACCGATCTTAACTGTCGGTATTAGAATTGTTCCCGATTGCACTTTAATCATAAATTTTCATTAGAGTATACTTATGAATTCTCTGTAACCATCACCAAGCTAAAGATTTAAATCAAGATAGAAAGATTAAATTGACTAAAAGAGCATTTAATTACGATTTTAAAGTAGTAAGAAAAGTTAACTTTCGGGTGTTGAAAAGTTATTTCCTTTATTTTATTTATTTATTTATTTTTTCAACCGTCATTGGTCTACCTTACAGAACCTAAATTGTTCCGCCCTACGGAACTACAGCGAGAAATTTTTCTTGGCATATTTATTATATAACATGCGCGTGTCGGTACTGCTATTTTTGAGGATTAACACTTTATTGATCGCGTAACTTATTGTACACGCACTCCCGATCGGCTCATTTTGTTGCGGACACATCGCTAATGAACTGATCACAATGATTTTCTTCGCGTAATTAATAGTTTAATATCGCTTTATAGTATACATACGATATCGCTTGAAACAGTCACCTTCTTGTAAGGAAACATTACAAAATTTACAGATTAATTGTAAGCATGTGAAAGCCGATTAATAGGCTTCCGGTCGATAAAGTGTTAAGAAAATTTAACCTTTTCTGCCTTTTTTCTCTAACCCTCTTAACGTCCGCAGAGGGACAATAAACTTAAAATTTCGTGTCAGCCATGTTTCCTCGATAGTCAAGCACGTGTTATAAATAAGGGACTTCCGAAAGGCCCCACACCCAGCCGGTACCTACATTCGAGAGGTACACGGTTTCGGAGAAAATTTCCCCTCCGTTGTCTAAAATCGGGAAACCTTTCTGTTCCGAGTGAATCACTCTACCCTTGTTCTAGAAACGTGTGCTAAGGGCACAACAACGGGAGTTAGCGGCACTTAGAACATACGTTGATTGGAGTCTTAATTTTTTGGACCTAATCAATCGGCGTATTGTCCTGTGGTATGAAGAAGTGACCAGTCGAACTCCTCCATATAAAACTGAGTTGCATCAACGACAAAAGAGACAAATTAATCGGTACTCACTTCGGCGCTACGCTTTAACGGACGAAGTACATCATTTGGTCCTAACTTCGAAACCGCGCTTCAACGAACCAGGTACATCATCCAGTACTTCGGTTCCATAATAGTATACATTATTCGGTTATACATCAAACGAACCAAATACATCATCCGATATTGTTTCACACCCTGATTGTATCTCCTGAACTGGCCATCCGTGGTATAACGGCCAACTTTTACATTGCAAACCAAAGGATAAGTCTTCATTGGCTAATATTACTGACCAACAAATTAAAACTTTTTTTCGGTTTCCTAATATTCATTAGTTGTTTCTAGTAGAGTTCCTTGTGTTAAAAATGAATCCGGAAACAAAATTACTTCATCACCCTCAGTTTTTGAGAAACACATCATTTTGTAAAAACAGTCGACTTGGAGAAAAAATGAAATGAAAAGTATAAATGCTAGGAAATTCCGCTTGATCTTAAATAATAGAAGAAACTTTTCCGAATAAAATAGTGTATAGAATTTGAATTGTGGGTGATTATAAACTATTATAAATAGCTGTCAAAGTTTATAAAAGAGTCGATACGTATATTTTCCGTATACTATTATATTTCTACATTTTTAGGAAAAGCTCTTTATCCAATACGAACTTCCTATACAGGGTTGAATTCCACGGACATTTCCGTAAGAAGAACCATCCACACGAAGTATCGAAGCGGTTTTCGATTTGAACTGGTCTAAAAAATATAAAGTACCTTCTTAGAGCGGTCGCATCCTCTGGTAACGTTTACGATATTATTATTCTCATGAAAACTTGGTTAATACCTTGCATTACGCTGAAACTCGGAAAAAGCTGTGCCGAATTCGTGGCCAATCGTCGAGGAAGGAATCGAACGGCAGACCCCGAGTGTCGAAATTTGCAACACGATATCTTATGACTGAGTGCGAGATTGCCGTGCCCATATTTACTTTATGCGATGGAGTTCTTGTGATATTCAAATGAATTTGAATCAAAAAATTTAAAAAAATATTTTAGGTAATACCACTTTTCAATGAGCTATTGATTTATATGTTCCACTGCTTTTTTCTTACTGATTGAATTTTTCTCCGTCGCTTAATTCTAATCGGTAATGCGTTATTCCTGCTAAATAAACGGCCCACTGGCGTCACAGAAAGTCTAAAGATTTCCATGACTACCTATCGTTCAGCCATCTCAAAGCAATTTGCAAATTTATTAAATGTTATAGAAATTACATTGTCAAAATTGAATCTCAGATATAAAACAACGCCAAGTCTTTCCGAAAATTTATAAACTCAAGTCGACAGTCATATTATCATTACCAAACTCAATGAACTTTAACGTAACGAATTTTAATTATTAGTATCCTCTTCTCCTCGCTATAATTACAACTATAATTGTAGTACTACAGTTTTCAACAGTCCTGATATCCATTCAATTCATATTACTATTAGCGTACTATCAGAAATCAACAAACTCCCCAACCATGAATCTCTAGCTATTGAGATGGCATCCCGTGAATATTTAAAAAAAGAAAAATAAGTTTATACTATTAAGATCACTCTGGATTATATTTAATCACGCGTTACCCACTTGACACTTTCCCAAGAAATGGAAAACTGGCATTGTCACTTCAGTCTTTAAATCTGGTGACTTTTATAATATTTCTAACTATAAACCAATATTTTTAATCAACACAATGGCAAAGGTTTTTGAGCACTTAGTTACAAATAAGCTTAAACCAGCTTTACGTAATTCTAACTGCGATAACCAACATGGTTTTCTTGCGGGACAGTCCACCACCACAAACCTGGCTGTTTACTGTAAGGATGTCGCAAGTGTTTTTGATAATAAACTTCAAGTGGATACTATCTACTTAGATCTAAAAAAGAATGAAGACCACTATATCCTTATCGATAAACTTTCCCGCTATGGTTTTGGGGGTATTTTTTCTGGGCGTTCATATTGTATAAAAGTTAATAGCCTTTTTTCTCATCATATTAATGTTTCATCTAGTGTCCCACGCTGCTATTCCTTTTATTTATAAATGGTATTGGGGATTCGCTTGAATACTGTTCTAACTTACTATTTGCGGATGATCTCAAAATCTATAAACTTAAACGATTTGTGAATAACTGTAAGAATCTATAGAACGATCTAAACAAACTTATAGAATGGCAGAACCAAAACCGCATAGAGTTTAACACATCTAAATACCATGTATTACGGTTCTCCTGTAACCAAAGCCTGCTTTCGTTCGATTACCATCTTCGCAACACTATGCTCCCTACCAAATCCACCACTCGCGATATTGGAGTTATTTTCACTGATAATTTATCTTTTGATACTTACGTTTACCAAAAAATCGCCGAAGCCGAATAAATCATTATGACTTATCTATAGAAATGGTAACGATTTCATCGATCCAAATACTATCCTATATCTCTACAAATACCTTAAACAACACAATAATCGAATCTGCATCAGTCATATGGTCCCGTTCACCCTTAACCCTTTTAGCACCGAGCGAAAGGAGCGTACCTAAGCGAAAAATACCGGGCCGAATCGACGAATTTGCAGAGGTTTGCGAAAATTCTCGTAAAAACTAAAGTAGGAGTGATATTAATAAAATTTAAAAAGCAGCATATTGCGAAATAAATGGAGAATAAAACGATACCAATTGTGTTTCAATATTTGTTGAAAATCATTAAATCATAACGATATATCGTCGTTCGGTGCTAAAAGGGTTAAGCTTAAAAGCTTACTGAAAGGCATTCAGCATAAACTCCATCGATAGATTGCTTAAAAAATCGGACAACCTCTGTTGAAGTTATATCATAACTATAATCCCCTTATGATCCGCTTAAATGTTCAAACTCTTGAGACTATGAGAATCGTAGCAGATCATATGACACCATACATGGTTGTACGAATAACTGTTTCATAACATTTTGTTTAAATTTTAATGCTTCCCTTCGATTTATCTTATATCCACTATTATTTAGACCTCCCCTCTTGTCATCCAACCTAACTAATCTTGAGCGTTTCACCACAATTTGCTTACTGGCTAATAATTACCATCATCGTATTAACTTATTCGTTGACAGTGTCAATATATTTAAACATAATTTATATAGGTCCTTGTCTTAAGTAGCATGTATCTTATATTCTTTACTTATGTGTGCTTGTTGTTTCTGTACTATCTTTTGTTTACAAAGAGGTTTTCTCTCGTGAAATAAATAAAAAGAATATACCTTAAAGTTTTCTCTATCACTAGAAATTGACGTAGTTTTCCTTAGCACATCAGTATCTATTATAATAAAGAAACTTGATAATTCATAAGCAAATCATTTTCTTGTTTTTGGAGATAACCCACTTGTTTTCCTTGCTCTAGATTTTTTTCGCGGTGGAAAGCTAAACGTAAGTTCTTAATTTTTTTTTTGTACTTCAAGGACAACTGTAGTCATACTTGTTCGCGAATTGTTTCAATTGACACAAGTTACATGTTGCCTGAATGTTATCCCAATGGAATTCTTTCTTGTCGCATGTTGCACATTGTCTAAACGTTTTATCAGTTGAATCACGCCTTAACGTACACGTATTTTCTAAGAAGTATAGCGTGATCATAAATTATCGTATTAAACACTGACATAGATATCCACACAATTAAATTTTCTGCCGCTAGATGAAGTAATAAAGTAACAGAAAAATGTTAGCACTTGCCGTTTGTTTGGAATTTGAATCTTGGTTTCTTCGATCCCTATTTCGACTTTTTGAATGTGTGAACTTCACCGTTTGACTAATTTTACAATTACGCTATGAGGTGTAAGTGCGCGTAAATAGTAAAGTATAACAGCAAGAAACAGTAACGATTTATTCAACGGTTTAAAATATAACAAAATAACAACAAATAACAAATAATAAATATAATTGAACAGACCTGATTCCGCTATTGGAAACTGAAGACTCAATGTCTGGTCTCCGAAAAATGGTCTTTTTATACTGTAGCCCCCCGCCAAAGGCTGTCTGTACTTTCGGTGGAGGTGGTGGCATCCTAGAAATTGTCGAAGGAAACCTGGGACTCCGCGCAGATAAAAATGGTCGCCCGCTCGGACCCTCGGTGTTCGAGGCTCAGGTAAAACAGAGTAGTAAAGAAGTTTATTGATCGGCTGTAGGCATTTCCCTACAGCCGTTTTAATTACGAATATTTCCTTCGATGCTTTCCAGGGTACCGCCACACGCTATATTTCTAGACTCACCGTACCTCCCTTACTCTTACTCCAATCATGCGCGATACATCATGATGGTCTAAATTATAACCCATGTTGTGTGTGTGTGCGTGTAAGAAAATAAGTATTCTGTTTCTTGGAACATGTCTTAACACGTTGACGGTGGTCTGACCCACCGGTGGATCATACTTATCTGTTCCGTGGGGCGGCATGGCCTACCGATGGATCACTCTTGTATATTAAAAAATATGTAGTACAAAATTTTATAATATTTTATTTTAATTATTCAATAGTATACATTGACATTTCAACATTATAATCAAACACATAATTTATAATTTAAACCCTTTGGGTACACTTGCGAAAAGTGCCAACGATGATATATCGTCGTTCATGCATTAGCGTCTTATTATGCGCATCACGAGAAACATGTACCTCAAAATAATTGTATAAAACACTAAAATGGTTCAAATGCGACGCAATACAATTGAAAATAATTTTTTTAGATTCAACTTTTTGTTATATCTTATGTATATTCTTAGGTATACTCTTATGATGATCAGTATCGAGGGTCTGTATATGTTGGAGCGATAAAGTAGAAACAAGACACGAGATTACGGTCCCAATCAAGTTTCTTACAATTAGGACCGTAATCGCAATCTTTGTGTTTATAATAGTTATCAAACAGCTTAAATTGCACGTCACCGTGCATCGACACGGCGAGTCTTTTCTTAAAAATCGACTTTCCCAAAAACATAATGATGAACCAAAACCGATTTTAGATTGGTTTTTAGCTCGCCGATATCTATTCAAATCACCTAGTGGGTATTACCGCACAAGAATTGTGTTGAACAGTATAATTTGGCACTGCACCGCCCCACGAAACGGACTGCTAATTCAAGCACCGCCGCACGAAAAGAATCATGAATATCCGCGCCAGCGTCAATGTGTTAAATATGATTTTGTAAACGGTTAGTTCCTACTCCTTCAATGAGTTCATTATCGAAAAGAATATGATCTTCCAAGAATTACAATTGCTGATTACAAACAAGTTCCTTGAGCTAGAGTACATTAATAAGAGTACCAGAGTATACTTACAAAGTAAAAAAATGTTCTATGATTAATTAAGTTATTTCAAAAATGTTCAATCTTACTATAGTAAAATGCAAGAAAATTACGATAATTACCTGCTAAAATACAAGAAAATTCTGAAGTTAGAAATAATTCGGAAAGCCTTTGTACCTTATCAATTTCCTCACAAGGAGAATCTGCTGTTCAAAACTAATCCATAACGCAATTCGTAAATTTAAGGAAAATCTCATCTTGACACTTAGACTTATGTTTAAATTTCAGTCACCGAGAAATATCCTAGCGATATGTTTTCCTTGAGTCTCTTAATTGACTTCGCTTAAAAGTGATATTTTCCATTTAACATTACCGTACATACACTGCCGGACAAAAGTTTGAAATTACAACGAGTTTTAAGAAAAACAGGATATATTAAAGAAGCGTTACAGGAACTGAGGATATTTTATTTATCAGAACACTTTTTACATTTTCTTTCGTTTTTTTTTTTCATAAAAAAATAGATACTTTTCTTAAATTGTCTTTTCATTGAAGAAGCCGCCTTTGCTCCTAATGACTACCTGTTACATTCTAGGCATTCTGGCAAAGAGTTTTTTCATTGTTTCTGATTTTATATTCCTCCACTTATATTTCTCTACTTGTAGTATTCGCCAAATACTGGTGTTCCTTCGATGTTCAGTAGTGGGATCAGATATTCCTATCGAGCTCTTTCCATAAAGGCTCAAAGGCTGGTGGTGGCTGTGATGGCTATCTCATGTTCTTCAGAACCGCCTCTATTTCTTTTTGCAACCCTTTACACAATTTAGATGAGTGCTTAACTGCATAATAAAATTTCTGCCTATTAAACAGCAACCTGGTAGTACAGCATGTTGCTCAAATATGTGCTTATAGTTCTCGTTTTCTCATCAGTAGTCCTACTCTAATGGTTGAGAACCATTCTCACACCGTAACCGAGCTTCCACCATATTCGACAATTGGTACAACACGTTCAGTTAACATTTTTTTCTTACAGATCGACGGACAAATGTTCTTCGATCCAAACTAATCACTTAAAACTTGGATTCTCCGGTCCAAAAGATTCTGATCTAGAACTCAAATGTCCAATTTTTTTGACTTTTTGCCCAATTCAACCGCATTTTGCGATTTTTCTATAAAAGTAATGGTTTCCTGACAACTGGGGCCATTAAACGTCTTTTCCGTTTGCAAATCATCTGTATTTTAATATCTTCAGCCTTCGACGTTATCCTAGGTTTGATATCTAGTATACTAGTACTGCATTAGTGCGGAATTTGTAAGAACATTCGATTTTGATAAAAATCTGTAAGTGATTCCAAACTTTTGGCCGGTAGTGTATATTCGTTATAGGGGAAGGTCGTACAGTACTTGTCGCTCTAAGTTTTATTGTCATATCTTGGGTTGGAATGAACAGAATTAGAATTTTAAAAAAGTGATTTTGAGCTTAAATAGTACTTAATGAAAGGAAGGAAAATATTTCTATGAATTTTAACAGCAAGAATTGAAAACCGGCAAAAATCAAAAAGTTATGATCTGAGTGAAGCAAAAAATTGTCGTCCAATATTGAGCGCATAATTTTTTTTAGGTTTAATTGATTAAGATATTAATAAAAGGACATTCAAATATTAGAATAACATTCAAGCTTTATTTTTACATGTGTTACAAATAAAATAAAAAACTTTTTTTTTTATATATACACCCAGTGTGTTTTCCCTCCAACTTGCATATTTAATGTACTCCATTCGATCTTCCTCAAACGTTTCCTTGAAAATAATATAATTAATATATCATTTACTTACATTTATTACTATTATTTTATTTACAAAATTATTTTCTTTCTCATTCATCTTTTCCTCCAACTTCATTTTTCTTTTCTTTATTTGTTTTATTATCTTTCTGCTTTTCTTTGTTTCTCTTTCGACTTTTATTTGCATTTGTTATTTGAGGTACCAATATACTGTACTAGTTAGTAATGAAAATTTGGTCAGTACTAGTGTGGTTAGTACTGCACGATATGTTAGAGGTTATTTATTTCCTCATAGAATACATAATAAAAATGAACGCTTCAGGCCAACGATACAATGCGGCTGCCCGTTTGTTACAAATTTGTATGCATCTTTTGTTTCATTTCTCCCTTCCTCTCGCTCGCTCGGTGAAAGCGATTAACACTCTCCACACAACAGACACGTGTGAATATTTTAGATCATACTGTACCGACACAAAAAAATACCAGATGATTGTTTCAAGATATTCTTAGTAGGCTAGAGACAGTTATAAGAAAAGAATAAAATCATTGACTTACATGAGAAGTAATATATCAACCTTAAGAAATAACTTTCAGTGCATGAAAATAGCAACGTGGACGTGTATCGCCGCAATGAAATTCAGAAAGTGGAGGTACTCTATGGTTTCGGAGTGTGTTATACAGTTATGCAATAGTTTATTGGGTTGTTCAAAAAGTCATTGCGTTTTTTTTTCAATAGATGTCGTTATCCATATTTATTTATATCTTAGCGTGATACGAATGTCAAATGTTTATACGCGTTTTATTGTCGACAGTTAACCTTAAAACTGGAAACAAATTTCACGCGATTCTATCGAGTTTTGTGCTTGCAATTGTAGTTTGAAGATGGATAATTTTGAAGAACATAATCGTCATATTTGGCTTTATTACTTTAAAAAAGGGAAGAGATTAACTGAAGTAAGAAATAAGTTGTGTCAAATTTACGGCAGCTATGTCATCAAAGATAGCCAGTGCCAGAACTGGTTCGCCCGATTCCGTGATGGTGATTTTTCAGTTAAAGACGCTCATCGCTCCGGTCGGCCTTCCGAGATTGACGACGATAAAATGAAAGCATTGGTGCAAGCAAATAAACATTCAACGATTTGGGAGCTTGCTGCCGTTCTTAGGGTGTCCATTGGAACTGTTCATGGCCATTTGAAATCAGTAGGCTTTGTGAAGAAACTCGATGTTTGGGTACCACATACCGTTGAAAGAAATTCATCTGACGCAACGCACGAACGTCTACGATCAACTCATAAAACGTGAAGAAAGCGATTCGTTCTTGAAGCGTATAATTACAGGCGACAAAAATGGATTGCTTACAATAATGTTAGCCGAAAAAGAAGTTGGAGCAGGCGAGATGAAGAAAGGAAAGCAAAGACGAACATCCATCAAAAGAAGGTAATGCTGTCAATCTGGTGGGATTGGAAGGGACCAGTTTTCTATGAGTTGCTCCAAACAACAAAACAATTAATCCCCATATCTACTGTGAGCAGCGTAAGTTAAGTGATGCCATCGCCCAGAAACGTCCCAAGCTGATCAATCGTAAGGGGGTGGTGTTTCACCACGGCAATGCAAGACCAAGCACAAGTTTGGCCACCCGGCAAAAATTGTTGCAGCTTGATTGGGATGTATTGCCAGGTCCACTGTATAGCCCTAACTTAGCGCCATCAGACTTCCATCTCTTTCGCTCCTTGCAAAACTCCTTAAATGGTAAAACGTTTGCTTCAGAAGATCTTATCAAACAGCACCTTGACAAATTTTTCGCAGAGAAACATAGGAAGCTTTACGAACGTGGAATTATTAGGGGGACCGGAAAGTAATGTCGTTTTCTTACACATAAATTTTTAAAGAGTTTTTATTTTTAATCAATGATGTAATCACCTTCGTTATCAACAATCTTCTGCCATCTAGTGTGCAAATTTTCAATGTTGGATTGATAAAAATCAATTAGTTTTTGAGCAAAATATCTGGAGATGGCATTTTGTATGTCATCCAAATTTGCAAATCTTTTGTCACTTAAAAAGTGTTATAGAGATCGGAATAAATAGAAATCTGATAGTGCAACATAGTGCGAGTATGGTGGGTGAAGCAGAACCTCTCACCTCAATTCATTAATTTTTTCCAGGGTCTGTCTTGCACAGTGCGGTCATGCAATTATCGTGTTGCAGAATAACGCCTTTTCTGTTAATAATCACTAGCCACTTTACAATTGAAGATTGGTTTACTCGATCCAACTGTTCACAGTAAAGGTCTGCATTCACAGTTTGTTCGGATTTCAGCACTTCAAAATGAATAACGCCGCGAATACTTCATCAAACACACAAAACGGCCTTTTTGGGGTGTAAACCTGGCTTAGCAGTACTTCGTGGCGATTCATTCGGAGAGAGCCACTGCCTTTTGCGTTTTGGATTCCCATAAAGGACCCATCTTTCATCTCCAGTGATCAAGCAATCAAAAAACGCTTCTGTATTATGCTGTTAAAGCAGTAGGTTGCATGTGGTGGATCGGTTAGCTTTGTTCTCTTCGAACCAATTATGCGGGACTCAAATACCCTGCTCTGTTTACTTTCCCAATCTGTTGCAAATGTTCTTAGATAGTCGATCAAGATTGTTTAAGACAGTCTAACACTTACTCAATTGTCTTACATGGATTTGCTTCCACTTCCGTTCTTAACACGTCATTGTTTAAAGTTGTTGGTCTCCCTGATCGATACGAGTCAAAAAGATCAAAATTACCGGATTTGAACTTAGCAAACCACCTCTGACATTTACGAACGTCTAATCCATTTGAGTATACATTGTAAATGTTTTTGATAGCAACTGTTGAGTTACTACCCTTGCGAAACTCAAAAAGCATGCAATGTCGGATACCTACCTCTTCTGGTATTTGGCTAGCTATAGCACTCAAAATTGCAAAAGAAATTTTAATTCAATTATTTACAAATAAACAAGTCTCTATAACTTTAAAATGTCTTTGGTATGATTTTGAAGTACACAATGAAGCTGAGAAATGACGATCAAATATTAACATGCGCAGAAACGACATTACTTTCCGGTCCCCCTAATATGAAGTTACCCGAAAGATGGCAGAAGGTCATCGAACAAAACGGCCAATATATCATTGAGCAATCTTCATTACATATATTAAATAAACACCTGAAAATCACATGAAAAAAACGCAATTACTTTTTGAACAATCCAATATTTCTGCCTGAAAAGGGCTCTCATATAATGAGGATAATGAATACTAACAATAAGTTTGATCGGTATTATACGACTTTACCTTATGTATTATGAATCATTTTACTCACCTCCAGTGTCAATAGTGTATTCTTTGTTTGAAAGTTGAAGTTAACTTTGCAATAGTAAAATTACTGTAGAAAAAAGGTTCTTAAGATTATTTATTATTAGAATCTAGCAACTCCTAGAAGTCTATTTTTTCTTTAATAAATGTTAAATCCTGTTACATAATAGTACACTTGAATCTTAGAATATACGTATCTATTATTTCAGATGGCTACACCTACTATTCAATCTTGGAGTACAGGTGGTCGTGGGACTTCCCTTAGAAATGGTTCATGGAAGTCTGAGGATTGCAGCAGTTTACATGGCTGGGGTTCTTGCTGGTAAATAGTTACTACACATTTCAAATTTCTAAATGTTATTTACATAAATTATGAAAGTTTTCATCTTAATCTAATAACGATATTTCTAGGGTAAATAATATTAAATGTATTAAAGCTCAATGGTTTTTATTGTTCATGCCTCTTTTGCCATTTATCTTATTCTCACATGTAAGATTTAAATTATTATTTGATTGCACGTATTGTTGTAACAGCGGAACTGTAAACGGGATAAGCCATGTTCAACCTTGACCTCCGAATTATTACATTTTAACTGCTTCAGAAAAGTGAATATAAAATCCAAACTCGGCAGGCTGTGCTAATCAGTGTTTTGAAATTGCTCGCTTTTTGTTAAGCAGTCGTTCAGGTCAATAATAGTGAACAATTTTTAGGACAGTGAATCGTAAACGTTACCATCGTAAGCGATCTTCGATAACGAAAATAACGACTTTTGGAAAAATCCATGAATCGACCGTTCTTCAAGGAAAAGTTATACTGCTAACGGGTTGGTTGATGTTTAAAATCGTTCTCTCTGCTCCAGAATATTTAGATACCTCTTTCATGAACGCTGAAATAATTATTTCGAACGAGACACTGCTTTTGTGACTATCAAGCGAAGAATTTGAATTCTAAAGTTGAACATCACAATGGTGATAATTTAAAGTTCCGACAGTTGGGTTATTTAATTTTCTTTAATAGAAATCGAGGAATAACGAAAAAAAATTGAACGTAAAATTGTAGTAAGTCTCCTCCATTGTGTCAAACAATTTTTGTACGAAAAATCTTTTCATATCTTCACTAACATATAAAGTATTTCTGCGTATTCAATGAAACGATGCGTCACCGCCGAAAACAAAATAATGGTACATACAGAGTGGTAACTAGTAGCAGCTAATTTTTATAAGTTTTGAAAGATAAAGGTCCAAACTACGGGCTTGAATTGGTTTTACGACTGGATGTAGTAAGACATATAATTTTCACTTTGTTTTAAACATTTTAACGAGGATCTTTACCTCATGTTTACCATAAAAAATGTTAAATAATGTAGTAGAAGGACTAACAAATTTGATTATACTAGTGATGATAGTTAAACTTCCAGGAACAACCTCTATTTTTCAGAACTAAAATATATTAATAAATTAAAAAGTTCTGCTCTTCTCAAGGAATCGTTAAATTTTGCACTGACACGTACACTGAATGCATTTACAATAAACGTCAACTTCAAATTGTTCTGCAGGGTCAGATATAAAGGATCGGCTCCTCTACCTTACGGAATTTAATAGAACTGTTCTTACTCTCCCAAACCGAACTATTAAAATTACCTAGATGAAAAGTTCATTTTTGTGAGTTCGGCCATGTTTTCGGGTTTTTGAACTACTATGCGGCGCTGTCTAAAATCGCACGTGAACAAAACCGGAAAATTTTCCTTGACAGATTTATGACATGAGCGTGCGGGTAATGTTATTTTTGAATATGAAGAAGTTTAGTCTTCTTCTGTTTTTTTTTTTCAAACCCTCTTAACGTCCATAGAGGGACGACAGTCTTAATTTTCGCGTCAACCCTGTTTTCTCAATAGCCAAGTGTGGTGTTATAAATAAGGGACTTCCGAAAGGCCCGGCGGCCAGCGGGTACCACATTCAAGAGGTGCATGGGCCTAAAGGAATTTCCCCTTCATTGCCTAAGATCAGGAAATCTTTCCGTTCCGAGTTAATCACCCCACCCTTACTCTAAAAACGCGTGCTAAGGGTACAAGAACGGGAGTTGGTGGCACTCAGGGCATACGCTGATTGGAGTCTTGATTTTTTGGCTCTAACCAATTGACGTATCGTTTTGAGGTATGGAGGAGTGAACATTCGAATTCCTGTATATAAAAACCGAGTCACTTTGGCACCGAGCAATATACAAAACATAAATATATACAATTCACATAGTTTTTCTACAGCATATCATTCGGTGCACCGCTATTAAACGATTCCCAGTCGATTCATGAAACTGGTCATACAAAGTACAACACTGTGGACGAGAGTTGTAAAAGAAATATTTAAGAATACGACATATATTGTTGTTGCATTACTGTTACAGTATATTTTTGTTGAAATTGGTAATTAAATTAGTAAACAATTGTTGCAACTAATTCGCAAGTAAATCTAATTGCATAACATGTCATTCACATAAAAAAATGTGTGTAACAATCGAAATAGTGCAACAGTTGACAAGACTAAAAATAATAAGATTAAAGGAAAGGAAATTGGGTGGGCAGGTGGAACAAAATGAAAAACCTCGATTTATTACGCGAAATCCTGGAGTTGGGGAGGGGGGGGGTCCTCGAACCCATACTTCTTTTTATACATTTATCCTGGAAAAAGTTGTTTTCTGGAAAATTTTTTTTTTTTTTCTGAAAAAGTTTATAAACAAGACAACATATGTTCTTGCATTCAATTTATATTGATTTATACATATTTATAAAATTAGATAATATAAAATAGTATACTGACGTGCAACTAATTTCAACTTGATTCTTCTGATAAACATGAATGGCAGAGTATAGTATTAAGTGAATGTATTCTGCAGACGTGGTTTTTGCATTGATTTTGATAAGCTATTATATTTCATGCGTTTGCTTTTAGCCTCCGGTAGACACTGATATCTTCCTTTTTTTGTCGGTTCTGTATCTTTTGGTGTTTTAATTCGTAGTATCTTTCCAGTTAAAGTTCCCAATTAGTTACATAGTTTCATTCTTTGTTCTGTAATTTTTATTCTTTGGAGAAAAAGAGAGCATGAGGATCTATTTCGTCTAATCGCCGCCGCGCCGCACAGTGGGCCAAACAGCGAATCTAGCTGATAAAAAATCGTAATTGTGAAACGCAGCTTCCTATGTCAACTTTTTTGGGTTCATTGTAAAGGGGAGATCTTGTTCTTGAAATTAATGGTAGTGTGATTCGGAAAAAAAAATTTTTACACTTTTTTCAATTATTTAAACAAATGTAATTATTAACAATTAATTATTTACAATGAAAAACGTAGACATTGGAGATTATAGTTACATTAACTGCACTCTTTTATATATGTACACTTACACGGTTATGTTTTTTTAAATATATAGGCATATCATTTATGAAATTGAATATTTGGGATTTTCTATAGAAAACAGTTTCTATTCAAAGGAGTTTTAGAAAGCGCAGCGGTATTAGTAATGTATTATTAATGTATTTATAATAATATTGATGTCATCACCCTTACATCAAATGTCAAAAAGCGTCTTCCATGATACGGACATTGTATCTAAAACAATGTTGCACATTAATTGTTGGCAGATATATGCAGCTATTTTTCGTCAGAATCGAACTAAAATAGATTAAAGATATGGATAAAACAGAAATCAAAGCAAATACACGCGAATATTGAAACTGCGGGATCTCTTTCTAAAGTTTTACTATGATTATCGGATTAAGTTTAATGAAGAAGAATTTATAGTATCAATGAAAGCACTGGGAAAAATTTTATATTGAAATCAAATAAAATAAGCACTTATCTTTTAGAAATCTTTCCACCAAACTAGTATTTTAATGAAGAACACAAAAATACGACGTATACACTAGAACGCACAAGGAGGCACTGTTTTACGAAAAGACTAATATCTGCACGCTCGTAGCAAATACGGAAAATACCGTACACTTGGGTACTGTTTTATGATATGCAGATAGTTTCCCGCTACCTTGGACGTACTTTGTACCAAAATATTACGATTTCGAGGGTACTCATTTTTGGACTTTTTATAAGCTAGAACGGTGATTCGGCCCACTGTGCGCCGTGCCGTACCGTCATCACGACGCGTAGTCAGTTATTGGGTTGGCAACTAAGTGATTGCGGATTTTGTCGATAGATGAACTTTACACTTTCTTTTGTTTTACTAACGTAGTCAAAGCATCTAACCTATAATTTTTTCTTATTGTTTGGACTTCTACCTTTAATTTAGTAAAAATATTATGTCGATTAGGGCTTTAGTTTTGTTTTTATCTCAATTAAAAGTGGAAGAACAGGACGCGCACTTCAGACATATTTTATTGTATTGGTTCCGAAAAGGCAAGAACACATCGCAAGTACAAAAGAAGTTATGTGCCGTATATGGAAATGAAGCCTTGAAAGAAAGGCAGTGTCAAAATTGGTTTGCCAGATTTCGTTCTGGTGATTTTTCATTGAAAAATGCTCAACGATGTGGCCGTCCAGTTGAAGTCGATGAAATCCATATCAAGGCCATTATCGATTCAGATCGTCATAGCACAACACGTGATATTGCGGAGAAGTTCAATGTATCGCACACATGCATTGAAAAAAAAATTAAAAATGCTTGATTATGTCAAGAAACTCGATTTATGTATCCCTCGCCAGCTTAAGGAAATTCATTTGACGCAACGCATTAGCATCTACGATTCGCTTCTGAAACGCAACGAAACTGATCCATTTCTGAAAAGGTTAATTACTGGCGACGAAAAGTGGATAGTTTATAACAATGTTAATCGGAAGAGATCGTGGGTGATGAAAGATGAATCAGCCCAAACAACATCAAAAGCAGAGATTCACCAAAAAAAGATTATGCTATCAGTCTGGTGGGATTATAAAGGAATTTTGTACTTTGAACTTATGCCATAAAACCAAACGATCAATTCAAACGTGTACGTTCAACAACTCGCCAAATTGAGCGATGTAATTCAAGAAAAGCATCCTGTATTGTCAAATCGTAAGGGTGTGGTTTTCCATCATGATAATGCAAAGCCCCACACGTTTTTGACTACTCGCCAAAAATTATTGGAAGTGGGTTGGGGTGTTTTGTCACATCCACCATATAGCCCTAATCTTGCGCCTTCAGACTACCATTTGTTTCGTTCCATGCAGAACTCCTTAAATGGTAAAATTTTTAATAACGCTGATGATGTTAGATCACATTTAATTCAGTTTTTTGATAGCAAAGATCAGAAATTTTACGAATGTAGAATTTTGACACTGCCAGAACGATGGCAAAAGGTCATCGACAAGAACGGACAGTATCTAACTGAATAAAGTTATATTTTTAAACAAAATTTTTGAATGTTCCTTCTTATTTGAAATCCGTAATCATTTAGTTGCCAACCCAATATATTATATTTCTTTTATGTTTACTGTTTTTTTTTACACATAGCAACAGGAACATTTTAATCTCAAACTTAAATGTGTATACAACAATAAATAATTTTAACAGAATTTTTTATGAAAGGAGGGAAGTGATTCTAATTTAAGATTTTCCAATTAGTGGCTTCAAGAAACCCCCCCCCCCCGCCTAGGGGTTCTAGGGTTAATAAAATACGATCAGGATATATGCTTAGTCTAAGTGCATTTAATGCGATCGTTCATAACAAAGGCTTATTGATATAATTACTGCCCACGTAATTATACCCTAATATATAATGCAGTAATACCACGAATATTCGTAACTATATTTCTGAACTGAAAACGCTTGCAATTACTGTTTTCCATTCACATAAATGCTCAACAGCAGAAGTGCAGCAATCAGGCTTCGGCTCTATCTATTGTTTGTAACACAATTTATTCTTCATTCAATTAACCATGCTTAGAAATTCTCCAGAACGTTACGTGTTTTTGTTCTCCTAGTCTATCTTATCTCCACCACATTTCCGTTTGCTTCTGTCTCTCCTTGAAATTTGTTATTGTTACCTATATTGGTGTATACCATGATTGTTTTTCTTCTATTATTTTACGTTCGTCTTCATCGTGTAAACTGAAAAATGAGGGTGTCAGTGAGATTTATGCGTTCCCCGTTTATTTGTGTTGTATATGCGTGGGAATGCGTATACGGTTGGTATATGTATTAAGACAGAGAGCAAGCCAGGGCGCACATTCTTATAAACCTAATTACTATTTAACTCGAATTCTGAGTTATTATCAGTAGAAAAGATGCGTTTAATTCGCATTCGCTTAAGTACGTTATTTACGTTCGCGACACGTACACGCTGTATAGTCTGCCGCTCACTTGTAGTCCCGCGGAACGGCACAAGGGCAAAGAGGGATTGGGCCGTCCATCCCCACCCGAGCCGCACGTTCTGAACCTTAACCACGCTCTCTGCCATAGTAGTAGAAATAGTTTTCAATTGCGTCCCTATCTCAATATGTATAGAAATATAAAACTCGGAAACTATAAACTACTGCGGTTTTGTTTATACTTATATTTAATATAAATAAGGCCATTTTTCTATAAGTGGAGTAACAAAGATGATTTTGAAATATAATTAATTTACTTGAATGGAATCAAATATTTTGTATAACATAATCCGACTTAACTCTAGTCATTTTCTACAAAATACTATTAAGCCATGTTTCCCAAGGGAACAATGTTCCAAAAGTATTAAAATTTGACATTGTTATTACCGCATATAATAATCCTACTGGTAATTATATAACCAATGTTTTCCTAGCGTATTGTAAAAAAAACTAGCAAGAATTGTCCTCTATCAAATATAACTATTGTATAATAGCAATATTTTACATTTACGCCGATGGGGCTCTGCCTGCCGCGTGTTTCTCATTATCTCTTTCTATCGCTCTGACCTCCTTGTCAGTCAGCCCAAATGCGTCTGTAATTGCCGCGACGAATAGCGAACTAGAATTGAATGTGTGCATGAGAATAGGTGTATCCCTTCCAGTTTTCTCGCATTCCTGCCGCGGGACTTCAAGTGAGCGGAAGACTATCGTATGTTCATACAGCAAATTCAGAGGCTGAGGATAAAGAAATCACTCCGGTGTTCTCGGTACGTATTACTTCTTTTTTACTGACTAAAATAACAAGCAGGCTTCTTCCGCTGACCCAATTCGGACTACATGAGGGAGGGGATCGGTTGATTACCTGAGCAGTGCTCTGTTCTAACGAGGCTTGGTCAGGGCAACAGGTTCTTTTCTGGCCCCTTAATTTTTCTTTTAATAGTAGCTTATTAATTATTTAAACTAACGTTCCGATGGAACAATCAGTCAAGAAAGTAAACGGTTACAAAATCTATAATAAACTCGGAAAGCGAAATTCAGAATACATCGGACTCCTTGAATGCGGTGTACTGCAACGTTGCGCTCCTGTTGGTGGGTGCAGAATGGAACTAAATGTGATTGAAAACTGTTATGTACGAACAATTTTAAAAGACATTACAAAACATTTATTAAAGACATTACAGGACGTTTATTACAGCCGTTACAGAACATTTAATAAAGATGCTACAGAACTGGCGTCGCGAACGGAGCTCCGGCAGCGTCCTACCAAGACCTACGCACTGTCACCCCGACTATCACTTATTGCTCGGCAACGCACACTCATCAACACATTACAATCTCCTCTCACTTTAACTCTTCCACTAGGGCGGGCCTCGCCGCGGAGTGCCTTGTGTGGAACGGAGCGCCGTGCCGAAAGTGTGAACATTAAACGCAGATAATCTTCAGCATTCAAGACCAAGACTTTTATCTCAGAAACGACTTTTTAACTTTTAGAAGCAAAATGATTCATGTTCATAATTTTTCTATAAACAGATTTTTAATTCAATAATACGATTAATATTTTTATATTATACAACAAAATAGTAACTATAATTATAATATAATGTTGACCAATAACCTTTTAATAATCATATTTTGTATGAAACTCCTCAAAACACAGATAAAACCTGACTTTTGGCTCCATTTTTATGGTAGATGGTAGGGTGACTATAGTCACCCGTCGTTTATAGGTGGCATCTTGTGGCCGGTGACTATAGTCACCCGTAGTAGCGAAAGAGTTAAAAAGTATACAACGTTAATTCGTAACTCGCTTTTCTGCTAAACGATTCGATGCTCTTCGTGTCACCGCCGTTTTGAATTGACGTCCTCCGGACCAATTACTAGTGTTAAAATAAACTAAATCGTAGTTTTATTTTACTTTATTTATTTGTGTCGAACATAAACTCATTAATAATAATATTATAATTAACTCAAATGTATGTAAAAGAACAAAAGGTAATACTAAAAAAAAAACAGAATAACGGAATAACAACGTTCTAACACTTTTGTGTCGCTGTAACTAAAACAACTGCCGACAGTAGTCGTTGCTGCAAACCCAAAATAAATTTATTTTATTATTTCAATAATTAGAGCTATCTGCTTCTCTGTACTTTAACATTTGATCAACATGTCTTTTCCAATATTCTTGGTTCTTGGCAATAGCTTGGTTCATATTTCGCGTTTGAACATCATAAATGCAGGTGATCTTCCTGTTGAACAGTGCTCAATACTTGTGTTTGACTCCGTTTCCGTTCATGAATAACTTGATCATTATCCCATTATCCGTCACCAAATGATTTGATAAGTCGAAACATGAAAAAATTTTTTTAAACTGCTTTATGATACTTTCGGTTTGTGTCTTACTTTTCATATAGAATACTTCCGGCCATTTACTATACGCGTCAATTACAAGCATAAACATATGACCGTAGAAAGGCTCCAGTAAATCACTATGAATCCTACTCCAAAATTTATTTGGTGAGGTCCAAGGATTCAGCGGTACCTTTGGTGAAGCTTTCTACGTTCTTGCACGCAGATTCTATACATAGTCATTATCTCCTCTAGTTGTACATCAATATTAGGCCACCACACGCATGACCTTGCTCGCATTTTTATTTTAACGCTACCGAAATGTGAATCGTGTAGTTCATTAAGTATTTGAGTTCTAAGACTGTCCGGTACAATTACAAGGTAACTCCATAACAAGCAATCTTTTTCTATATATAAATCATGTTGTTTCGTATAATACTTTCGCTCATTCTACGTAAGACTTTCTCGTAATTGCCAATCATTTTATATATATTTGATTATTTTACTTAGAGTTTTATCTGTTTTTATTTCTTTCGCTATCATTTTGGCCGTCACAATTTTTAACTATTCTTCAATATAATTAATACTTTGAAGGTCTTTTACTCAAAATTGACGTTTTATCTATTACACTGATCAACACGATTTTTGTTTTCTTATAGCCACTACATAATAGTTATAGGACTATGCTACCCAAACAAGAATTCGGAAGTAGAATTGTTCTATCACCCTCAGTTTTCAAAAAACAGGAATTTTTGTAAAAACAATAGAGTGCGTCGAAACTAAAAACGTTAGATAGGTCTAACTAGGCTCAAAAGATAGAGGAAAGATTCCTGAATACGCGAGTGTGAACAGTTATAATTTTTTAATCTTTTACTTAGTTGTAAATAACAGTCAACGTTTAAAAAAGCGTCAAAATTCGTATTTTTCTGATATTTTCCCCGATCTTTTCACATATTTACGAATAGTTCGATGTCTAGCATAAAAATACTACATAGCGTCGGATTCTGTAGACTTTTTTGAAGTAGAAACCATGCAACAGAAATGATAAAGCGACTTCGAAGTCGAACAGCTCGAGGAAAGATTCGTCGGCAACGCAGATACGACATTTTGCCGCCATTCGGCCCATCGCTCGCTTGTCTCCCGAGCCGCTGCTGCAGTCGTCACACCGATCAAATAGTACACTAGTTCAATAACTTTCTGTACGTAATGTTAAATTTTTTTCTAACATTCTAGTAAATTCTAATAAATATTAATACATTCTTAATAGTAATTACCAAATTATGAGAATACTTTTTAATCTACTTCGGTTAACAAAAATTTCAACAAAAATATTGGTTTGATTAAAAATATGTTCAATTGTAAAATAATTTGAGGTATATAGAGTTACATTATCGCCCGCCAAATTAATATTGGATGACGGATTTAATCGGTTAGTGAATTACGTGGTGCGCGGCGTTGATGTCCGTACCGAATGTTGCACTGCTGAGCCATACTGAACGACGTACGGTTTGTGAACTACACCTAAGTCTGTTTTTACACGGTAGATTGGTTCCAGAAGAAGCCGTGTAAAAAAGACATAAATACACCTAAGTCTGTTTTTACACGGTAGATTGGTTCCAGAAGAAGCCGTGTAAAAAAGACATAAATAACTGAATAAATACAAAATATTTTTTGGCTTACCTTTTATCTTAATGCGTTAAAATTAAATTTAATGGAAAATCAAATTTGCCTGCAAAAAATTTCTTTACCAAACACGTCTTATTGCATTGACAGTTCACAAAATATTAACACGTTTCAATTGCTCTGACCAGTAAATTTTATTGTATGCACATAAAGGGAATTCCCCTAAATTAGTGCTATTCACATTTGCTTTGACCAGTAAAAATTGTTTGTACGCGCTAAAGGGGAATTCACTTAAATCTTTAAGCTAGTGTTCGCAAACTATCGATACTATCGATGGTTTCAGACTTTTTTCTTTCATAAATACTTTTTTGTGATATGAACATACTTCGCAAAAATTAAATTTGACAAAAAAAAATTTAAGTACATAAAATTTCAAATCGTGCTAAATGGAATAAAATCGTGTAAAAAAATTAAAAATATTCAATTTTCAAACCGTGTTATATCAAAACCGTGTACAAAAAGACCGTGTAAAAACAGACTTAGGTGTATACTGTTGACGTGTGAGATTGAACTATGATGATGCACCGAATGATATGCTAACGTGTAAGATCGTGAACGATAATCTATAATGTATGAAGTATGACGACGTATAACGTATATATTTAATATGATTATAGAACGAAGATCTGTGATGTATAACGTAAGATCTTGACACCGCACCGATAATTATGTCTGATGTCTACGATTTTTAATGTGTACTATATGTGACTCTACACTGAAGCTGTTGACGTTACGATATGCGAAGCCGAAGTAACACAGTTTTTATATGGAAGAGTGACTAGTCGAACCTCAGGGCGATACGCCAATTAGTTAGAGCAAAAAGATTAGGACTCCAATTAACGTACGCCCTGGGTTCCGCCAAACCCCATTCTTGTGCCCTTAGCATGCATTTCCAGAACGCGGGTGGGGTGAGTTACTCGGAACGGAAAGATTTCCCGATCTTAGGCAACAAAGAGGAAATTCCTTTAGGCCCATGCACCTCTCGAATGTGGGTACCCGCTGGCCGCCGGGCCTATCGGAAGTTCCTTATTTATAACACCGCGCTTGGATATTGAGGAAATACGGTTGACACAAAAATTAAGACTGTCGTTCTTCTATGAACGTTAAGAGGATTTGATACAAAAACAAAAAAAGACTACAGTTTTTTCATCTTCAAAAATAGCATTATCGACTCACTCATGTCATAAATCTGCCAAGGAATACTTCTTGCTGTTGTTCCGTAAGACGAAACTGTTAGTGATAACGAAAAGAATTTTTTATTATCGATAAGGGTTATCAATATCAAAATAAAATTACTGTTTTGTCACGTCCTCGAAATGGCAGGATCGCGACTGTCGTCCGCCGCTCGTTAGCTTTAAACGACTTGTTAGTTTGTGTCGCGTTTGAACGAATGATCGCGAATGAATCTCGAATCTGATTGACTGAGTATCCGACTTCTGACTGTTGTAGATCTCGTATGACTGATCTCGTATGTATATTGTCTGATCGAAGCGCGGTTTGTATCGCTTGAATGTTGTATGTATTCTGTATTGTATACTGTCTACCTCGCGGTGCCGAGGTGACTCGGTTTTATATGGAGGAGTTCGACTGGTCACTCCTCCATATCTCAAGACGATACGCTAATTGGTTGAAGTCGAAAAATCAAGAATCCAATCAGCGTATGCCCTGAGTGCCCCCAACCCCCGTTCTTGTGCCCTTAGCACGCATTTCGAGAACGAGGGTGGGGTGAGTCACTCGGAGCGGGAAGGTTTCCCGGATTTCGGCAACGAAGGGGAAACTTCTTCCGGACCCGTGTACCTGTCGCATGTGGGTACCGGCTGGGCGCGCTTCAGAAGTCCCTCATTTATGACACTCTCTTGGCTATTGAGGAATTACGGTGACTCGAAAATTAAACTATTGTCCCTCTACGGACGTTAAGAGGGTTCGAAAAAAAGGCAAAAAGGCTAAAATTGCTTAATCCTCAAAAATAGCATTACCGGCACGTTCGTGTCATAAATGCCGATGGAAAGCTTCCCGCTGCTGTTCCGTTAGGACGGAACAATTACGATTATCAATTATGGTTAATGATAATCAGAAAATATTCAATCATTTATATTAATTTTCGGTAACAAAAATTATATTTTTGTTGTGTATAACGATTATTTCTAACTAAAATAAAATTCTTCTCGTTGATAGTAATTACCGGCAATCAAGAAGAAGTTAATCATTTAGAATGGTTATTCATAATCAAAATCATTTACATAAAGGCTTTAATTTTTAAATCACAACTTTTCATTAATGCAAAACTTGTCTTATAATAATTATAAATTTGGACCTTTCAGTTCTTCAGTTCGAGTACTATGTATTAGGCTTAGTACGTGGTATGGATAAAAACTTTATGGAAGTTATTAATAAAAAACATGTATTTAATTTTTGTTCAAAATATTCCTTTTTATCACTTACACATTCAACTTAACTTTACTTCCATTACGTAAAACAGTGTTGTTGTTCCTTGTTTTTAAATACTCTGACACTCTCATTACTTCCTGTTTTTATATCCCTGATATATCTTATTGTTGTATGCTCAAACTACTATTATTGCAAGATACTTTTTCACTTTGTAAGATAAAAAGGGTGTTGCATGGAGCTAAATCCGGGGAGTAGGATGAACGATTAAGAATTATGATATTGGATAAAGAGATAATTATAGATAGAGATAAAGATAATTATAAGATAATTATAACATACAAGAGGTTTGCTCGATGATTCCACTGATCTTGAAATGTGTTTTCAGGAACATCATACTGACGAACTTTTTCCTATTTACACTGCCGCTGCTTGGTCTTCATTTCTCAAGATTTTTCACTCGCAAAAAGTGTTAGATTAATTATGTTGATATCTGCTCATGATTTGAAACTTCAATTTGTATGATCATCCGACCGCCTGGCTATAACCTGTATGTTAATCTATCTTAATTCAATCAAACCTAATCCGGAAAGAATTAATCATAAGCAGAACTCGATGTAATTATACTTATTCCGACCACGGGATACTACTCCGGTCATGATTCTGTATAATTAATAATAACATTGTTAATGTAATAATTGTAATAACTTTATGAATTTTGTCTACTTATATTATCAGAGATACATTACCTGGTTTTCCATTGCATAATATTACACAGTGGACTTAATCATAAAGTTGTACTTTGATGAAATTTAAACGCCATTGCGATCGGCATTATATTAATATAAAATGGTTTCTTTTGTTAATGTTTGTAGGTTCTCTGGGTACTTCGGTGTTTGACACGGATGTGTATCTCGTTGGTGCCAGTGGGGGTGTTTACGCCCTTCTCGCAGCTCACCTAGCAAATGTCCTTCTCAACTACAATAACATGGAGTTTGGTATAGTTCGATTAATAGGCATCTTCATAATTGGTAAGATTTATATAAGCTTTAACATTATTAAGTTGAAATTATTTTTAAGAACAAACAGTGTAGATTCTTTGATGAGAATAAATTTTGACAAAGCAAGTAATTGAGAATTTATATGTCTTTTGGAGAGTAAACTTTGGTAAAGTTGCCGAATAATTGGGTTTTCACCGGTTTCAATGACTTTAAAATACGTTAAAGAGGTAAATATTTTGAACAGCTTTTTCTTTAGGTAAAATTTGTGGTTGGTTTTACTTTCCGGGATACCTACAAAAAAATTAATAATACCATACGATTGAATTACAACTATAGTTGTATATCTGCAAGACATACATAAGCATAGACATTCATATTTGCTGTTCGACAGATAATTTGTATGTTAACACTCTCACATATTGTTAATTATTTACGTCTCTTATTTGGATAACGCTTGCTACTTAATATCCAAGCTGTAATTCTCGCTGCAGTATGAGTAGTATGAATTCATTTGTTCAATTTGTAAGTAATATAAATAGCAAAGAGAAGTAGGAAGTATAGATTTTCTAATTATGAGAAATGTTTTTAAAGCTATAATTCAGGGTCCACGTTGTCGAAAGCCCATAACAGTCAATCGCAAAACACTGTCTTTTTGGTGTTACAGCACATTATACAGTGACCCATTTAAATCGATCCAGTCAAATATCTTGGAAACCGTTGATGATATTGAAAAATGTTTAAAATAACAGTTGAATAGTCTCAGGAGACACAAAATCCGATATTAGTAAGATTTTTCTTGGTCGATATGTAAAGAAAATAAAACTTCATTTTTTTTAATGGAATTATATATATTTTTACTGCATCAATCGGTACAGCCCCTTATCTTCTACATAGAAATATTAAGTCACTTATCATGAAAAATAATTGGTTTGGAAGATATTTTAATTTCAGTAATGCATAGTGTATCTAAAGCGCTTACGTGTTTAAAGTTAGTGTTTAAAGATACGGCCTGCAGCCTGGATGCAAAGATCTACTTAGTCTCTAAATGATCTATCAACATTTTCCATTATTTCCATAGCAATGTCTTTACATGCATCCAGAATCGTTTGTTTTAGAGATTACCAGGAGTCGTGCAATTTTGTATGAAGAACTTTATTTTTCAAGTATCTCCATAGAAAAGAATCTAAAGATTAAATCTGGTGATCTTGGTGAAAACTGAATATGTCTACCTTGTCTAATCCAATGGTTTCGAAACATTTGGTTTAATGTGATTCAAACTCTACGATCATAACATCTATAACCAATGCCTTCGCTAAATTCTTTGGTTCAGTTTATATAGATGACTCAAGATATACCCACACTTCTGATTTTGATACGAATCTGAATATCTCTAATTTTAAAGTTAATATAGATGAAATTTACGATAGTATTTTAAGTTTAAACCCTACTTCTTCTCCTGGTGAGGATAATATTCATCCATACAAGGTCAAATCTTGTATATTTGTATTATCAATAATTTTGTGGATAATATTTAATAAATCTCTTGCTACAGGTTGTTTCCTCTCAAATGGAAAACCTGTCTAGTTTACCCCATCTTCAAAAATGGTGATCCTTCTAACATTCAAAATTACAGACCGATCAGCATTCAGATTGTATTTCCCAAAATTCTTGATAATATCAAGGCTAGAAAATTATCTTTTATTTGTAAAAATATTATTACTAACCAACATGGTTTCGTTGCTGGTCGATCGACCACAACTAATCTTACGTTATACCAACATTATTAGCAACTAAGATTGAAAAGGGCCATCAGATCGACTCGATATATACCGATATTAGGAAAGCCTTCGATTCAGTGTGCCACTCGATACTACTATTTAAACTTTATGCTTATTGTTTCACTGGAAACTTTTTATTACGGATGCAAAGTTATTTATCTAATAGAACGCAAATAGTAAAATTTAGAAACCACTTTTCGGAAATTCAAAACTAAATTAGGTGTTTCTCAAAGTTCACATCTTGGGTCCTTACTTTTTAACCTTTTTATAAACGATATTCACAACTGTTTTAAATATTGTTACTTCCTACTTTTTGCTGATGATTTAAAGCTGTTTCAATGTTATTGTTGACCATAATAGTAATTCATATATACAAGAGGACCTTCACTGTCTGTTTGATTAGTGTAACCTCAATAAATTACTTCTAAATTTATCCAAATGTCTGATAATACGTTTTTCATACAAACACAATATCGCCTTACATGATTATCACCTTGGCAACTCTCCTTTAACATCTGTAAATAATATACGCGATCTTGGGATATAATTCTCAATAAATCTTTCTTTTGAAAAACACATTATACATACAAGTAGTGCAGCATTTAGAACTCTTGGTTTTATCAGTAGGGTTGCCAAATATTTTAGAGGTACAATTTGTTATTTATATTGTACGTTAGTACGTTCCAAATTAGAATATGCATCCCAAATTTGGTCGCCCTATTATCTTTGCCAATCAAACATTTTTGAAAGGGTGCAGCCTAGATTTTTATGCCTTGTAGCTAGGCACTTAGGAACTCCTATGGCAACATTAAACCATGACTCAATCATTCAAAATAACTTATATATCTGGCTGCTCGAAGAACGTCGTATTAAATCGGATTTAGTTTTCATTTATAGAGTTCTTAATGGATTGGTTATTTCTCCCGAAATACTCTCTATGTTGCATTTAACTATACCGACATTAACTACAAGAAGACATCGTGGGATCTTATATCAAGAGTTTCATTTCACGTTATATGGAAGCTTTCGCTGCATTAATCGTATCATAATCAATGCCAATAAGTTTTGCGAATGTATCGACTTTTTCTACTCTTGTCCTACTTTTATGCGGAATTTAAATAATACTATAAGATTACGAAAACTTACATAAATTTCACTGTTCTCTATAACTAAGTATTCTTTTTGTTATGTATTCACGTAATTAGTCATCTCGATATTCGTCCGGTCTATTATTATAATTTATAGTTTATAGTTTTTAAGATATTATACATACATATGCATTGTTTTATACTTATGTCTCTATCTTTACCATATACAAGGGGATTAATACCCGTAAACAGATAAATAAATAAATAAATAAAATAAATAAATAAGTTAAGAATTCCACACCACATATTGAAAGGCCATTGATGTAGATGTGAAACAGAAGAGAGCATGGATTACTATCACATCAATAATGATATTTATTCCGATTTACTTCTCCTGTATTATTAAAATTAACCTGATTAGGAAACAAAACCTATTGAACACAACAGAATGGATCCCGACACATTATACGATGTATGCCCATTGCCTATTCACAAAATCGGAGATAGCGATTCTCGATTCTTGAGTACTAATGGTAGTGTTAAAAAACACCGACGCTAATATCGCGATATTCTCTAAATTTGACACCAAATGATTAACATTTCTGGATAAAAAATTCATATCGAGCACGTTGTACACAACGGGCAATAACACTATGGTTTGGATGTCATTGATCCAGTATAATAATCATATTAATAAGTTCGCTCAGCATGTAATCTGCTATTTTAAATAATCTTAGATGTGAATGTCTCTTACAGGAAAGTATATCGGTGTTAACCACCGATTTTGATGATATTTGAATATGATGTAATCCTCATGAAATTATTTGACCTGTATTTTTATTTTCCGTGACAAATATCATGGAAACTGTTAAAGATAGAATAATTATGTAAATGGATAAAATTAATATTTTTAAACAAAGTATTCGACTGTTTAGACAGTTTTGCAAAAAGTCATTTTTTTACATGATATAATTAAAATAGCATACTTTTATTACTGGTCACTTCTAGTCAGATATTAATCTTTTTGTTGAATGTTTATTTATTAAAACTGTATGTTTTAATATAAACTGAGTAAATATAAAAATTTTGAGTTTTGCGGTACCAGGAAAATCATGTAGAAAATTTTGTCTCGTTTGATATGTAAAACGAAACTGTTATCTTACAGAAATATTAATAGAAATCTTGCATAATATTAGATCATGTGCTCCTTGAAACTATTCAACTTATATTTCAAATATTTTTCAATATCATCAACAATTTTTAAGATATTAAACGGGTTCGATTTAAATGGGCTTGGTTAAAATATTTGAAATTACAGAGAAATCTTTTACTTTTCACTAAAAATTTTCACGAAGAGGAACAATTCCAATTTTGCGAATATCTCGGAAACTGAAATCGATCACCAATTATTTTAAAGGAAAAGGTGGTTCGGAATAGCACTCTGTGCTGTACATTTTCAAGTTATTAAAATCGGAAAACCATTTATTTGGCAACTTCATTCGAAACTTTTTTTTAATAGGGTCATATTCTTATTTTTTCATATATACAATAAATTTAAAAGGCAAGGCTGAAATTTTTATAAAAAAAGAAAATAGCGTTCAATATGAATGGAAGATGCATTAACACGTTCCCTGCGGGACACTTTTTTTAAGACTTTCCGTTTAGGCCAGCGTGGGGCGTTATACGCCCCACATTTTTTTTATGGTTGACACAAGCATGTTTTTTGTGGTATAATACACAATATTTCAGTAATTTAAAACTATAAATTTAAAAGAAAGGCATACCTCTTCATAAATTTAAACCAGAAAAGCGATAATTTTTATTTTATTTGACAAAATATTGTTAAAAATATGCCTTTTTTTAAAGGCTTTTTTCCGGCGTGGGAGGAAATTTTAGCGTATACGCCCCATGCGGCAAGGAACGTGTTAACCATAACATTCTTCTGATTTTCTTAAAGTTAAGAAAATAGAAGAACAATTTTGGGTAGTCGGATAAGAAGAGATTAAAAGTATCTCTGAACCGAATCTAATCGATGATGCACCATGAGATAACGCACTAAAAGTTCATTGCATCCCAATTTTCAGTCCCTTATTTCAATCATGAGGGTAGTAATAATGAAAAATTATGTGTTTTTGCTCTGTTTCTTGTAGTAAACCGAATGCAGAAAGTCTGAAGAAATGTTGTCTTCTCTTCTCAATACGTAACGTTCTAACCTCAAAACCTTTATTTATACACAGACTTTACTGTATGTAGTTTTAGACGTTTTGTGTAAAAAATGAAAGTAAGACTTAGATGTTGGAAATTCAATGAATCTAAGCAATTAAACTATACAGGGTCTTTAAATCTAAAATAGTTATACGGTAATGTGAAGAACGTCGGGGACGCAGCGTCTAAGTGTCTAACTGCTAAAACACGGCTAACTCTTTTGCCGTGGGTTCGAGCCTCTTTCAAGCTTATCTTTCTTCCTTCATCCCTTTTATTCGCTGTAATTATATTCGATTCCTATGTAACCGATAAATTCTTGAGTATAATTTATATAATTAAGAAGCTAACTAGCTGATCTGTATTACTTGAATTTATATACTTCAGTAAGTGGAAAGTTCTATTTTCAGTAACGTTATTATAATTCAGAAGTCAGAGAAAAACCTGATTATTAAAACAAATCAATTAAAATAAACTATGTCATACTTAGTGGAAATAATGGACAAAAATTAAAATAAGAACGTTTGTTATTTGTGAAATAAAGACACGCGTGATTAAATTTTAAAGTATAGTAATAATATTCCTATTTCAACTACATCCAAAATTCAATTATCTTGACTTCTTTAAGGAGAAAAAACAAAAAAGGAAAAACAAGAGAGTCTGATTGAGACTGGAATCCACGTTCAATAAGGTAGCTGTGTTTCAGTAGTCAGTTCATTTAGCTGTTACGTGACTGACGTTTTTCAAATCATCACCCGTATTTTTAATTTTCAGGAACTAGTATAGTCTTTTAATTACTTGCATTGATTAAATTCCCGTCATCTAAGTTTTACTCTTTATACACAAAGTGTTTAAAACCATGTAATATTCTCTAATACAACGGAGAATAGAAAAATTCGAGGTAAAAGTTACAGTTTTCGTGTAAAACAACCTGAAAATACATATTTCCGATTTTTTAAATTACAGCGCATTACACCAAAACATCTCAATGAATTTAAGCATGCTAGTTATGGTAAAATGTTACCACCATAGAGATATAAAAAGTGTAGCGCCTTCAAAGGTTTAGTACGGAATCCGCACTGAGCTTCTGATTATTTAATTCTATAATTCGTAACGAAAAGAGTAGAAGAATTCTTGTACGTGTACTGTAGGGAACTGATGAAATGTCCCTTGAAAGGAATTTGGATGTGACGTTATTAGAGCCGTGGGGGCTTGTCTCATCTCACGTACAATCAAAGTCATTGCGTATTTATTGGGCGAGGGGTTCCTATTACCATCGCACACTCAACATGGTATTGTGTAGTGTAAGCGTGAACGTCAATAATGGGGGATTGACGAAGCGAGCGAATAATAACCCCCTTTTGTTTCTATTACCTCCAGGGGGCATCGCACCAGCTCGGAATAGCACTTCTATGTAAGGAGTGTATCAGATTTCTTGCATTCGATTTACTAGAAGAAACAGAGCAAACGTGGATAATCGGAATTTTCCTTATTACCACCTTCTTAATTAAAATAGGGGATTGAAAATTGGGGTACAATGACTTTTTTCAATACTCTATGGAATGAATATAAAATTCGCTAGTTAAATTCGGTTCACGGTTACTGTGCAGTGCTCAGAAGTTGACCCCTTAGCCGCATAGGGTCCTCACTTCTTCCAGAGACCAATTCCTGAGCACTTCACAAGTGCTTTTTACCCATTTATTGGGGTGTACCCTTCAAGAAGTACAAGATGGCGTACTGACTGATGGACGGCACGTAATGATCTTATTTATGGATTTGATCTGTCAATGGAGTATAGCCATTGTTATATTTTCTTATATCTAAGCACTTTTATGATAGCATAAGTTGTTGATCGCTACTGAAAAAATATTCAGAATAACAATTGAAATTAACAATCTAAACCGAGCTTCTTATAACTTTGTTCTTCTATTCTTACCTATATTTTGTTGTGTCACAATATCAGAATGCTAAGTTTTATTTATTACTTGTTTAGAAGTTTAAAGATATAAGTTAGCATTATAGGAATAGCTGGAGGTGCAGAACATAATATTAAATTAAATAGAACTTATTTTGAAAACATAATGCAACAGATTGACAATAAATCTTGTTATATACAGTCAGTCACGAAAGACTTCGTACACTATTTCACGGAAAAATGCACCTAACTTAAAAGTCTTATTTTAATGATAGTTTGTGTACGTGTAGAGCACAATGGAATGCATATGAAGTAATTTTATTGCCAATAGAAAGTTTCTTTAAGGGGATAAAATCAAAACCAAAAAGTATCAACACTTTTTCATGTTTTTGATACAATATATTTTGAATCATTTTTCATAACACAGTGATAGAGCACCAGAAGTTGACCATTTTTTATAGGAAACGTTTTGTCCTACGTTGTATTATTACGAAATAATACTTAAAAAACTAAAGAAAAAATAGCAGAGTAAAGGTTGACTTCAGCTGATTCCATACAATTAAAGAGCTTTCATTAAAGACCTTCGTTCTTTCTATAACGTTGTAATAGTGCAAGTTAAAGCAAAGATTTTCTTATAAAAAATGTTCAGCTTTTGACGCCCTATCATCCTGTTGCAAAAAAAGTTTCAGAAAATATTGCATGAAAAAAATGAAAAATGGCTAATACCTTTAAGTCTTGATTTCACCCCCTTCAAGAGATTTCCTGCCGGCAAAAAGATTGCTCCATATACATTCCATCGTGCGCTACATGTATACAAACTTTCATTAAAATAAGAGTTCTGTGTTAGGTACATCTTCCCATGAAATAGTGTACAAAGACTTTCGTGACTGACTGTAAATTAAATGCGTTTATTGATGATTGCCGTTTGAAATAACTAGTACTAAACGATTGATTGAAATGAATAAAGAGGTGTAAAGTGTGCTTTTTATCATTTCGTATCATATTTCTTGTAAAATTTCATATAGAATATAATAATGTAAAGCAAATTTGTTGTTAAAACTATTTTTTACATTATTTGAAGGTTATTTTATATTTTTTGAATAACATGTGAGTATAACTCAAAACATTCCTGTCAAATAGGCTTAAAATAATAAGTAGCTGCAAAATGGAAGATTTGGTTGAAGCAGTTGAACATGAGTTTCTGTCCTTTTGCTTATTTTATTTACAATATATGTAATTTTTTAACCTCTAGAGCAATCATTAATGTTGGTAGAATTACTTATTGTTAGTGAAGGGCAGCTAAAATATACGTATTACTTTCCTTATTTCAGAAATCAACAGAAATAATGTTTTCTAGTAATTATGTTTTGTGTGTTAATCTTAATTATATTATACATACTGAGCATTAAGTGGCATAATATTAACACATTGTATGCCGGTGGCATCTGAGGCATTTAAAACTGTAGGTGAAGAAAATATTTAAAATTTATACATTATTGTAAAACACTAAAATTGGTTTGCATATTCATTATATGCAATTTAACGATAACGAAAAATAGAAACAAACAAATCGCCAAACAAAAGAATGTTGTATTATCGCAAACCCGGCGCTAAAGCAACAAACTTCCAAACCCGCGTTTTCGCGGGGCCGGCATACAATGTGTTAATATGACTTTCTCAGTGTCAGTAAATTAAAAATATCAACATCAGAATCATCTGAATGTGATGCTTTAAATTGTATATACAGCTTTTTTATTTTATGAGAATAAAAGCGTGGAATCTCATATAAAAAAACAAAGGACCTTCAAATGGGCTTAGAAAATTTGTCTTACATTGTTAAATTCTGCGTAAAAAATATTTCTTTCTACAAGTCTACATTTTTTTTCTGTAGCATTAACATTTCAACAGTTATTTCAAATGACAGTTATCGATATGCATCTTGTATATTAGTGTTTTTTTTCTACGGATAAAGTTATCGAAGTGTCGCTCCTCCTATTTTCATAATTTTTAGATATGTTATAAAATCGGCATTTTCTCCATTAATAAGTGGTTCGTTTTAGTTTCCGGGATATTTGCAAAATCTATCCCTACTGTTATATTGAATCTGTCTATAGCGGTAATCTCTTCTTGCAAATGTTTCGGAAACTGAAGCAGATCATTTATTAGTGGAAAAGGAGAAATTTATTCAAAATAACATCCTCCATAACATATTTAACAATTATAAAAAATCGGAGATACTTTAGAAACTTTACACTTTTTCAAAACGCGAAATACGGTGTTTATCATATTGAACGTATTATTGACAGTATTTCTGCTTATTATTCAGTAGTAGGATTAATTAATAAATTTAAAGACCATAATATAGTTGAATACTTACTAACGAAAGTATAATTTCTATTTTCAGCGAGTGCCGATGTAGGGTTTGCAATTTACGATAGATATGCAGCTGAACAAATGGGTCCACCGGTTTCGTATGTTGCACATCTGACAGGCGCACTAGCAGGACTGACGATTGGTTTATTAGTGTTGAAGAATTTTGAACAACGGCTCCACGAGCAATTACTGTGGTGGGTGGCACTCGGCGTCTATGCTGCTTGCACGATCTTCGCGATTATGTACAACCTGATGCATCCGGACTATCCATGACGCGAGATCAGCTTCGTGTACGGGCAACCACGAAATACGTAACGCGAAGCTGACTAAACCTTGAAATAACAAATAAAAATATAAAACAGGAATAGACACGTATACGCTCACAAGAAGGATAGAAAACATTCAAAAAAAAACGAAAGAATATATGGAGGGTCTAATCAGAAGATGAAGTTGAAATAAATGATGAAGATTTACGAATCATATTTGAATAATTACTCGGGGTTTGAGGAAAGGAAATGGAAACAACTGGCAAGAGATAAAATTGTATATTGAAGTAAACAAACATTTGTTTTCGATTTTATGCTCGTTGCACTCCAAATTAAAAAGGGATAATATTGCAAAATTTTTGTTGAAAGGATGTTGAACATTACAGCGTCTACAATTCGGCGCCTTATGTAAAATGAAATAAGGTAGTTTGTAAATCAAGGTAAATGAAATAATGAAAAAGTTTTGCTTTGGACAGCTGAAGTATGAAAGAAAATAACTTTTTTTCTTGGTCAGCAATTCGTAGACAAATAAACAGTATCAGACGAATTTTGAGATGAACTTGAAAAATGAATAGAAGGGATGGCGAAGAGTAGAAAGAAAAATATTCATAAAAAAGCAACATTAAGAAAACCAATTTACAATCTAGAGGTGGGTCTAAAGAAAGAGGATTGAAAATCATAAATTACAATAGAAAGAAATTAAAAATAATTTTCTAATTGCTTGCATGTATATAAAATACAGTTTTTAACATCATATTAAAATTGAAACGAAAATAAAGAAATTTATATTTTAGCTATTATTATGGAAAGTCATGACATATAATACTGTTTTGATCGCTAAGATGAATAAATTCAGTGTACTAGTTTGAACTGACGAAAAAGAAAAGTGTAAAAAAGAAGAACAGGAGAATGCAAGTGATTATGAAGAAGTTAAAGTAAAAAGTAGCAAAAACGAAAACCGTGGGAGAAATATCATGGCAGGAAATTATCTGGTTTTTTTTTGTAAGGAGATATAAAGTATCACCTTTCATTTCCGAAACAGCATGAAATCAAAATATTAAAATCATTACATAACGAATACAAAATTATTTCAGAAGGTATATGGTGTATTATGGTTCATGTTAATTCCTCATAATTTCTTCGTGTCTAAACAGAACAAGTTGAAGTACTTACAATAAAGAGGAAACAATGAACTGCTGAAAGAGGTAAAGGGAAAATAAGGGAAGTTTTAAACAAACTCTCTTCATTTTTTTTTTATTTTCTCTGTGAAAAAGAAACGAAAAATTAAGATACTTCGGAAATAAACGTTTTAGATACAATTAGTATTCAAAATGCGAGAATTGCAATGAAATACGGGCATACAACAACAAGCTATTTAACGATAAAACGAAATGGGGAATAATGAAGAAAGGATACCAGTGAAAGAAAAAAATCGTCTCTGTTTTAGGAGAAAAATAGACACGAGCGAACAAAAAGATCGGATTGTGCTTTTTGATGTACTTTCTGGTTAATCGGCCAATTTTTGAAGGAAAACAGAGAATCCGATTAAATTTTCTTTGTCATTTTTAATTTCATTTTTCGAAGAAAGCTGAATGACAAAAAGGAAAGAAAACCAGACGTAAAAACAAAATGATCCGATAATCTTTTACAACATTGAAGAAACGTGAAGTGCATAAGTGCAGATACAGGGGAAGCAACGGAGAACCAGAGAGCGTTCGATTGTGATTACCAGGCAATTCGACAAGGAAATCTGTAATAGAATGATCTTTCGTCGCTAAAGAAATTAATTGTGACTGGAATCATAGAAAAGATTGCCTTCAAAATTATGAAAAATATCGCGCAACCAGAAGAACCAGGATATTATAGAATTTAACGACTTTCAGTAATACTTTTCCAACGAAGGACTACTATTCGTAACGATTTACCTCAGTTGCTAACAGAATCAATGAAATCACTTTGCGTCTGCATTTGATGATGATATCGTTCATTAGTGAAAGAACAATCGAAAAACTCGGCAACCCACTGAGCAAAGAATTTAGGGAAAGGTTACCGTTGTTAGGACAATATTTAATTAAGAAGTTCTTGACGATCAACGAGGGCGATTTCTGACTAAAAACTAATAGTGTGAAAGGAAACATATTGAATCGTACATTAGTGCGCGTTAAATACTAATTGCGTGCGCTGCCTTCAATAAACTTCAGGGCATTAACATTGTCACAGATTTCCTCTGAAGGTTGTGTATCGCTTCCTATATTTAAGTAAGCGATATACCCATATTCTAAACTGTATATTAATTGCTCTAACATTGTAAATAATTTTGTACATAACTAAGATGATGATCCGTTCATTGCATGTACGTGTGAATGTGAAGCGGTATGTGTAAGAATGGAGTGAAAATAATAAGTGCCCGGACCCGAAAAGAATTTCGATCCGTGGCCGTGCGGTCTAGTCTAATAATTGTGAAATTATATGGTTGCTCATTGCAAAAGAGAAGAAAATGGAAAACAGAGAACAGTATTTTGAATTCAATGCTGTGTAGACAGGTATGGCTTGTGTTTTGTAAAATCTGAAGGAAAGGGCGATGCGGTTTGTGTAAGTCTGTGTTCAAGGCAACTTTCTCGATCACTGTTTTCTTGTATGTTTATATTATTACCCGGTACAATAGTACGACGCAGCTTATCAACAGTTGCGGCAAAATTTCGTTAAAGAGGAATATTAACTCTACAGTGGCGTACTAGGTTTTTCATAACCCCAAACAGAATATTCTGTTTTCTATCATATACCACAAAATAATTGCTAATACAATATTTCTTTAACTTCTTTTAAATATTCAAATATTATGGTATGCTGCTATATATCAAAAAGTATTTCACAGAATCATTTTAGAACTTTTTGCATGTCCCAGACGTGAAAAATCACATCGAACTTAATAGACTCTGCTATGACGACATATAGTAACTTGAAAAAATAGTACGCTATTGTAGGGTTATTTTCTTCGAATAAATACTAATTGATGAATCTGAAATAACTTAAATAATTCTCATTATTCTGACGGAAGATAGGGTAAACGAAGTCCTGTAGAAATCTCTATAGAAGTTCATTTTTAATTATGTTACGTATAGCTGTAGGAGCGAATAAGTGTTACGGGTTTCTATAAACGGAACTGCGTGTTTTCCGCATGTTTTTAGTTGTTTATTCTCGTTCTTTATTGGGCACATTTTCTTAACGATGCAGTAGTTACCCCTATTTATTTTACTATTATACTTTCTCATCATTGATGGAAGCATATACGCGGCAGATTTGTTACGATCTCAACCTCTTCCTATCCGCTGCAGGTGTTAACCTTTTCTTCTCTTTTTCCATACCTCTTTGTCCTCTGTACCTTAAGAGCAACCTCCTATCGGTTTTGGTTATTTGCGACTTTTTTTGGTATTCATCTTTGACATTTAAGTTTTACATTTAAGTAACACACGATGGTGCAGTTTACGTTGATTTACTAAAATTAATCATCTGCACGAGTTTCACAAGGAAAGAAGTAAAAGAAGAAATTTTTCCCAAAAGATTAGCGGTAAAAAGGCGAATGAATTTAATTTGAGAGTGATTAATGATGCTAGTCAATTAGTAACAAAGCAAACATCTACGGCATTGAAGATATTACCAGGAAACAGCTTTTTGTTTGTAAATGGTGAATTCGTTTCAAAGTCATACGATGATTTGGATTAGCTTCACGAGATTTCTGACACATTTCCTTGAGTTAGTCATAATTATAAATAATATTCAAGCTACTTTGATGGATAAAATGATAACTTCTATCAAAATAAAATGAGCAATTACAGAAGTGACTGGTGATTGGTTATGATTAAATTTCAACTACTACTCTTAATAATTCTTCTATAGTCTTTAATTAATTTCTGCAGAGTATGTGTTCTATATCTACAGATTGTATTCAGTCTATCATCTTATCACAGTGTTATAATTATATTTTGAAAGGTTTTTAATGTAACTATTATTTCAAGTAATTTAAAAGCAATCTATAACTAGAAATAATTTATACACCAATTCGATTATTAGCATTACTATGATATAAAATGCTCATAATTGTTATAAATTCAATTTTTGATTGATAAACTATCCTTTCATTGTATCAATTCAACGTATATGTATAATTAGCTAATGAAAAAATTCTTAGTTACTTAACTAAATCGTTTATTTTGCATTCAGTTAACAGATAATTTTTATTTTTTGTTAATTATTGTTAAACTTTTGATTATAAATATATTTATGCTTCATTCGTGATTCAGCTGTAGGTATGTATATAAATATGTACAATCATACTCTCAACGTCTTCCTTTTATCTTTTGCTATATTTCTTGAGTAACATCAACAAATTAAAATGTTATTAATTTTCCTTTGGAGTATGGTTTGTGTCAGTAATAGTTTAACGACTTATGCATTAGATTTTAGTTAAAAATTTCTTTAATTGAATTTCTTGATTCAGAAATTCTCATACAGTATAATTACAATGAAATAATAGCAATATTAATTTCTACAAATTTTGTTTATCTATTTTGATAGAACTGTAACAGTTCCTATGTACATAATCGTTAAATGAAACTAAAAGCGAATACTGAAGTAGCAAATGTTAAAAAGTATATTTTCTTCGTACATGATACAAGTTACTAATAATTGTCTCATTTGGTTGCAAAAATCATTCAAAAGAAATTGAGTTATGTATATTTATTTTAGCAGTAGTTGAAAATGTCATACTACTGATTATAATTTCGAATTGGAAGTTATATCAGTATAGTTATGTGTAAACAGCCACCATTTATATGTTGAAAAGAGTGATGCCTGAAATAATGTTATCGCAAGACAATTAAAAAGAATACGCTAACGATACACCAAAATTGTTCTCTCATGTAGTTAAGACATGACAATGGGATTTAGTGAAATCTAGAAGTCACATATGTGTTTTATGTTTATTACATTATCCGTACAAGCCACAAATAACATTTAAAGACGTGTACACGTCGAAGAAGCTTAAATGTCGGCACCGTTCAATTTTTCTCATTTCTCCTCTTTCACTTTTCGTCCGTATTGTGAGAGACGAAAACATAATGAGAGAGCTTTGACAAATGTACACTAATTTCCCTTTATACCTTTTATTTATTTATTTAGTATTTATTTATTTATTTATTTACATTATTTATTAATATGTATATTACTGTGTTCTTTCATTAAGCCGCAACTGAGCCAAGATTAGTATTAAATAAAGAATTGATTAGTTCAATACGTTTAAAATTCACAAGTATGTAAATTAAGAATCATTGAACGTTAGTTAACCCACCTGAAACCTTCACTCCTTATATTTCTCGACAGTTAAGCAACTTACAAGGGTACAGTTAATTAAGGGGTGGAATAAAAAGTGCCATCGAACCGAATTTGACCAATGATTCATCATCCATTAGTGTATTAAAAAAAAATAATTGTACCCCAATGCTCGAGACTCCTCTCCCTGTATTCAGAAAGTTGTGGTAATAAAGAAAATTCGAATGCTTTTTCAGGTAAATCGAATGCAAAAGATTTGAAAGAATATTTGATACACTTCTCACTTAATTTTAGATTATAGAAATAAACAATCAAAAACTCAGTGTGGATTATTTACTGAACTTTTAAATACACTACAGTTTTTATATTTCTATTGTAACATTATTAGTATTGTACTGTATCTCCTTGCTCAGATAATCGATAGTGGATCAGATTACACTGCTTATACAGGTTAACCTCGGCGACCGAGTTCCAGAGGAACATCCATCTACAGTGACTCTTGTTAATATTCGGATACCACACTTTTCAAGAAAGTGTTACTAATTTTTATTGCTTATAATGGAATTATCGAATTTATTTTTTTATTATATTATATAATGCAACACTTATTTTTGTTTATATAAACGTAAATTTCATTTACTTATTATACACACTGTTTTTAATTTAAAAAACAATAAACTAAATGATGTTGAAATGTAATGTTGCAAAAATATTCGGACATTGGCAAACTATAATATTTGAACATGAATATTATTAACATAATTAATAATTAATATTTTGTTGAATAGTCTTTAGCTTTTATTACATGCCGAAGTCGATTAGGCATATTTCCAATAATTTGTTGTAAATAATTTAACGGAATATGCTTCCATTCTTCAATCAATCGATGTTTTAATTCTTCTTTCGATGTTACTAGAGGTGTTTGAATTTTTCTATCCAAATAGTCCCATAAGTTTTATACGGGATTTAAGTTTGGTGACTCTGGTGGCAGATGTAATACATAGGGACAGTTATATATACTAAGTATTCTTAAATAATGCTGGTTTTATGTTTAGGGTCATTATCTTCGTAATATTTAAATGTGCGTTCTATATCCATTGTGGATGCACTTTTCTTAAGATTTTGTTTTAATATATCTAAATACCTATTTTTATCTAACATTCCAACTGTACAAACCAGTTGTCCAACTCCTTTTGATGAGATACATCCCCATACTATAATACTTCCACCACCGTGCCTTATCGTTGAATTTAAATTTATGCACTTGGTTCTTCATTTTATTTACGCCAGACTAATTTGCAACCATCTGAATTAAATACATTGAACTTACTTTCATCTGCATAAACGACATCATCTCACCAAGTCTTTTCTTTATAGACAAATTGTTTTGCAAAAACTAATCTTTTCCTGCCGTTCGCCTCGTTTATATACAGTCGCTCCAAAAAGTATTCGTACGCTATATAACAAATAAATTCATTTAACCCTGAAATTCTGAGTCTGATAGAAGTATTTAATAAAACTTTGTGGGTATATAAATCGTAATAGTATACGTATGAATTAATCTCTTCTTTTCATCTAAATGCCATCTTAACCCTTTCGCGACGGAGCGCTCTGAAATGAATTGCGACAAAAAGCGCTGTTCGCTCGGAGAGAGCATCTATATTTGAGCGCCAACAGGCGCTGTTCGCCGCCAAAGGTTTAAAGGGGTGAAACCAGCGTTGAAGTTTCTGAGTTTTCTCTCATTTTTTAAAGATAACTTTGTAATGGTACTTGCTGAAGCAAAACATTTCAAATAGAAAATGTTTAATTTTTAATATTTTATCGTCCTATCATAAAAAGAGAACGCAGAAAAGCTTGTGTTCAAAGCGTAAAAAATCGGTGAAACTTTGAGATTTGTTATCAGTCCCCTTAAAAGATATCTTGCCGCCAAAAAAATTGCTCCATGCAGGATACACCATGCTCTGTACACATATAAAGTTTCATTGAAATCAGAATTTCAGAAGTAGATGAATTTCCTTATAATACAGTGTACGGATACTTTTTGAAGCCACTGTATGGCTTCTTACGTGTCACTCTACCATCAAATTCGTCTGCTCTTAACAGGCGATGAATTGTATCTGAATGATAGTTCAGAACTTAACTTAGGAGCCCTTAAACTACGGTTCACTTTCACTTTCCTCAAAATAATACGTTTCTCTCGATCGTCAAGTTTCTTTGGCCAGCCCTTTTGAGAAATTGATTCAATTCAGTTCTCGTCATTGTATATCCGTACAATATCAGTCACATTACTCTTACTCAATTTTAAAATATCATCGACTTCTCAATATTTTTTTCCTTTCTTTTCGGTGAAAAATTACTAATTGTCGTATGTTAAATGACATATTTTTATATTTTCGACCCATATTTGATATTTCTGACTGTTCGTGACGACTTTTGAATAGTAACTGACATTGCGAGGTACATTCTCCTTGTTCCTCAATAATATGTTTGTAAACAGACGATTAAGTACACAAGTACATCGTTGTACTCAAGAAATTCGGAAGTTAGGCGTCCAAATATTTTTGCGACGTTAAATTTTGACATAATTTAGTGTATTGTTTCTTGTTTAAAAAAGTGTGTATAATAAATAAATGAAATTTATGTTTATTGAAACAAAAATAAATGTTGCATTATGTAATAAAAAAATAAATTCGATAATAATATTATAAACAACAAAAATTAGCGACAATTTCTTGAAAAGTGTGGTGTCCGAATATTAATAAGTATCACTTCACTGTATAGTACCTCCAATAATACGAGATATCGAATGCGACGTCCGCACGTGACGGAATGCGTGATCTCATCAGGACTAACTGCATAGTACTCCGACCTAATATTTACAACCGTTCGATTTATTTTGACCCGGTGGAGAGTTCTTAGTAACCGAACAAGAGTTGTCCTTTGAGTTCAAGCAAGTAGACCAATAACTGCAGACCACTCAACTGATCACACAGACATTAAAGTAAACATTGGTATTTTGTCTCTTTGGAAGGACTTTAGTAGTAGGAATAAAACTTTTATTTGAAGAGTAAAGATCTTTTTACGTGTGAATAGACTTTATTATAATATACTCTGATTAAATGAAGAATAAAAAAATTCGTAATGCAAGTTGCTTTTTTCATGCAAAACACCCTGAAAATTCGGATTTTTGACTTCTTGAATGACAGCACGTCACACAAAAAAATCTAAATGAATTCGAGTATGCTAGTTATGGTCAAATATTATTATGATAGAAATATAAACATATAGTGTCTTTAAAGATTCGATACGGAATACGCACTGAGTTTTTGATTGTAACGTTGTACTTCTGTGTAAGGAGTTTATCATATTTCTTGCATTCGATTTACTAGGAGAAACAGAGTAAATACGGATAATCTGAATTTTACTCATAACTACCCTCTTGATTGAAATAGAGAGTTGAAAATTATGATCTTTCAATATTCTATGGAATATTGTATTGCTGATCAAATTCGATTCACGGAAACCTTTAACTCCCTTATCCGACTAACCCTTTGTAGCAGCACTACATACACGGAGACTTAAGTATTAACTTTTATTTGGTTTCGATTCCAACATTAATTATTGTTTTTTTAAATTTCTACTTTTTTTCGATACAATTTTGTATCTTCAAATGTATATCCTAACTTATTTTTGGATAACAGTTAAGAATGCATGTTAGAAAGGAATCGTGTTTGTTTTCGGAATAATTAACGAGTAAAATTGTATTTTTCTGCTCAAGGGACTAAATTTTTAAGTTGATTTTGATAGACACAACGTTCTAGTAAATGAACAAAATGATATACTATCATTAAATATACTATTCCATGTATAATGTGTACTTTCTATACTGCTATTTTTGGATGAGATTTTAACAGTGTGCGTGACACAATAGTATACAATGTTGAGTTTGCAATAAATTTTGTATTCAGTGTGAAGGTTGAAAATCAAAAAAAAAATGGAGAATACAATGAACGGTTATTGAAAATAATTGTACGTCTTGCAAAAATGTTGGGCAGCGAAGCTACGATTTTGATAAAGTGTCAGTGATTCGCTTATGTTTAAAAGTATAATGGGTTTCATTTTAAAATTTAATTTGATTATATTAATACAAGAAGTACCTTTTGAAGAGTAAATTATAACCAACACATTGTAATGCATTTAAGCTTTTATGATTTAGTTTAAAAATTAAAAATAACGAAACGTAACTAAATTACCGACGAAGATAAAGTTTTAAAAAAATGATATGGCTTATTTCTGAAAATCAAAACATTGACACATTATTAATAATATCGTTCTTAGTACTGTTTTTGGTATTGTATTGTATCCTGTGACAAGTATAACCTTTGCACAGCATTCTTTTTTATGAATTCGTCTAGTCGAAGGAGAAGAGTTATACAGTTGTCACGTTGACTACTAATTATCAATGTAGAGAAAACATTTCTTTTGCTTTCCAATTTTATACTGATACTGATCGATCAGTTTTATAGCCACGACTATTTGTTTTCACATGTCTAGATAAGACTTAATTTTTGATAAATTTGAATCAATTATAATACGATCAGGATTTTGAAAAAATAAAAAAATAACATCACAAATGAGAGGTGAATATTCTGTACTCTACATAAGTATATCACAATACTTTTTCTTCTTCCCTTTCATTATCTTTTACTTATTCATACCTGACTTGTATCACGAATTATCATATTTACACAAGCCAAAGATGCGGAACTAGTAAAAATAAAGGAAAATGTGTACACTTAAAAGCTTTCTTTCCATGCGGTTAATTAAAATTATCATAATTATAATTGTTACATTCTCGAAATCATAATCATCAATCATCATTATCACCACTGCCACCATTATGTTACGAAATAAATTATTCTTATTGTATTTATGGTTTGATAGATTTCGCTTAGTATCATCCTTGATGAGCATTTTCATTAATTGGCTTTTTACACCATGCCAGATTCATTTATTGATGCGTTCATATATAAGGTTGCCACGTTCAGATTTGCCAGAGTGTATCGAATTCGATTAAAGACAAAGAATCTTTTATAAATTATATAAAAAGAAGTAACAGAAGTTGTAAAAGTAACGTAAAATATATGCAAAAATAAAATTTTTGTGAAGAATGTTCAGTGTAATTCTTTTTTTTTAATGATCCTAATAGTAGCCTTAACAGATTTACGATTAATACATTCGTTTCGTGTTCGTTCGCATTTATCTTCGGTCTGGACATAGATTTACATTTAATATGTATAGTATTATATATTTCTAATTAGATGCTTGTTACTTGTGACAATATTAAAGAGCAAAGTAAGTAAGCATGTATTGCACGTAAATAGAAAGAAGCCTCGCGGGACGGCACAGGGGTAAAAGAGGTATTTACTTCCCCGACACAATTTGATATTTTTCATGGTATAGTATGACACGCAACGGGGGTAAATGTCCCTTCATCGGTAGATGATATATATAGGGTGTAAATCCACAAGTGGGCCGAAATGAAAAGTGTAATTTTACGTTGAGATAGATGAAAATCAATAGCGATGAAATTCCGTTATAGGCTTCATTAACACGTTCCGTGTCAAGCCATTTTTGCCCGACTTGTCGTTCAGGCCATTTGATATTTTAGCTAAATGCACCATTAAATGTAATTATTAATTATTGTATGTATATCAATTAAATAAACTTATGTGTTTTGCTCTATACTGCATCTTGTATAATGCTTCATTTTTTAGGTGGAAATATAGTTTACAAAATTATATCTGTAATAAAATATATGTTTTCAGCACATTAAATAAATATGACTGCGTGTACCACCGGTGGTACACGTGGCCTGATGATCAAGTTTACCGTGTACCCACCGGTGGTACATATGGCACGGAACGTGTTAATAAGTTATTAATAATTAAGTGGCTGTTGTGGAAGAGAAGGAAAAAGAATGGGAGGGAAGGGGTGTTTCGTCCAGGTCCTGTTAGTGAACTCGTCAGTAAAGCTTACCTAGCAGACCCCTGCCTTAGACACAAGGATAGGAAGGAGTAGGTCAGAACTCGTATATATAGAAACTGTGGCCCCGTTCGAGCACTTGCGAAAAATGTGGTCGCTAAATTCCTAGTAGTGGTGAGGGCAGGAAGGTCGTCACAAAAGATTGTCCCAAAATTGATTAAAATCGTCAATCCGCCATACTCTATTGTCTACATACGCGACCACGCACAGGCGAAGTCAGAACCGTAGCGATAAGAGAGTTACAATCCCTACCTCATAAGTAAGGAAACAGGAAAGATTGTTTGTCATTCGAGCAACGTGCGATGCAAAATGAGAAAATCCGTCACTTTAAAAAGGTATTAGATAAACGTTGAATGAAATTAAATTTATTTGTAGAATCCATAAGATCATGTCAAAAGTTGCCCTTTGGGATTTTTGAGTAAAGGTCAATGATCTCTTAAAGCAGATAAAAGTAGAGTCCATTCGAGTGGAAATGGTAGATATACGTTCCGAGGTATCCCCTCTCAACAAGCGAGTTACTGAACTTTAGGGTAAATTATCAGCGTCACCTCCATCTCTTAATATCGAGGAGGTTTTCTTTGTGAAACCCGCTGATCGAGAATTATGATCTCACAACATTATAGTTACCAATTTGGAAGAGTGTTCCCCTTTAATTGACATGGTTAGAGTTAATGATGTTTTACACTGTATTCAACCGGGCGACTACTCCTCTATCCATGTGGTAAGAATTGCAAACAGCCGAATCAACGATGATAGCCCTCGCCTCATCAAGATCACGTAACTAACTGAATCTGATGCCTTGTCAATACTTCGAGAGGAACACAATTGCAACGAAGTAGCGAAGATTTTCCAAGATTCTACACTGAAGCATCGCTAGCATCTGGATGGTCTGAGGAAGGAGCTCAAAACTCTTATCGATTCTGGCATTAATAGATAGATAACTTTATTGTTTTCCCAATGGGATTACAAGAGAGTTCCGTTCCTTTACATCCTCCTTATTTTCTCACCTTGCTTATTCCTTATATAAAAATTTAATTAACAAAAATGAATTACAGCTAAATCAAAATTAACAATAAGTATAAAAAAAAACAAAATCCCTGAATAATAATAACCTTACATACTATTATATTTATGTACACTATTTACACGTTAATACAATAATATCTCCTCCCTCCCGTTCCTCCTCTTTGGTTCTCTTTGGTTTTCTTCTCTGACTTCAGCCCTATTTCCCCCTTTATCCACCTCACTCTTCCCTTCCTCTTCTTCTTTCGAGCTCCTCCAACCATGCCTCTCCCTCCCCCTCCTCTCCTAAGATTCTCCTTACATTATCTTGCCATCCTCCCTCCTCCCCTGCTCCCCTCCCGCACACCTCCCATACATGCTCCCATGACTCCTCCTCATCTTCACACATCCTACATCTTCTTTCTTCCTCCGCCATCCAATAACAACCCTCTCTCATTTCGTTTCCCATTCTAAACCTTGCCAGCCTCCTCTTCCTCCCTTCTGCCCAGCTCGCTGCCATATATTTCAGCGTACCTTCCACCCTTATGGCCCTATACCACCTATTGTTCTTAGAGTTCATAATCTTCTGAACTCTCTGCTTGTCCTGTTCTTCCTTATCCATTGCTATTATTATTTCCCATTCTTCATCCTTTCCCTTCTTGCTTTCCCCGTTATCTCCCATTCCATGCTCACTTCTGAATATCCTTCTTTCCTCCCACCAGCTTTTCCTTTCCTCCCCCCTCTCGTCTACTCTTATTCCCTCTTTCCAGCACTGTCTCGCCAATTCCGCTCCTCTCCCTTCCTCTAGTTTCTTCTCGTAATTCCAGGCTCTTTTCGCTGCCCTTGATCTTATCAGCTCTCTCTTCCATTCCTCTCTCACTCCATATCCTGGGGTTCTCCAATCCACCCCATCACCCATCTCAGATATCTTTCATGCAAGGCTTCCACTTCCTTCCTTTCCTTCCAGCCCCAAATCTCTGCTCCATACCCCACCACTGTCCATACCAGCCTGTCAAACAACCAAACCCTTTTCGTCCACTCTTTCCCAAACCATCTCTTCCCCAACCCCCACGCCTGCCTCATCACTCCTATCGCCTTCCTCACTCTCTCCTTTACATGTGCTTCCTGCCCTCCATTCCTTTTCATTTTGTATCCTAAATACCTAAATTCCCTTACCTCCTCAATTATTTTTCCCTCCCATTCCCATCGTATCGCCTTTCTTTTTCCTCCTCCCTGGCCGAACCTCATGACTTTTGTCTTTTCTGCATTCAGCACCAGCCTCTTTTCTCTCAGATACCTCCCAAACCTCTTCAGCACTTCTGTCATTTCCTCTTCTCCCTCCGCCAAAATCACTACGTCATCTGCATAGGATATCGAATATACCCTTTCCTTTCCAACTCTCACACCTCCCCACCATCCTCTCCCTAATTCCTTCTCCAAGTCCGACATCAGTATATTGAACAGGTGCGGACTTAGAGGACACCCTTGCCTGAGCCCTCTCGCTGTCCAAAAATAATCCCCCATCTCCCCTTCTACCCTCACTCTACATTTTGTTTCTCTATATATCTTCCTTATCCTGCTAACTAGGCCACTGTCAATCCTTCTTCTTTCCATCGCTTCCCACAAGACTTCTCTGCTCACGGAGTCAAAGGCTGTCTTCAAGTCCACAAATATTGCCACTACCTTCCCTCCTTCCTCTCTCACCTTTCTGTTTACAATATGGTTCAGCACGTAAATTGCATCGATCGCCCCTATGCCCTTCCTGAATCCCATCTGCCCTTTATTTAAAATTTTCTTCTTCTCCATTTCCTCCACTAATTTCTCCGCCAACACACTAGCCTTTATTCTGTACAGCGAATCCATAATTGTTATTCCTCTAAAATCTTCCATCCTGCTTCCCTCGCCTCTCTTCTTAATTGGAACTATTACCCCTTCGTTCCACTCCTCTGGCCAAAAATCCCCTTCCCAAATCCCCCTACACACCTCCCACACCCATTCTTCCACTGCCTCCCCGCCGAACTTCCATACCTCTCCTGGTATACCGTCCGCACCTACTGCTTTGTTGCTTTTCAACTTTTGCACAGCCCTCCTCACCTCTTCCCTTTCCAGCTTCAGCTCCAGCTCCCCTCCCCCTTCTAATCCTCTACCCGCCCCTCCTATCACCTTACCCTCCACCCCCCCATCAAGGCCCTAAAATAACCTGTCCATTGTTCCAACCTAATCTCTCCCCCCACTCTCCCCCCTCTTCCTTTATTTATTATCTTCCATACCTCTCCTTCCCTTCTAGCCTCCTCGACTTGCTTTTTCAGCCTCCCCCAATTCTCCTCCCTCTTCCCTCTGCACATCTTCTTATATTCTAACCTTATGCCTTTATACATCTCTCTGCTCACCTTTCCTTTCCTCCACTGCCTTAATATCTTTCTAAGCTCCTCCTTCCTCTTTTTACACTCGTCGTCCCACCACCTAAATCCTCCCCTTCCCGCTTCTACTTCTTCTTCTCCATTTAAGGCCCCCCTGAACTTTTCCATATCCTCTTCATATTTTTTCCTTGTAAACTTCTCCTCCTTTCCTATCTCACCTAGCCTATTCCTATATTTCTGTATTCCCTCTGTTGTCCAGTCTCCTCTTGCTATCCTTCCTCTCTTCTCCTCTCTCCTCCTTCTCCAGACCCCCTTACTTTCTGCTATCTCTACAATTAGAGGGAAGTGGTCCGAATCAACCCTCTCTCCCACTTCCATTCTTCCTATAGCCTCCCTCCCTTCCTCATCCGTTATTATATAATCTATTACTGTCTCCCCTCTCGGCCCTGCATACGTCACTTCTCCCCGTTCATCTCCCACCACGTTCCCATTAAGAATTGAAAGACCTGCCCCGTCCAAGAATTCTACCAGCTTCCTTCCTTCTCCATTCTCTTTTCCATCCTTCGAGTTTCTTCGTTCCAATGGCTCCTCTTCCTCCTCCTCCCATCTTGGGCTTCCCCCCAATTTTCCCGTCCTAGCATTAAAATCGCCTCCTATTAACGTCTTGCACTCCTCCTCTCCCACTTCCGTCCAATCTTTCAGAAGTTCCAACTTCTTTTCCATATCCCCCAATACGTATAGCCCTATAATCTTCCACCGTCGCCCCTGAATTCGCAATTCGATTTTTATTGCACCTTCTTTGGTTTCTGTTTCCACTTTACCCCCTCCTAACCAATCCTCCCTTATACCCACCAGCATTCCTCTCATTGGCCTCCCCTTCTTATTCCTCCTCCATGCATTTTGTCTTATCCACTTGTATTCCCTTGGCAGTTTATTTCTAACTCCTGTCCATCCTTTTTCATCAATCCACGTCTCCATCAGTATCATCATATCCCACTCCTTCAATTTCCTCCAGAATTCCTGATCTTTATTGCCTAGTCCCTCCACGTTCCAGAATGCTACCTTCCCACCTCCTCCCCTCACCATTCCTTCTTCTTGCCCCTCCTTATTTCGCTATTTACCTGCTGCACCCTGCCTTTCATTCTCTTCGCTTCTCCTGTTCCAGATCTTTAGCTTCTCCTCTTCCTCGTCCCATACCCACCATATTCCGTTCCTTTGAACTTTCCCGTATCCCACCCGCACTACTTCTCCCTCTCTTCTTTTCTCCTCTGCCGCTCTTCTCAGCTTGTACTGCATTCTTCTCTGTTTCTCCGTCCAGTCATCCTGCAACCTCACCTCTTCCCCCCTTAGCTTATACCTATTTTCCATTATTCTTTTCTTTTGCTCCAAATTTCTCGTTCTGCAGATAATAATATCCTTTCTTTCCCCCAGCCCTCTTACCTCTTCCACCTTTTCCTCCTCCCCCACTTTCTCCAGCACTTTATTCACTACCCTTTCTGCATCCTCCACTAAGTTCCCTTTCCCTCTCACTATGATGTTCAACCTTCTAGCTTCTCTTTTCTTTTCCTCCAGCTGCCTCTCCATTTTTTTCATCCTCATCTCCCACCTCTCCTCTCCTCCCGAGCCCTTCCCTTCCTGTGTCCTACTCTTTTCTCTCCTATTCATATCCTCTAATTTTCCCTCCAACTCTCCTATTCTCCTCCTATCTTCCCCTCTCTCTTCCCTTATTTCTGCCTCCAGCCTCTTCAACTCTCTTCTTGTTTCCCCTCCCTCCTTATCCCTTTTCTCTATCTCCTCCTCAAGCCTTCTTCTCATCTCTTTCATTTCCTTCATTAACTCCTCGTTCTGCTTCCGCATTTCTTCCAGCAACCTACTCGCCAGACTTTCCATATTCCACACCTCTCTTCCCTCCCCCTTTTCTTCTGCAACTTTGCACCTTCCCATACCTTCTCGGCTTCCTACCTCTGTCCTCTTTCCTTCCTTCCCCTCTTTCATCTTGCACCATTCTTCCAGGCTTTCATTCTTACTATCTCTTGTTCTGCTTCCCACCTTCTCCACTGCCTTTCCTCCTTCTTTACCCTTTCCCCCTGCTTTCTCTTCTCCCCTGGTCATCCTCTTCATGACTGCCTCTCCTTGGCTTTTTTAAAAACTGCCGCTCTCCCCAACCTCCTTCCACTTCCACCAGGCGTCGCTGTCCTCGAGCCGACAACCGCCGATCCTCCACCTAACTGCACTTTTTTTGCCCTAACCTCACTTCCTTATCTTTCGATCAAGTCGCCTTCCTTTGCCCTTGCACCGTCTCCTTCCCTTGCTTTACTATCAATCCCCTTCTGCACTATCCACTCTTCTCTCCCAATCACCTCACCACCTTTCCTTCTCTTCCTATCTCTCTCTAATCCAAAATTCACTTTTCCTCCACTCGCCCACGTGTTACTCCCACCAAACCGGAAACGGAACTCCCGATTCTGGCATTAATAATAAAACTCATTCATTTTGTAAATGGTGTGCACAAAATTGTTGGTGTCTCCAGAACAATACGATAGAAAACTTAATTAGAAACCTACTACATCAAAATGTGCGTAGTTTACGTTCTAAACTAAGCGAATTACGCTGCTCTCTCTCTTTCTCTCTCTCTCTCCCCCTCCTCCCCCCTCTCTCTCTACATTATCTCTGCCATACGATATCATTTTCACTGAGACTTGGCTATATAATGGTATAGCGAATAATGAATTAGGTTTCCCATGCCATAATATTTTTCGTTGTGACAGAAGTGCTCACTCCACTGATTTCCTTAGAGGAGGTGGTGTTTTAATCGCAGTTAATGTCTCATATTTTTTCCGTCAAATTAAATTACCAACTTTGACAGTTGAACGCTGTTCATTGAAATACACCTCGGATCCTGTGTAGTTATTAGCTTCTTTTATTCTCTTCTGACTTCTCTCACATGCACTACTCTGATCACCATTACTTATATCTTTCTCCCTCTCATGTTGTCAATGAATATTTTCCTTTTTAAATTTCATACAATTCAACTGCATAACAATAGCAAACTACTTGACCTCATTTTCTCCTCCCTTGCTGGTGTCAATATTGTTTGCGCAATTCACTGGCTTGATTACGCCTTGTCGCCCGCCAAATTGATATTGGGCGACTGATTCAATGTTAGTGACGTTACGTGCTTCGCCCCGGTGTTATTGTTGATTAATTCAGATGTATATAATATCCGTATAGAGATATTAACGAGAGATTTGTTATGAAGATTGTATAACTGCGATGTTACGAAGCGCGTGTATAGACTTAGAACGGTATATATGTAGGGTACAAAGATGCATCCGAATGCTGACGTTACGATTTAGAATGGTATATATTTTTACGTAAATGCGTCCGAATGCTGATGTTACGGTTTAAAATGGTATAGCCTTTTACGTATGATTCGCGGAACCGAAATGACTCGGTTTTATATGGATGAGTTCGACTGGTCACTCCTCCATACCTCAAGACGATACGCCAATTGGTTAAAGTCAAAAAGTCATGACTCCAATCAGCGTATGCCCTAAGTGCCACCAACCCCTGTTCTTGTGTCCTTAGCACAACTTTTCTTTTTCGAGAACGAGGATGAGGTGAGCCACTTAAAGCGGGAAGGTTTCCCGAATTTTGGCAACGAAAGGAAAATTTGCTCCGGGCCCGTGTACCTCTCGCATGTGAGTAGTGGCTAAACGCTGGGTCTTTCGGAAATCTCTTATTTATGATACGCTCTTGGCTATTGAGGAAGTACGGTTGACTCGAAAATTAAACTATTGTCCCTCTACGGACGTTAAGGGGGTTCGAGAAAAAGGTAAAATGACTAGAACTTCTTAATCCTCAAAAATAGCAGTACTGCCACGCTCATGTCATAAATCTGCCAAGCAAAATTTCCGTAGGACGGAACAAATATCCTTCTTGTTCTTGATACCCTTCATGCTGAAAATATTTTCCATCCCTCGTTACGCCTTTTTCTCCCATTTTCCGTCACTAATCCAAATTCCTCCGTGGTCGACGCTAAAAGCTTAAAAGGAGCTGATTACACGAGCATCATTAACTATCTGTCTCCTATAGACCAGGATCACCCCCTTCATCTTTTACCCATCGATGACGCTGTAGATGTTTTTTACTTACACCTTAACTAACTATGCCATCGAATCTTTCGTTCCTATCTTTTCCTCTTTCTCTTCCTCCTGCTTTTACTGTTTTTCTCGTAAATTAATAATCACAAACTGACAAATTCGGTTTCTGATTATCTTTCCTTCGCTAATCTTAAATCCCAATGTAATAACCTGTCTTATTCTTGTTGGTCCTCTTTCATTTCTAAATCTGAAGCCTATTCCTAGATCGTTCTAAGGTCTTCTGAAACTTTACCCGCAATCTTAAAAAGGACTCCTCTTCTCCTTATCATACTTATTTATTTATTTAACGGGTAAACACTCTTTATAAAAACATAAAACAGTAGAAAATACAATAATTAGAAAATAAAAGTGAAATAAAACTAAAACTAAGGAAGCACAATTACATACAAACTTAGGAGGGTACGTTGTTCTACAACATAAGGTTGTAAAAGGAAACTGCTTAGTACAGCCTTGCTTATATCTGACTATCTGTAACCTCCAGCAATCTAGTTGTCTTAGCTTTAAAGCTATCTAGGGATAATTTGAAAAAGTTCAAGTCAGTTTAACAAATTCTGTTAATCGGATCCGTAGAATCCAATTATGAAGTATACCAGGTTGGTTAAAAAAGTGGGTAGTACCTTGAACCTCTGATAGGAACGTTAAAATTCACTAAGGTCGTAACCTGAGGATTACCAGAACCGTTAATGGCTTTATGTAAGAAGCAAGAATCATGAATTTTCCTTTTGAATTTCAGGGAACGGATATTGAGAGAACGTATTATCGGGCCATAGTCATGATCGGTCCTTGCCATCGGACGTCCTACCTTATATGCTATAAATCGCAGAAATTTATGTTGAGTCCTTTCTAATTGTTGCTTATACTTATACAAGGAGGAGGACCATATAACAGATGCATATTCTAAATGAGGTAAAACCGGTGCAAAATAGAAACAGCACAGTGTTATAGAATTTTTGAATCTGCTACATGATCTCATAATGAAGCCTAGAGCTTTGTTGGCCAATGATGAGATTTTGTTTATGTGATTTGAAAATAAAAAGGATGAGTTAAATGAAATCCCTAGATCGCTAATCTCATTTACATACGAAATCGTGATACTAGATAATCTGTATGGAAAGAGAGTAGAATTCTTGCTTCTCGAAAATCTAATCACATGACATTTACTTATGTCAAAATCCATTCGATTGAGTACACACCATTCATACAATCTATCTAAATCTGCCTGGAACTCAAGAGGATCAGATAGAGTTGATATAACCTTTTAGATTTTTAGATCATTTGCGAAAAGCAAGAATTCACTCGAGCGGAATCTAAAATGTATGTCGTTAATATACAATATAAAAAGTAAAGCGCCTAGATGGGAACCCTGCGGTACACCTGATGTCACTGCAACACTTCTCGATAAGCAGCCTTTGAATCCTAGCCTGGATAATTTGTTTATTAGTATATTCTGATCAACTCTATCAAATCTATATTTGTTTAAGCGGTACCGTTGTTAATTCTGATCAACCGATGGCTGATACCTTCGCCGACTTTTTTATCGCTGTTTACTTCCCGTTCTTCCTCACCACCACTCCAAAGACCTTGTTGATGTTTTGCACATCAGCATTTCCATTGGAGAAGTTTTTAATCCATATATCTTCCCTTGATATCAATAAAGGTTCTGGTATAGATGGCATCTCTCCTATATTCTTTAAATCTTGTATTTTCATAATATCACTTATTTTATTTATACTTTTCAACAAGTCACTCTCCACCGGTATATTCCCTTTTCATTAGAAAATCTGTTCTGTGACTCCTATATTCAAGGGTGGTAATAATTCTCTTGCCAATTCAAATCGGCCAATCTATCTACAGAATGGCATGCCTAAATTTTTTGAAGCTGTTATTACTAAAAAGCTTTCGTTTATATGTAAATATATTATTATTAGTGAGCAGCATGGCTTTGTATCCGCTCGGTCGACCGTCATAAAACTTTTACTATATCATCATTACTTGACCACTAATCTAGAGAGGGGCTTATATGTGACTGTCATATATACGGATTTTCGTAAAGCGTTTGATAGAGTTGATCACTCCATTCTCTTGTCCAAACTCCAATCTCTCGGTTTCCATGGCATATTCCTTTCTTGGTTTACTAGCTACCTGTCCAATAGAACTCAAATAGTTAAATTCAACCTATCTGTCTCTAAGGAAATCACAGTTACATCCGGAGTGCCCCAAGGGTCTCATTTGGACCCACTGCTATTTATAGGATTTTTGAATATTTTTTCGTCGAGAATGCTACAGGTAACACTAATTTTTATACAAACTTTCTCTTACTTTTCTCCTTTTTCTTACTTTTTGCTGTTAACCCTTTGGCCTATAACCACGAGTCTGACTCGTGGTAAAGAATTTGTGCCATAAGATGCGGCGTATTACTATTAGAACAAGCGATTGGAGTTATTCCATATTGTTAAAAAAGGTACATTTCGGAAAGAGGTTCGGGCGATATCGCGCATAGCGACGCCTCTGGATTCGCGACCTCTGATTTGTACATTATTAAACGCAACGATAATCGAGCAATGTTTAACGGCGGATTCGGTAAACATCGACGTGGCCTTGGCGTTTGTCGCTCGAGGACATCACACAAAAGATGTTTAACGAGTCTCTAACGGCCGTAGCTCGTCAAATTCGAAATTACGACTTTATTACAAATTTATTTACAAATTCGAAATTACGAAAGGGCATTTTGGTATGCGAGTGAGAGAGAAAGAAATTTCGTCCGCGAGGTATTTAATACCGTGTGCACGCGGACGAAGAGAGATTCCGTTTATAAAATTCGCCTCGCGAAGAAAGTATAGAACGCACGTTGTCGTCATAAGCTAAAAAGACGGAAAGAATCACGGAGTGAAGTTTGTCTTGTCGCAAGGTACGTTATTATTACGATTTTCGTAGTTACTTGCATCGGTCATACATGCGGAGATTCTAGAATTGGACGTGGCTTTCTCCAATTCTAGATTCATGCATTCTGCATCCCGCAGCTCCGTGACGTCGGTGAACAAACATGAGTTGCTTATGGTTCACCGACAAAATCACACCTGAATTCCTCTGGACAAGAGGAAAGAACAGTCGACGATCTCCGATTTTCGGAGCTCGACGAAGACGGTAATAATTACCAATTGCTGTCCCGTGTATCCCTGCAGTCCTTATTAGTGAAGCATTAAGGGGATGCACACCCACAGAATAGGGTACGTTTTTCTTTAAAACCTGCCTACCAGCAGCAGGTGTATTCTAGGGGAGGATACTAGTTCCTATTCCCGTAACATTAATGTGAATCTGGGGACGCCCATTCACGCACGGGGATCTTGTAAAAGCTATAGAATACGCTCAATCTGTGCACGATTGAGCTACGGTCGTTCCTTCAAAACTGCAATAGCTACGATGCTATTTGAGTTACGCCTGTCAGTGTAGGCCCGGCAGTGCATGCACCTATAATGTAGAAACATCGCAGAGTAGCCCCAGCCGCTCTGCGAATGTAATACTGGAGGCGCTCTGCAGTTTCTGCAGGTCCATGTACCTGGCCAACATGGGACTACGCATTGCGTGTGTATTTACAACACAAACGCAAGGGGAACGAACGGAAAGCAGACGTTGTGTATATTACGATAGAATCATTTATGTATTAGGCAAGTCGAATACATGCATAAGAGAGTAGATCGTCGGTATTTACCGAAACGTGGTCTAAACACACAGACACGACGGATCTATATGTGTTGAAGCATTGCGATGCTCAACACTTAACCTCTTAACAGGATTAATTGCCGACGCAAGAAGTTGTCGCAACACGGCTTAACGCCGTGCAATAAGCCGACGACTCGAACTTGGAAATAATAAATATTTACAATGAAATCTAATACAGTCCACAATTGTTCCCAGGTGAAGATCCTGACTAGAGCTGACCGCGCCGGACCTATAGGGCGACAAACCAAAGGCCAGGCGTTGGAAGAAGCAAAATTAAATAATCAAATAACCTCTCTTTTCTACGTTATAAATATAAATAAACCGTGTTCCTGACTGGAACACCAAAATAGAAACAGCTCGGCGTTGATAAATTCTTAATCCTTTATCAATCCCACTCTCCCTCTCCCGGCTATTCAAAGACTGGGAAAATTATTATTTTAAATATAAATTTTCTCGGTCAGATTTCGAACACATATCGAATATCATTCCTTTGATTATGATTACACCCTAGACGTCTTAGAGTTATCATTTGTACCTAAACATTGTTTATTATTTCACGATTCCGTTCGTTACATTGAAATATATGTCATGAAAAATATACATTTTGCGCCAGTTCGGGTACACGGCTGAACAGTTGAATGGCACGGCGCACGACCGATTTTCTTGTTTACTATAGCTAACGCAATTGGCAGATATCATGTAGGCCAAGGGGTTAATACTAAACTTTCAATTATACAACAATTTTTAATGAAATGTTTATTACTTGAAATTGATTAAAAAGTACTTTATAGTTTGGCGATCAGTATCCACATAAATACAGTAGCGGACAAAAGTTTAAGACCAAGGGGTCAAAGAAAACAAATTCATTAATTAAGTAATAGTACGATAAATAAAATTCGTATTCTATGCTAATCAATAAATAATGTTTTACCATAATGACGATAAAAATAAGTATATGAACAATATTTGCATACCATGAAACTATGTTTTGCATTGACCTGTCGTCTTCCGGTACGTCTTGTCCCGTTTCCCCTTTTTACGTCTTATTGTTAGTTATTTTCCGTATACTCAGTATAACCTTCACTTTCATGGTCCAGATTAAATAGTTGTTGCCCGTTAATAATGGAACTGCTGGTAACGGTATCTTATCTATCTTTTATTGAATTTTACTCTTGTTGGTGACTAGAACCATAGAACACTGTTACCAGATTGTTGTAAATGATAATACATAGATTAATCTTCATAGGAGTTGCACGTATATATATTTGAACTGTTATAATGATTTTTACTACACTTACAATTAGATACATTTGCCCAACTTCTCCTTCTTTGCCTTCTTATAGGATCGCACATAAACAACTGCATACGATAAGGTAGGCAATATCATATTAATAGGAAAGCTTAGTGGTAAACAAGTCAAATTTATAGCTGAATCTTGCGGTAATCAAAATTTTAAATGTGTACCGTATAATATAAACCGAGCAGTAGATGTTGAACATAAAGAATAGCATAATATAAGCAACGAATACTTGACTAAAATATGTGAAGTCAATTTAGTTAATAGTATTTAAAATACATACGTTCCAAAAAACTTCACTTGTGACATCTGTAACCTTTTCAAAATTAAAAGATGATCGCATAAAGATATAATTATAAAATTGAGCGAAACGCCTTTAGAATTAATTTATTGCAAGTATATGCCAGTTAAATCGTTAGATCATCCGTGTTATATGTTAGTGACGGTCGACGACTATTCATATATTTTACGTACTTCCTAAAACATAAAAGCGAAGCACTAAAGAATTTTGTATCATTCAAAGAAAAATATGAAAATTTAACTAACAAAATAATAAAACGCATTTGAACTGATAACGACCGGAAATTTGTCAATACTGAATTCGACCAATTTCTATTGTAGAACAAAACGGAATAACTCACGAAAAAGCGATACCTTATAATCCCGTGAGTAATGGCAAAGTAGAATCGTACAATCCTGGAACGAGTCAGAATGTTGTTATGTTAAATGTTACTGCGACTTCCAGGATAGAACTTTTTATGTACACCTATATGTCATCCGTATATTGAGAAACTCACGCCTCCTCTGATAAATCACTGCTGATTTTGGAAACATACAAATTATACAGCAGACGGCTCAGTACTCCACTCTGAGGAAGACCATTATATATGATGATGATGATTTTAATTAAAGCTTTTCAGTATGCAGAGGCCATCTTTTGGAATTTAACTTTCAAAACTTTTATAAACTATGCTCATAAATTAGTTTATTATCTAAATAAAAAGCTTCATTCTGAACTAGGGTTACGCAGTTTTCTATGGATTATGAAAATAAAGAAACAAACAAGCAGTTATGAAAGAATGTGTATTCATTAAAGGATAGAAATATTAAAAATATATCGCTTCAGATGATGAAATTGAAGATAATTTATTTAATGTTGCGTTCTGCGTGTTTTTTTTTAAACTGCAATATTGATTTATCTTATTTATACTTGTTTATCTAAAACTACAGATATGTAGAGACATTTTGTTATAATTCGGGAAAAATGTCTGATGTTGTAATGTTACGATTTCTTCTTTTTAAAATTAAATTGTATATCTTAGTATACGTTTAGAATGTGATCACAGAAACATTTGTGATTTTTCGAAACGTTAAAATTCTTTCTTGCAGTTACCTCTGTGAAAATGGATCGATGCACGATCTGGTGATCACGAGTCGTATAGGGTGATGTGTGGCGCTTATTTTAAGACTAATTTTATTTTTTTTTCTATACCTCATTATCTGCTAAACCTCTGTCAATCTCGAAGTATACAAGCACATAAACGCATGCCATCCATAGTTATGTATCGCTGTTCAAGCGTTGATCTTACCAGCTAATGAATTGACGATAAGTTTGCTCGACGTTATAGATTTTTAGTTACTTATAACTAAAGAACGAAGCCTAAAACACAATTTCATTATTTTTCATTCTTGCCTTGTTTTGACCTCTAAAATCAATTCAAGTTTCTCTAAAAGATGGTCGAATATTTCTTCCATATGACAAAAAAAGACAGTACTATTTATATTTTTTCAATGTTTTTCTAGTGATTTACCTTCTATACATTTTATATCCTTCACACTTCATATCTATGATTTATACGTTTATCATAGTTATGAAATGTAGGCAATTTACGGATCGCTGGGTCATTTGTATAGGAGGGAGCGGCGGGAATTAATAACAAATGCCGATTGCCATTCCTTTCTTTAGGCGGCCTGCGGATACAACTTCAAGGTGTCGCCGCGTTCTCTTTTCGGTGCCACGTTTTCCTTTCAGCGCTGCTTCAAGGAACGCCTACATTTGCAAAAATAAAGGGTCGCCACCGTAAACCTGATCACCGAAGAGAATGCGAACTGCAGATGTCCTAGGTGCAAAAGCGTCACCGAGGTTTGCACGGAGTGGGGACATTGAAGGTGTAGGATGGGATGAATAACGTCTCTTGTTAATTTTGCAGTTAAACACAGAACAATATATATTTAATTTGAAGATATATTTGATTTTGTTGAACGTTTTTATTTTCGGAGATTGGTATGGCTGGGTTTCTTCTGAGAGAGGGCGTGTGTGCAGAGAGAAAAATGATTTTGAGAGAAGAATGCGTGTGCAATTGAGTAATCTAATGCCGCGTCCACACTGCTGGCGTGCACAGCTCGCGAACAGCGAACACTTCGCTCGGGAAGCGGTGCACCAAAGGAATTGTTCGCGGGCCCGAAACGTGTCTGGACGCGTTTGTATCACAATTTTATGGAACTCGACTAGCTCTCAATTGTCGTCAGTTTCTACCAAGCATTTTTCAGTCTTCGTATAACATTCTGCTAAAGTTTTTAAATCCATTTTCGTTCTGTAATAATTTATTCACTAAACTGATTCCACCAGAGGTTTTTCTTGTGGTAAACACTTGTCTTTGCCAACATCGACGCTCTCTTTTTTTTCTATCATTATTTGTTTTTATTATATAATATACAGATGCTGCGAGTAATAGATCTTGTTCAGACATTTTTAAAGTCTGTACATTGACATCCATATGTGGCAAAAGTTAATAGCGAACTGCCCATGAATTCAAAGCGAACAAGTTTGTAACTGTTCGCGAACTGTTCGCGAGCTCCAATCTGGACATGCTGCGGTTTCCGTTGGCGAACAGCTCGCGAACTGCATGCGAGCAGTTCATGTGCTGCTCGCGAGTTGCTCGCGAACTGTTCAATTCAATGTGGACGCGGCATAAGAAATCAAAGATATATACTTTCATTGTCGCTTTTTTCATTTATTGTTTTCTTTAATTTTCATAGCTAATCTTTCTACAAATGTATGAATGGCACTCAAATAAATAAACTAAATAAAAGGGCACAGTGTTAAAAATTCTTTCATAACCTCAACAGATTTTTACAATCAGTCTCTCTTACTCTCTTTCTTTCTTATTTTGCTTACTCTTTTCTCTTATTCTCCATGACTCACTCTCTCTGATGTGCTCTTTTTAACTCGCTCTTCTAATTTTCTCATTTCGACTCTGATACGACATTCACTTTAGAACATATTCACTATAAACTAACTAACAACACACTAGACAAAGGACTCGCATACATCAAGTTCACTCTTCCTCTCATATACATATAACCAACACTCACACCCCATGTTCGCGAATCAACTAGACCCACATTCCTTCCGCGAGACTTTTTGTCAGTAACACACAGTACACAGGCCCGTAGGAAATTTCCTCTTTATTCTCAAAAATCGGGAAACCTTCCTGTTTTACCTGACTCATCCTAGAAAACCACCCTCGTCCTAGAAAAACGTGCAAAGGCCCAAGAACGGGAGTTAGCGGTACTCAAGGCGGATGCTAATTGGAGTTTTAATCTTTGTAACCTCAACCAACTAATGTACCATCCTGACACATGAAAGAGTAACCATTCGAACTTCTCTATATAAAACCGAGTTACTCGTGCGTCAATGAAGAAAGTAAAAACAAAATAAAGTAGCTAAAGAAAAAAAGACATTCGTTTATTGTTGTTTCAGCAAATCATTTTAATCGCAACATCTTTGTCTGTAATTAGATGCTATTTACGTTCTCAGTGTAATCAGTGTGTGCGCGTATGCGCGGGTGCGTTGTATACTGTATCATACTGTTTACCTTATTGCGAGTGTTTTTAGTAAGGTCAGTTCTCTCCGTAACGTAAACTAAGCGAATATAATACAGAGTATCTAATTAGAAAATAATAGTTATTTAACGCTCAACTCTTTATACAACTCTACAACTCGATTTTCTATTCAACACTAGTCCTTTCCTCCGTCTAGGAAACCTTTATAGGTCTTTTCTTCTCCCACCATACAGCCACATTTTTCACAACGAACTCATCCAGCCATTGCCGACCCATCGGTAGATGTTCATCTCTAACGGTATTTTCCGATGGGTCTGGCTTTCTTCTAGTCACCCTAGCCTTCACTTCTTCGGCCGTGGTTCTTAAAATTACAATACTATAATAATTAAGATGTTTCAGGTTTCAATGATAGTCCACAATAGTGAATCAGTGATTGAATATTAATAAAACAGTATAAAATGTAGCTTGAAAACCTATATTCTTAAAGAAATCACATTTTACAGCATATCTCAATTCCATCAACACAATTCCCAACTTAATCCTAGAAATAGTCCTACAATGTTCCATGTTAAAAAACTTAAGTGTTTCAGTCAGTACAATCACACTTATGCACTTATTTTTCATAAATACTTATATTTAAAATATATTCTCCGAGGAATCACGTCTTATAGCATATCTCAATTCCGTCAGTATAATTCCTAACTTAAAATAATTCTACAATATTCTATGTTAAAAACTTAAATGTTTCAATTAGTACAATCATATTATATATTTATTTCTTATAAAATGTAAAAGTAACTTAACAATAAGATTGCGAGGCCCGGTGATAAGGGTGGTACAGCTATCACCAGTTGCTCTGTGCGTTTTGAACTAGAAAATATATGTTAATTTATATTAATATAAATATATTTATTAATCTATAATAATTTTACAAGTGATAGTTCCAAACGCGCATACATAGTAATGCTCCGTATAAATGGCCACGAATCTGTCCGTGTGTATTACTACGCCTTATTCTCACATCTTAGAATTGTGTACTCAAGGCGATGCTCAGTCTTTATCTACGACTCATTTCTTTTACTTCCTTCTAATGTTTACACTTGCTCGAGCAAAAATGTAACTTATTTCCGATCCCTAGAAATACACCATTTACACGAGCATTACTGTATATCCTTCTTTTCATCAACTACATTCGTCGAGAACGGAATGTATCTGAACGGATGATATAAATTGACTAATTGTAAGGCGGTATTCGTGTCTAGATTGTCATTTTTCAAAATTTGGTTTTCATATTTTACTGATAATTCTGATATTACTTGTAAATCAAAATAACTATGAGTTGATAACGTCAGATAGTTATGTAAGATTTTTGTTATAAGTGTAATCTTTTGTATATTGTTTTAGGGGATATAATGTATTTATTAGGATATATTGAACGGTTTAAATAAGATAACGAGAAAGTTTATTGCATTAGTATAGAAATGATATTTTTATTAATTTAATCGGCAAAATATATAAAAATATATAAATTTATTATACAGTAGTTCTAAGATATATTTTTTTGGGGTGATGTCACGTGTTTAATTAATTAGGATTATTATATTCTTTAATATTAAATCTTCTATTAAATTGAAGTAATTTCAAATTATGATAATTGTTATAGTACATCAATCAAAAGTTATTAAAGAAATTGAAAGATTATAAACTGTGACGACCTTGCTTCTCTCGTCACTAGAGGGGACCTACCGACTACCTTTCTCGCAAGTGATTGAGTCTGCTACGATTTTTATGCGTACGAGTTCCGACCTGTACCTTCTAATCTATTTACTGCAAAATTAAACTACGCGATGATTATCTCGTCATTCATTCGTAGTTACACTGTTAGAAAACTGGGTCATTGTAGTATATTTCCCGCAAGAATTAATTGTAAGCGAGAAAACAAAGTCTGGAAAACAATCTAATCTACTTTTCTAATAATCATGATGTAAAATCCAGAAACTAAATTATACTTATTTACAAAACCTGTTGTGTACCATCACACATAGGTGATTGCTACACCGTTTATCACACCAAAAAGAAATATTAAATAAAATTTGTTGAAGTTTATTTATATTGTTTCACTTCCACATCCAATTACGAAATAATAGCCAATAACAGGAACTTTGGTTTAAAATTAATTTTTAGATAAAAGTGTTATGATAATTGTTAAAAAACGTAATTTCTTTTTTCAATAATATCTAAAATATGTTCTATTTTATAATTTCTAAAAGTTTGATAAACATTGTTTCATCGATAAAAATGTTATGATGATTTTAGTAGCGTGCAAGTTTGTTCAAAAATGTGCGGTCTCAGGAGTATGTCTTATGCCGCGTCCACATTGAAGAGAACAGTTCACGAGCTGTTCGAGAACAGCAGTATGGACGCGGCATTGCAGATTTCTTATGCCGCGTCCACATAGAAGAGAACAGTTCGCGAGCAGCACACGAATTGCTCGCGTGCGGTTCGCGAGCTGTTCGCCAACGGAAAACGCAGCATATCCAGACTGGAACTCGCGAACAGTTACAAGCTTGTTCGCTCTGAATTCATGGGCAGTTCGCTATTAGCTTTTGCCACATACTGTGTTACAAACGCGTCCAGATACGCTTCGAGCTCGCGAACAGTTTCTTTGATGTACCGCTTCCCGAGGGAACAGTGTTCGCTGTTCACGAGCTGTTCGCGAACAGCAGTGTGGACGCGGCATTAGCGGTCAGCAATGTGTTGAGAAGTGATTTCAACGACAAGGACACGTAGACGTAAATCTAAATCCAGCCGACTGAAAAAGACTTTTATCAGACAAGACTGGAAAATTCGACGTCTGTCAGAGGTGGACTACAATAGAGATCCATAGGAATTGAATCGAAAATGACGACTTGGACATTAGTGTGCGTATAGTACGACGTCGTCTAGAGTCTTTTGGATTGCACGGATGACATGGAGTGAAGAAACTACAGATTTCGAAGAATAATAGGAAAACCCGGCTTAAACTTGCACGAGAACACCTTCATTCATCCAATGTGCTTTTCAGCGATAAAAGCAAAATTTAATTATCTTGATCTGATGGAGTTTTGCTAGTACGCAAAAAATACAACGTAAGTTATCAAATTTCGATGTTAAAACATAGGGAAGGAAGCATGGTTGGGGGCCCTTTTCCTGTCATGTATAATGGAGACGGAACAATGCATTAAAATATTAGAGACAGACCTGTTACCTCTTGCAACAGAAATTATGGATGAAAATTGGATATTCCAGCACGATAATGACCCGAGGTACGTCTATCGTGTCGTGTAAAATTGGCGCAATATAAATAATGTGAATGTTCCGTCCTACGGAACAGCTGCGGGAAGTTTTCCATCGGCATTTATGGCAAGAGCGTGCCGGTAATGCTACTTTTGAGGATTAGTAAGTTTTATCCGTTTTGCCTTTTTTCGAATCTTCTTAACATCCGTAGAGGGACAATAGTTTAATTTCGAGTTATCGTAATTCCTTAATAGCCAAGAGCGTGCCATAAATAAGGGACTTCCGAAAGGCCCGGCGCCCAGGTACACGGGCCCGGAAGAACTTTCCCCTTCGTTGCCGAAATTCAGGAAACCTTCCCGCTCCGAGTGGCTCACCCCACCCTCGTTCTTGAAACGCGTGCTAAGGGCACAAGAACGGGGGTTGGGGGCACTCAGGGCATGCGCTGATTGGAGTCTTGACTTTTTGACTTTAACCAATTAGCGTATCGTCTTGAGGTATGGAGGAGTGACCAGTCGAACTCCTCCATATAAAAACGAGTCACTTCGGCGCCGCGTATTCACAATTCACAAACGTTCTACCAAGCATTCATAAACGTTCTATCAAGTATTTACAAACGTTCTACCAAACTTCACAAACGTTCTACCAAGCCTTTACAAACGGTCTACATTTATTCCTCATTCGTACAAGTATATTCGTAAACATTCGTAACGCGCATCATTTCCTACAAACGTCAATCTCACAATTCACAGTTCACAATTCACAATCACAGTAATCTCAGTATTCATAATAACAAGAAACGTACCTCAGCTTCACAGTACACAGTTCAACATTCGGAACTGTATTCTAAATCTCACCGAAACAAACCAGTTGTCTAATGCCGCGTCCACACTGCTGTTCGCGAACAGCGAGCAGCGAGCAATGAACTCCTCAGCGAACAGCGAACAGTGTTCGCTCGGGAAGCGGTACATCAAAGAAACTGTTCGCGAGCTCGAAGCGTATCTGGACGCATTTGTAACACAGTATGTGGCAAAAGCTAATAGCGAACTGCCCATGAATTCAGAGCGAACACGCTTGTAACTGTTCGCGAGCTCCAGTCTGGATATGCTGCGTTTTCCGTTGGCGAACTGTTCTCTTCTATGTGGACGCGGCTTCAAAGAAACTGTTCGCGAGCTCGAAGCGTGTCTGGACGCCTTCGTAACATAATTTTATGGAATTCGAGTAGCTCTCAATTGTCGTCAGTTTCTACCAAGCATTTATCACAGTATTCGTATGACATTCTGCTAAAGTTTTTAAATCCATTTTCGTTTTGTAATAATTTGTTGTAAACAATTGTCTTTGCCAACATCGACGCTCTCTTTTTTTTCTATCATTATTTGTTTTTATTATATAATATGCAGATGCTGCGAGTAATAGATCTTGTTCTGACATTTTTAAAGTCTGTACATTGACATCCATATGTGGCAAAAGTTAATAACGAACTGCTCATGAATTCAAAGCGAATAAGCTTGTAATTCTTCGCGAAGTGTCCGCGAGCTCCAGTCTGGATATGCTGCAGTTTCCGTTGGCAAACAGCTCGCGAGCAATTCGTGTGCTGCTCGCGAACTGTTCTCTTCAATGTGGACGCGGCATAAGGCGATTACGCGGCGGACGACAGTCGCGATCCAGTCATTCGTGGACGCGACAAAACAGTGAATGTTCTTATGCGGCCATCGCAAAGTCCGGACAACAACCCAACTGAACATCTTTGGGAACATTTAAAACTATCTATAAAAACTGAAAAATTTCAAATTGTTGGTAAATTGTATGACACCCTTTGCCAAAAATGGCAGAGCATTGCTCCTACTTCGATAAATAGTCTTTTGTAATCTATGCCAAAAGGAATGCAAACAGTTATTGATTCTAGACATTATTCTACTAAATATTAAGTTAATTTTTTATTTTCGTCACTAATATTTGCTTATTTTATCATTTTCTTAAGTTTTAAATTTTATCCGAATACTTTTGTCAATTCCATTTTTGTTCATTGTTAAAAATATACATATTTTGTGATACAATTTATTAAATTGGTTTGTATACAGGGTGTTAAGATCTGAGTCGAAATGAAATGGGTGATTCTAAGCGTGGAGATAAGACGAAAATCAAGAGTGGCGAAATTTCGTTAAACGTTTCATTAATTAGTTATTAGAAATTAAAGATTGCGCAAAATTGGACAATCCGGCTTGCACTGCCGCCCGTTTGACTGACCACGCACAGGCGAACTCAGGACCGTATCGATATATGAGTTACAACGCTTACCTCGTGGGGCGCAGGAAAACTTATTTGTCATTCGAGCGATGGGTCATGCAAAATCAAAACTTCAGTCACCTTCCCAAAAGTGTTGAACAAATGTTGAATAATATTAAACCTACTTACTCGCAAAATACACAAGAGCATGTAAAAACTCGCCCATTTAGATTTTGGAGTAAAAAGGGTTAATGATCAATGAAGCGAGACTTTGTGCAGGTCGTGAGGTGGGCGAGGAAGGGAGATGGTTGAGGAGAAACAATCGATGGAATAGTAAAAATGATTACGTGAACGGTGTGCGTGCTTGGGCGTTCTAGCTGGAACCGATTGTATTTTCTATAATAAATTTCACTAAAACAATATACTTTTCATAATAAATTTGTCAAAAAAAGAAGAAGAAGACGGAGAGGGAGTATATTTTATATTAGATATTTTTATACAGCATAACTTGCGTGGACTACACCATGTCGAGAACTCCTGCCAAATATATAATGATGCAAAAAAACAAAAGAATACGATCCGGTGCGATCCCACCGCTGCAAGTCCTGGTGGGGATACGTGCGCAATCAAACATAAGCCGATCGCCGCAATATACAATGTATCTTTCTAACAAAATTTCCCTACAAAATCATCATCTGAGTAGCAATTAACAGAAATATAAAATATTTTGTTAGACGTGATTTCATGAGCCCATCTACTGCAACGTGTGCACTAGGGTGGTCCTTATTTTTCAACTTCTGATTTTTTGTCGTATTACCCTTCAAAATTGTGATACTAGATAAGAAAATGATAAATGAAAAATTTCATAGTGGGACTTCACAGGATAACCGGTATCCGTGACGCATTTAAAATAAACTTTTGAAACTTAGTAATCTAATAATCTTAGTTAATGTAGGACATAATTGTGTTTCGGTATTTTAAAAGTGTGTTCGTAATCCGACTGAGAAAATTTATATTTAAAGAAAATTAATTTCCCAGTCTACGAATAGCCAGGAGAAGGATAGTGGGATCGATAAAGGATTGCGATCATGTCAACGCTGAGCTGTATTGTATTTAGTGTTCCGGACAGAAACACCGTTTATTTATGTATACAAAGTTAGATTTAAAGTACATTTTAATTAAATTGGTTGACTTCTGAAGAAATGCCTGGCCTTTGTCGTGACCCAGAGGTCCGGCTTGGTCCGGTGCTGATCAAGTCAGGTGCTTCACCTGTCAACAATTGTGGACTGTATTAGATTTTAAAGTAAATATTTATGATTCCAAAGTCCGAGTCGTCGGCTTATTACACGGTGATAAGCCGTGTCGCGACGACTTTTTACGTCGGTAATTAATCCTGTTAAGAAATTAAGTGTGAGCTCCGTAATGCTTCAACACATATAGATCCGACGTGTCTGTGTGTTTAGACCACGTGTCGGTAAATACCGAGGATCTACTCTCTTATGTGTGTATTTGATTCGCCTAGGAAATAGACGATTCTGTCGTAATACACACAACGTCTTCTTTCGTTCGTTCCCCTTACATGTATGTTGTAAGGACACACGTATTGCGTAGTCCCATGTTGGCCAGGTACATGGACCTGCAGAAACTACAGAGCGCCTCCAGTATTACATTCGCAGAGCGACTGGGGCTGCTCTGCGATGTTTCTACATTATGGGTGCATGCACCGCCGGGCCTATACTGCGACAGGAGTAGCTAAATAGCATCATAGTCATTGCAGTTTTAAAGGAACGACCGTTGCTCAATCGTGCACAGATTGAGCGTATTCTATGGCTCTTTCAAGATCCCCGTGCGTGAATGGGCGTCCCCGAATTCACATAATGCAACGGGAATAGGAACTAGCCCCTAGAATACATCTGCTGCTGGTAGGCAGGTTTTAAAGATAGACAAACCCCATCCTGTGCAGCGTGCATCCCCTTAATCCTTCACGAATAAGGACAACAGGGATACACGGGGCAGTAATAGGTGATTATTACCGTCACCGGCGAGCTCCGAAAATCGGAGATCGTCGTCTGTTTTTTCCTCTTGTTCAGAGGAATTCAGGTATTATTTTGTCGGTGAACCATAAGAGACTTATGTTTGTTTGCCGACGTCACGGAGCTGTGGGATACAGAACGCATGAATCTAGAATTAAAGAAAGCCACGTCCAATTCTAGATTCTCGCGTAAGTACGTGTGACCGATGCACGTAACTACGAAAATTGTAATATCCACATACCTTTCGACCGTAAAAACTTCAGTCCGTGTCGCGTTCCGTTTTAATTGTAACGAAAATGTGTCTCGACCGACTATATCGTACTACTGTTCGCTAGGCGAAATCTCAAACGGGATCTATTTTATTCTTCCGCGTGCACACGGTCTTAAATACTTCGCGGAAGAAGTATTTCTTTTTCTCTCACCTGCATGCAGAAATGCCCTTTCTCGAAACGTTAGTCGCAATTTCAAATTTAACGAGCCGCGGGCGTTAGACTCATTAAACATCTTTTTTGCTCTTGCGACTCGATGTCCTCGAGCGACAATAATCAAGGCCACGACGATGTTTACCAAATCCGCCGTTAAATGTTACCCGATTATCGTTGCGTTTAATCATGTACAAATCAGAGGTCGCGAATCCAGGGGCGTCGCTATGCGCGATATCACCCGAACCTCCTTTTGAAATGCACCTTTTTAAACAGTATGCATGACTAGTTTGTAAATAAAAGTACAATTTTTTATTGTTGAATTTGAATTTGGCGATAAACTGGCGACACTGTGTAAAACTGCAAGTCATTGTGTGAGTAGCTTTTCCTTATACGTTTAATAGAGCGGTAAGTATGTTAAAATTAACCTTTTTTGTTACGGTGGGCCTCGCCGCGGAGTGTTTTGCATGGAACGGAGCACCGTGCTGAAAGTGCGAACATTAAACACGCGTAGTCTTCAGCATTCAGGTCCAAGACTTTTGTCTCAAAAACAACTTTTTAACATTACTTTTAGATGCAAAATGATTCATGTTCATAATTTTTCCATGAATATATTTTTAATTCAATAATACAATTAATATTTTTATATTATACAACAAAATAACAACTATAATTATAACATAATGTTGACCAATAACTTTTTAATAATCATATTTTGTATGAAACTCTTCAAAACACGGATAATACTTGACTTTTGGCTCCATTTTTATGATAGATGATAGGGTGACTATAGTCACTCGTCGTGTATAGGTGGCATCTATGGTGTAGCGAAAGGGTTACAATTGACTTTGCAAAAGAAGTCACGTTGCTCCCACAATCAGAAGTAAAGATAAAAAAAATAGTCGAAATAAAAAATCTAGATATACGATTTGGATGCTGCTCGTAGGCACTGGCATTTCCTTTTCTCCGACTTTCTACTATTGTTTCATCTATTAGTATAGAAGTGAAGTTTGTAATACCAGCAAGATTTGAAGATTGATGCTCAAAGTAAATACTAATTTTCACAAATTCATGCAAGATAATTTATTACGCACAATACTTGTATTAGATGTAAATATAACAGTATGATGGCAATGCTAAGCTTAACCTGTGATGAATTGTATGAATCATACCTCTGCCTGGATCAACTATCTAAGGTACTGGAATACTTTACCTGTGATGACGAAATTTTTATCATTTCCTGAATCCTTACGGGTACAATCTTTTTATGCGTAAAAGCTCTTGAAAACTCCTCTACCATAGTAGAGCAATCTATTACCCGACTTTCTACAGCAACAACAAGGATTTCTTATTCATTTGCTGTTAGGAATTTAGAGTATACGTATAGCAGAGTTAATTTAAAGTTAGCTTAAAACATTGAATTTATAAAAATGGAAACAAGAAGTAGTGACAAAATATATTTATTAGACTATGACGAAATTCGAACTGTTGGCTCAAAATTTCCCATCAATAAGTAAATGTGCTATTTTAACATTTGCGAAAAATGAAATTAGATCGTCGATCAAGTGCCGTGAGAATGATAAAAGAGATCGAAGTTTTCTGGGATTAGCACGCATTTCCATAAGAAAAACTTTGTAATAATATTGAAAAATTATTAACATCGCATAAAACGTGGTGGAATTGGCAGAGGTCTCAAGCACGTCGAAGTGAATTACAGGAGCGAAGAGAAGAAGGATGTCTGGACTCATTAGCCAATCTTTTCGATATCACACATAATGATGCATTAAGCATGATAAAAATAGAAGATGAACTTTTTCCATAAATCAAAAAAAATAGGAAAGACAAGGATTCGTGATTGGTACGGACAAATATTTAATGAAAATGGAATAGCGAAAAACAATCCGGAAAAAAGGAGCGTCTACGAAAAGAACAACAATTGCATGCAACGATAAAAGTAGAAAAGTAAAAAAGTTCAGTTTTTTCTTTACTATTTTATCTATCTTTATGAAATACTGTGTATGCAATGTTATATATTATCTTGTAACTCTTGTTTTGCTCTATAAGATGGTATTAACTTTTATAATTTTTTGGGTTATAGAAAAAATATATACAATGCTTCAAGTTGATAAAAATGAATGTAGCTATTAACAAAAATTAAATTATCAAAGAAATAAAATAAAGTTAACAATAAGCATCAAAAAGAAAAATTACAATATAATAATAACCTTACATATGTAGGATTCTTCCACGGAATAACCGTTGGAGATACATTGTATTTTTCCGTAAAATAGCCGTTACAAAGATGACACGGCTCGTCGCCGTGTCGATAGTCAATTGTTTTTGGTAAACTTGTTGCGACCGGCAAATTTAGCGGCAGTCGTTTTCTTGCGTGCATAAGAAGAGTCGCGGAAAGCAGTGCCGCTGAGAGTCTTATTCTTTTTCTTGCGTGTTCAAATAAATTAACTTTTCTTGTGTGTTTTTCTTTTAATAAACTGTTAACTCTATTGGTTTATGACTCGTGTGTTTTTCCCCTTCATCCTCATATCCTACACATACTACTATGTTTATGTACACTACATATTAATATCTCCTCCCTCGCGCTCCCCATCTTTGGTTCTCTTTGGCTTTCTTCTTTGCCTTTCAACTGTATTTCTCCCCTTATCCACCTCTCTTTCCCCCTACTCTTCAGCACTCGAGCTCCACCAACCATGCTTCCCCTTCCCCCTCCTCTCCGAAGATTCTCACATTATCTTACTGCGGTGTACCTACACGAGTAGGCTGTGGCCTAATGTGTTAGCTTAACCGTTTGAGTGCGGTGGGGCACAATAACGCTCCTCTCATTGGGCGCAATTGTCCGGTTCGACTGATCCGGAATGAATGAAAGATTGACGGATTGCACTGTATCGCCTTCCAATTTCTTTTTGGGCGACTAGTTCTAGGAATGTCCGAATGATGACATCCACTACGATTGTAAGAAGTGACGTTTGTTCGAAATGATGCGCGTTACGAATGTTTACGAATATATTAGGTGTACACATAAGTTTCCGGCTCTTTTTGGTCAAGATTTCAAGATAAATGCAAAAAATTGTTTATTGAAAGTATTAACCCTCGCTAGCTACACAATTTCGCCATCTTACCGGCAATACATGAACGATAGAACGACTTGTCTTTTGACCGAAATCATTCATCAAGCCAATTTTGCACTTCTTCGAAATTGGCCAAGTGTAGTCCATCCAAGCCGTGTGCCATTGATCGGAACAGGTAATAATCCGAAGGCGCCAGGTCTGGTGAGTACGGCGGGTGCGGTAGTAAATCCCATTTCAATGTTTTGATGGTGTTTTGGACGATTGGAGTGCGGTGATGCGGTGCGTTGTCTGGCTGCAATATCACTCGCTTATGCTTGTGTCCCATTCTGGCCATTTTTCGAGCAATGCATGGCTCAAATTAATAAGCTGTTGTCGGTAGCGTTCCCCGTTGACAAGTTTCACTTGGTTTCCGCAGCTCATAGTATTAGGGGGACCGGAAAGTAATGTCGTTTCTGCGCATGTCACTATTTGATTGTCATTTGTCAGCTCATTGTGTACATTAAAGTCGTAGCAAAGACATTCTGAGGTTATAGTGACTTGTTTAGTTGTAAATAATTAAATTTAAAATTTTTGTTTACAATTTTGGGTGAAATGGCCAGCCAAATACCAGAAGAGGTACATATCCGGCATTGCATGCTTTTTGAGTTTCGCAAGGGTAGTAACGCAACAGTTGCTACCAAAAACATTTGCGATGTTTATCCAAATGCATTAGAAGTTCGTAAATGCCAAAAGTGGTTTTCCAAGTTCAAATCCGGTAATTTTGATCTTTCCGACTCGTATCGATCAGGAAGACTAACAACGTTAGACAATGACGTGTTAAGTGCGGAAGTGGAAGCAAATCCGTGTCAGACAATCGAGGAATTGTCAAACTGTCTTAACCAACCTTGGTCGACCATCCAAGAACATTTGCAGCAGATTGGGAAAGTAAGCAGAGCAGGTGTTTGGGTCCCGCATAATCTGTCCGAAGAGAACAAGGCTAACCGATCCACCACATGCAACTTATTGCTTCAACGGCACAATACAGAAGCGTTTTTTGATCGCTTGATCACCGGAGATGAAAAATGGGTCCTTTATGATAATCCAAAACGCAAAAGGCAGTGGCTCTCTCCAAATGAATCGCCACGAAGTACTGCTAAGCCAGGTTTACACCCCAAAAAGGCCCTTTTGTGTGTTTGGTGGAATATTCGCGGCGTTGTTCATTTTGAAGTGCTGAAATCTGGACAAACTGTGAATGCAGATATTTACTGTGAACAATTAGATCGTGTAAATAAATCTTTAATTGAAAAGTGGCCAGCGATTGTCAACAGAAAAGGCGTTATTCTGCAACACGATAATGCAAGACCGCACTGCGCAAGACGAACCTTGGAAAAAATTAATGAATTGGGGTGGGAGGTACTGCCTCACCCACCATACTCGCCCGATGTTGCACCATCGGATTTCCATTTATTCCGATCGCTTCAACACTTTCTAAGTGGCAAAAGAGTTGCAAATTTGGATGATATTCAAAATGCCATCTCTGTATATTTTGCTCAAAAACCAATTGATTTTTATCGATCCGGCATTGAAAATTTGCACATTAGATGGCAAAAGGTTGTTGATAATGAGGGTGATTATATCATTGATTAAAAATAAAAACTCGTTAAAAATTTATGTGTTTGAATTTAATGTAAGGAAACGACATTACTTTCCGGTCCCCCTAATACATGATTCCATTCTGGTCCCACCAAACGCAAAGCATTGTCTTCTTTTCGAAGCGATTTGGTCGTGCCATCGATGTTGATACTTCACCAGGTGAAAGCAACGATCATTTGCGTTTAGGATTCTCGAAATGTATCCACTTATCATCAGTAATAATTCGATGCAAGAAACTTTTTCTTTCATACCGCAAAAGCAAGATTTCGGAAGTGACTTTTCGATTTCCCATGTGTCTCTCAATCAATTCATCCGACACCCACTTTCCCTCTTTTTGAATTTTTCCCATGGCATGCAAACGTCTAGAAATGCTTTGCTGAGTCGTATTTAATGCCTCTGCAAGTTTTTCTTATGTTTGCGTGGCATTTTCATCCAATAACGCTTACAGATCATCATCATCAACTTTCTTCGGCCTTCCGGACCGCTCCTTGTCCTTAGTGTCAAAATCGTCATTTCTAAAGCGTTTAAACTAATCTTTACAGGTAGTTTTCGGTAGTGCATGTTTGCCATAGGCCTGCTCAAGCTGTGCTTCACCTACGTTTTTTCCCAAGCTAAAGCAGAAAAACAAAGCTTCCTGCGAATGCTGTTTTTTTTTTAACAAAACCCGACCTATTCACAGTTGAACAAAACCTCTTTCCGTCACGATATGTTTTAATATTTTAATTGGTTATTGTTACCAGATGTCGCAGCTATAACAAAATAATTGATACAAGTATGTAAGCCGCTACAGTAGTCTAATAGCACCACTCATGCGCAAAAGCCGGAAACTTATGTCTACACTTAGTACTTAATAGATGATAAAGGGGGGTTCTAGACCCTGGTCCTCTGGGGGTCTGACGCGCAATGGGAATGATGTCACGCGGGGCGGGGGGGTCCGACGCGAACGATGGACGAGGTGACCGCGGGGGCAGGGGTTTCCGCTTGCTGGACCAACGATGAAGGGGGAAGGGGGGATTTTATCTTAATTTGTTAAGTGGCGTGCCGTGGGAAAAAAGGTAAATGAAGATATTTTTTAAATAATATTTTTCAATAATGATGAAATAATTTTTATTGTTCATTACCATAATTCAATGTAGTACATACAAAAGTCGTTGAATTAAATATTTAATTGAATCTGAATAAAAGGTACGAATTACTCCAATTCATATAGCTAACCTAATTATATAATTTTTCTCATCTAAATATATGTTATCTTTTTCTCGATTGACACTTATTCCGAGAATTGATTTTACTTTTCCCAAATCTTTAATGTTAAATTCTGAGGCTGTCTTCTTATTTATTCTACATGGATATCTCGATTGCGATGAGACGGCTTCGCGTTATTTGATACTCGTCCTATCAAACGCTGACAATGCGGCGGCTGCTTGCTATCTTACCTATTTTCCGCGATTTG
>JAOPTO010000861.1:0-131302 GCA_033822845.1 Tetrapedia diversipes
CCCTTTCGTCGTTTCCTTCTTTCCTGGATTTATCGTTCTTTTTCTTCTGTTTTCGCCCCTTCTCCCCCTCGGTGTTTTATTTTGCTCACGATGACCGCAGGAAGGAAGACAGAGTGAGCGTATAAAACAGAGAGAGAGCGAAGAAGAAAAGGAGGGAGAGACGAAGAGAGGAAGAGAGAGTTCTCCTTCTCTGTAGGAAGGACTCATTTCTGTTGGTGCAACCGGCCAGGGACCACAGATATTATACTGGCCTTGAATTATACAGCCATAAAAACGTGATGAAGCGGCAACGGACTGGCAGAGGCCGGCAAACGGCTCGAAAAATCAAAGAGAACGGGAATAATGGTGAACGAACGGCCGGACAGGCTAATATATTCGTTTTCTCGGTGCGATTCGTGTTGCTGTCCACCTCCCCTGCACCCCATTCTCCGGGAACCCCGGTGATCCGTCCTGTTTTTTATTCCTGATTATTCCTGTCCGCGGTGACAAGTTTGATGAATCTTTCATCTGGAATTATGAGCCTCCGCGAATCTCTATGCTCGTTGTTCACATTTTGGCTTCGTCCCTTTTGTCTTTCCTCTCTCTCTCCCTCCCCCCCCCCCCCCCCCCCTCTCTCTCTCTATGCGTATTCGAGAATATAAAATATTTCAGGGAACGCATGTTCGAGAGGCATGTTCGCAACTGTAGGTTTGCAATCTTTTAAGTGGAACGTCTTCGAGTTTTTATACTTTTCAATTCAAAGAAGTTTTCTTATTTTCAACTATTTAAATTATTTCGTTTTTTAAAGTTGATCCGTTGAAATTGAGTTCTTATTTAATTTGATTGACATTTTTTTGAATAGTACTTTTTTTATCGTACTCTTATGATACCGGTTCTTCAGCGCAAGTCTATTAAATACCTACTTTTACCTGACCCGTGCTGTAGTGACAAACTGCAAAAAATATAAAAGTACGTTTTCCGCATGCAATATGTTAAAAATACCGGAGGATCGTACAGTGATCAAAGGCTCGCCTCGAACCTTTATTTCGAAGCTCGATTCAAAGTTCACCCTCGTGGAGAAAAACCATAGCCGAAGCCTCGTTCCCGAGAACGCGAGATCCGTAACTGTCGAAACAAGTATCTTTCCTGGAAAAGTGTTCATGAAGGAACACACGCCCCGTTGCACGCTTCGACGACGGAAGAACGAGCTCGAGGATGGGAGCGCGTCTTCGTTGCAAGAAATCGCGAGCAAGAATGTCCTCAGAGGGGCAGAGGGGAGAACAAATGGCCGACAGTCAGACCGAAGTGAATCTCTTCAGGGTCTTGATCTTCGGCTGGCCACGCGTCAGTTTTTCCTCCCTTTTACACGGAAACTCATCTCACCGGCGTAATTACCCGCGCGAACACGTGCACTGTACAATTTGCCAGACTATCATTATTACGTTCACTCGCTTCAGAACGTTGTTAACTGCGATCGCTATTGGCATAAAGAGAGAGATAAAACACGAGGAATGTTCGCCAAGACCACGATTTAGACATGAAATTGAAATGAAACTGTTATTTTATGGATTCTTATCTGATTTGTAAATGTTATTACATTAATTGAGATACTAAACCACCATTGCGTTAAGAATATTTCCTTTAATACTTTTGTGAGTTGTCTGAGGTGATTTACGCTATAAGACAGACGCAAATTTATTTCGAGAGAAATGGTTACTGACTAAAAATTTGGAGATATTATAATTTAGAATCAATTCTGTCTGAAATTTATATCGAACTTGGTGGCCACAGTATTAGTTTCGAATTGGTAATGAAATTAATGCGAGATTTGATTTGACTATAAACTGCAGAAAGTGATCCCAAATTTTTAATGCATTAATCTCCTGCCATCCAAATTTATATCTGCCACTGTCATATTGTTTTCTCTAATATAAGGTGATAAGCAAACACAGTATGATTAAAGAAAATATCCCTTTTTCTCTTTTGCAGATGATAAAACATGGCTGGGACAATTACGTGTGATACGCGTGGGGAAAGAACGAGCTGAGACCGATCTCGAAGAGGAGTCACAGCGCCAGCATCTTCGGCGCGTCGAACATGGACGCGACCATCGTCGACAGCCTCGATACCTTATACATAGAGGTTACGGAAATTTCGTATTTACGAAATAGATGCGAATAAATGCGAAAATTACACATAAATGCGAATAAATGCGAAATGTATGAATTTTTTTTTTTTGCGAAAAACTTTTTTTCATTAATTTATGGTAGTGTTCGTATGATGGATTATTATCGTATCGCCCGAGTCGCGACTCGCGCCAATTGAACTTGAATGAAGTTCGTTTTGGACGAAACGGTCGACGCGACTTTTTGGACACGAACTGACTCGACAGAACGAAAGCTTTCGAGTCTCACTCGTTCGTTGCCTATCGCTAGAGTCGGGGACGTTGCATGCGAGCAGTGTTCATTTGTAACGCTTTAGGCACGCAAGTGTTTTATAAAAATATTTTTTTTTCGTGCCCTTAAAATGGGACGCCCTAAGAAAGATTTGACAGATAGAATACTAGAGTTTAAGAAAGATGGTCTGTATGTGTCCGATACAAATATTGTGATGTGCTAATATTGTAACATTCGTTTGGATGGTGACAAAAAAGATACATTGAAAAAACACATAAAATCTGAAACACACTTAAAGAAATCTTCTATGCCATGTGCCTCAGCAACTAAACGGCAATCCACAATTTTTGGTATGTTCGAGAAACAAAAACGAGTTGAATATGAAAACAAAACTTTTGTGGAAGATACGGTCAATATGTGTCTTAAAGCCAACATTTCACTTCACAAAATGGATCACCCAGCCGTGCGTGAATATTTTGATAAATATGTACCGGGTTCAGGTGTACTTCCAGTTGCTGACACTTTAAGGAGAAAGTTTTTGCCCTTGTGTGGAAAATCTGAGAAAGATTCTATAAAGCTTAAATTAAAAAATAAGTCGATTGTGGTCATAGCAGATGAAACTTCGGATAGGCAAGGAAGGTGTGTTTTCGCTATCCTTTTTAGAACTATCGACTACAAGGTAACTCAGGAATGTTTTTTAGCAAGTGTTAACTTTCTTGATAGTGCTAATGCATCAACATGCTCTCAATCAATTATCGATACTTTGAAAGACTATGAGATTAATTATTCCCAGGTAAAAGGCCTGGTATCAGATTCCGCACGATATATGTCCGCTTGTTTCGACCTTTTGAAAATTTTAATTGGAGAACATATTCTTCATTACCAGTGCTGGGCTCATAAAGTTAATCTTGTTGGTGATGTTTTTGTCAGCGAATTTAAGGAAATAAATATGGTTGTAGCAAAAGTTAAGTCAGTTTTCCTTATGTCAAGGAAAATGAAAAGTTCTTTCTTGAAATACTTGAATGAACACGTGCTTCATCTCCCAGCAAAACTTTATCCAACACCTATTGTCACCAGATGGAACTCTTGGTTCAGAGCAGTTTTATATCTTAATGATTATTTGGATTACATACTTGACTTTTTTGATGAACTGGAGAATCCAAATTCTAGTGTTCTATTTTTGAAAGAATGTTACGTTGATACAACTTTTAAGCGAAAACTAACAATTCAAATAACTTTTATCTCTGAGTTCTGCCCCAAAATAATGAAATTGATTGATGAGTTAGAAGGGACAAGTTATCCAATTGCCCACCTTTTATGGAACAAATTAGAGGATTTAAAATCATCGCTTGAACGGCAACGTCAAGGTTATTTTGATGAAAAGACGTCACTATATCTTAAGGACTATGAAGGAATTGATGAGACAATGAAAACTATGTTGAAATCAGCAAGCGACAAAAGTTTCAGTAAGCTTTCTCTTCACATGAAATTAAATAAGACGAACGAGGCTTTCTTTCACATTGTCCAATTGTTTTGCCCATCTGTGGCTACAAGTTCAACTACTTTAAATCCAAACGCATTGCTGGAAAGCTTTTCGAAAATTCCTTTTTTCCGAGGACTTCCTCAAAATGAGCTAATTGATGGGTATACTCTCTTTCATAAATTAATCCTTCGGTCTATTAATATGAATGAAAATCCTAATGTAAAGGACATATTTTTGGCTGTCAAATGCAACTTTCCGTCCTTTGCTGAAGCAGCATTACAGAGTATTTGGAGTCCAACCAACAGCGTAGACGCTGAACGCTTCTTCAGCATATATAATGTCGTCGTAACGGACCGAAGAACGACGCTTAAGGAGTCGAATGTTGAAATTTCTACAATGTTATCTTTTAATTAATTAAAATTGTTTAATATTAAGACTTGTACTTTGAAATTTTGTATTTTGTTAAACTTTACTTTCATATTTAGTAATAAAATTACTAAACAAGTATTTTTGTTTAATAAATACCTAATTTACCCAAATTTTATAATTTCAAAAATATAAATGCGAAATTTATGCGAAATTTATGCGAAATTTTGAAATTTTGAAAAATATAAATGCGAAATTGGTGATTTTTTTTTGCGAAATTTCCGTACCTCTACCTATACATCATGGGTCCTCACGATGAGTTCAAGCAAGGCCGTGACTGGATCGCCGAGAACCTCGACTTCGATATCGTGAGTCCTACTTTTTCTTTGATTTTTGCTCTTTACTCCTTTGTGACATTCAAATTTCAAACACTGTTGAATTTCAGTGTTACGCATGACATAGTTCTTTATCAGAGAACCAGATGTTAGGTTTATGTGATAGAGATGGTAAAATTAATGGTGTACAAGTATTTAGTGCGAAATATATGAAATGATTATGTTCGCTTCGCGTGGAGTTCAGAAACTCTTGAAAATGATAAACGGGATCTCTTATCAATTAATTCAATACTTCAAAACGAATTTCTGTGATATTTATAATTGACATGTTTTTTATACAATGCGTATGCGTTTAATTCAGGCATCAAATCAAACAGAAACTATAATTTTGTATAATTATTTTTTTTCAAATTCAAGACCCGAAAATTCTAATTAACATAAGTTTTTATAAATCATTCAACCGCTTGAAACGAATTTTGTAAGTCATTCATATTTGTAAGTAAAAATTGAAAATGGGAGCAAGAGTTTCCCCTTTCAGCAAAACGTTCGTGTTTTCTGCTGAAAACTCCGGCGTGACGCTGATCTCTCGACAAGCAGAGACATATTCGAGGGAACCGTTCGACGTACGCATCGAAAGCAATTTCGTCGACAGCCTCGATCGAGTTACAAATCTCCGCAAAACGCAAACTTTTGGTCACACACGTGTGCACGAGAGATCTGTTTTCTTCGTCTAAACTCCGCGAAAATGTGTTTACTCTAGCTGGCGATCATATGACGTCGCGATCCCCGTATGTGGATTCTCCATGGAGGAGGAATTCGAGTCGGGACGGTTGGATGAGCTTCTAAATCGTCGGGTGACAATTTTAGGAAAGAGTTCTTAAGGCAGGCTAAAAAGAAAGATTTATAATGTTGTATAAAATTTTAAATATCATAAATATACAATCGTAATATAATAAAAGTAAATGTACAATCAATCACAAAAGATAACGAAAGTTTTAGACATTTTATGGACATGAATTTATTTGATAGTTAAAATTTCACAGACTTTGTACATTGTATTTCAAGCTCAATTAATTTACGATTCTGCGGTTTAATTAAAAAATTAGATCAAGAAAATATACAATATAACTATTCAGTGCCACAATTGGAAGTCGTCGAGGTGAAAAGGAAAATCAGTAAGTAAAAACAAGAGCTTCTCTGTCACTGGAAAAGTCTCCCACGGGGATTCAAGGTAATCCTTTGAGAATGGTGACCGTTCAGAGGAAGGAGAATCGAACAAATATTCCGTGACCTTGACGGACAATGAGAATCTTATCTCCGGCGAACAGCAACCGCGTTAAAGCGCTTTAAATCATAAGCCAGGTTCGTCTACACTCTCCGACTTCCTGTATTTTACGCAGCTGTCGGATTAATTTTTGCGTTCACCACTAAATCATTGAGAATGTTCATTTTTATTCTGTGAATTTCGGAATTCCCAGTAACACAATCTTTCAATAAATTTAGAGTGGTCATTAAAAAGAAAAACTTTATCGTTTTAATAAATAATATAAATGGAACAATTTTGCACTAAAAAGATAATTGAACGGCAAATATTATAATCTTATTTAAATAAAAGGGAAACTTAGCCATATTTGACTAACGTAATTTTTTAAATAAACCATTGAAACCTGCACAGTTTCCTATTTTAACAGTGTATTAAAATACCCCTATAAAATACTGTTAGAAAGATACAGGGTGTTAATCTACCTCTGGGCCGCAATGAAATGGAGGGTTCTAGCCGGTAAAATAAGACGAAAATCAAGAGTGACGAAATGTCGTTAAACGCTTCGTTAATTAATTATTAGCAGTTAAAGATTGCCCAAATTAGCCAATCCTGCTGCAGCGCCGGCCGTTGGGCTCGCCGCGCACAGCCGAACCCAGGACCGTATCAACATGTGTTACAACGCTTACCTCGTGGGGCGCAGAAAAACTTGTTTGTCACTCAAGAGACGGACGACACAAAATCAAAACTTCGGTCACCTTCCAAAAAGTATTCAATGATCGTTGAATAGCATTAAACCTACTTACTCGCAAAATCCACAAGAGCATGTCAGAACTCGCCCATTGGGATTTCCGAGTAAAGAGGGTCAATGATCTCTTAAAGCAGATAGTACACTGCCCAAAAGTGAAGCACCCACACGCATTTAAATCGCGATTGTCCCGTCCGCGAATATGTACTGAATAATACACTCGCACCGCGATTGTCCCGTCCGCAGGGTCCACAAAAAGGTACACAACATACCTGCACGAATCAGTCACAATTTATATCGCCACTAAAATGTATGATTTTCTCTCTTCTTTTGCACTCTCACGACAATACCACATACGTGTGGCACAAACACACTCACAACTATATTTCATTTAAAATTAAATAAAATAAGCTCTTATTTAAAAGAAATTAACTGTACAACACCAGGAAGGTGCAACTGAAACCGAACTTCACGAGTTTTGTCATGAGCCTGGGAAACGCAGTGGTCGAAATTCCTATAACCCAATCCGGGTCCTTTATGATTGTATTTTAACGTTTTCTTGCTTTCTAAATTGCGAAATATGGCTTGATTTTTTGGAAGAAACCCTTCAGAAAGAGAAAGCTGTTTTTTCGGTTAATGTTTGCTTCGTAATATTTCTATTATTCAAATTCAAACACAGTAAAAGAAAAACTAAGAAAGCGTTTCTGAAATCTATCTATCCACATGTATCACGCACTCGTAGTGAACTCAGCGATAAAATCACACGACGAGAAAACAAACCACACATCAACACAGTTTCGTTAGCGACTGATCTCTGGTGGCGATCGAACGCAGTCGATGACAAAAGAATATCAGTCCTCCAACGCAATCGCAGAGAAATCCTTCTTCCCGCGTATTCGTCAGTCGTCATTTGGTTCTGCTGTTGTTCAGTAGCGGAATTATTTTTCGACTTCTTTAAAAACGCTTTTTTAGATTGTTCTTCATTATAGTTAAATTTCTTTTAAATAACATTTTTTTTTATGTAATTTTAAATAAAATGTAGTTGTGAGTGTATTTTGTGTTGCGTGTGTGGTGTGTGTGGTGTGTGTTGTATGAGTGTGAGAGAAGAAAGAAGAGAGAAGAGATTTGAATACGTGTGGGTGCTTCACGTTTAAGCAGTATACTATCTGCTTTAAGAGATCATTGACCCTCTTTACTCGGAAATCCCAATGGGCGAGTTGTGACATGCTCTTGTGGATTTTGCGAGTAAGTAGGTTTAATGTTATTCAACGATCATTGAATACTTTTTGGAAGGTGACCGAAGTTTTGATTTTGTGTCGTCCGTCTCTTGAGTGACAAACAAGTTTTTCTGCGCCCCACGAGATAAGCGTTGTAACACATGTTGATACGGTCCTGGGTTCGCCTGTGCGCGGCGAGCCCAACGGACGGCGCTGCAGCAGGATTGGCTAATTTGGGCAATCTTTAACTGCTAATAATTAATTAACGAAGCGTTTAACGACATTTCGTCACTCTTGATTTTCGTCTTATTTTACCGGCTAGAACCCTCCATTTCATTGCGGCCCAGAGGTAGATTAACACCCTGTACATTGTATATTGCTGTGATCGGCTTATGTTTGAATGCGCACGTATCCCCACCAGGACTCGCAGCGATGGGATCGCGCCGGATCGTATTCTTTTGTTTTTAGAGATTATATAATTGGCAGGAGTTCTCGACATGGTGTAGTCCACGCACATTATGCTGTATAGTAATACATAATATATAATATACTCTTCAATCCCTCTCCGTCTTCTTCTTCTTTTTTTGACAAATACGTCCAGAAGAATTTTACAATTTTTAACATGATCCACCTCGGAAGATAGAGAACTCTGTGCCCTTAAAAATGCACTTTGTTTCAAGTTGATAACTCAATCCGTTCCTGAGATACAACGACTCAAAGTTTAGTATTGGAAGCGCGCCGGAATAATGAATGGGCGGGCGAATTCAGGCGACCTACATTACTTCTTGGAAACGCGTACGCCTCCTAATAGGAGTAGTAGTAGTAGTAATAATAGTAAAAATCCGCTGACTCAGCGTGTGCCACTGACCAGCGCAAGGATAAGACGCTTCTGATAGGTCAGTGAGGACGTGCTCGAGTGAGACAGAACGTAAATAAACGAAAAATTATAAAGCTCTTTAACCTGCGATATCTCAGGAACGGATGATGATATCGACGTGAAACAAAAAGCATTTTAAAGGGCAAGGTTTTGCGCTCCTAAATGTATTAATTATAATGCTCCATCGCATTTAGCCAAATATGTACGAAGGGTTCTTTTTTACAATTTTTAATACGTTTCCAAATGATTTTAACATTGAAATTGGCTTTCAACGTCGATTATACCTGAAAGTACAATAAAGTCAGTCACGTATGAACTAATTAGGAAGACAAAAATAATTCAGATAACAAAATTTTCGAATAATAGAACAATTCCTTTTCTTTTCCCTACAATTCATTTATTGAAATTAATAGATATTAATTTCTTTTCTATTACAAATTTACTGAAATAGTACGTACTCTGCTACGTTGCGATCTATGTAATAAGCCTGCTATTATAAGATGTGCTTGATGTAAAAAGTATCTACCTTCAGAACATTTTTTTGACGAACATCACCTTTGTGAAATCTATGTCGGGTGAAATACATGTATACTTGCATTCAAAGTAGAATAAAATGTTAAATAAGTATGAAATCAATGTTTATACATGTATATATGAAACATAGCGCAATGTATGTGATATGCCATCAATCTTCATATAATATTTTATATTTTGCTGTTTTTATGTTATCACATTCGTAATTGTCATATATTATGATCTTTAACGAGAAAAAGAAATCCGAGTATGTAACTTACTGTGAGTTGTTAGGCCGAAATCGTGCGCGCGGTGTACGTTACGTCGTATATTTAGATAAGTTGGTGTTGCATAGTAAAAATAATATACATGGTTGAATTCGGAATAAAATACGTAATATTTTTAGTGATTATGAAAATGTAAAAATTGTTTAAAATAACGCAAGAAAAATTTTTTTTTTTAACAAGGAAGACATTTCAAAAAATTTTCTCGAAGTAAAGTTATAGCGCTCATTATACCATTAAAGTTTTATCTAAAACATTTCTCTCCGTCTATTATATTTTAACAGATATACGCGAAAAAGTGGAAGTGTCAATTTGACTTTGAGGTTAGTTTTCACACCCTTAAAGGGCGATTGGGCCGAAATGAAGCATACCGTTATTCTTGTCTTGGATCACTCTATAATCCCACAAAGTTTCATTCAAATCCGTGAATGACAGTTCGCGGTGTTCCCTTGTTAGTTCGATTTATCCGAACTTGGTAACAGTCCCCGTTACTTCTGCGTCGGCAAAACTCCTCGGTTACTACCAAACCACCCCACCCCCGTCTTCTCACCGTCCCTGATTCTCACCCAACCAACCCTTTGGTGCGACGGTTGTTCTCCATGAACAGCAGCCCCGCACGCGGCGTTATAGCATATTCCTAAGTGGATAAGTTGCCGTATTAGCCGTTAACCACCTTGTCGGAATCAGACCCGAGTAAATTTTATTTGAGACGAAGTTAAGAAGTAACAGTTTGAAATAATGAATTTGTTAGGCGAGCGTCAGCTGAGGGAAACACGATCATCGGTTCGAATATCTTAGAACTATCGTTTGTTATATTTTTAACGATTCTTGAAAAGTATTTGCATAGTATTTTTGGTTCTCTGTATACTAAATTTCATACTATATTTTTTGGTGGTAGAAACTTTTCTTTAAAATTGTTACATAACAGATTGTAGAGATTAATTACGAAATTCAGATATAACTATACGTTGTAAGATAGTGACTAGATTCTTTGAAATTTTCGAAGGGGAAAAAGCTTGATGTAATTTTATTTTTCTGAGCTGATCAAAGATATTAGCTAGGACAACGAAGCCAAGGAAGACAGACACAGCGACGTTTCTTCAGCGCGTATCAAGAGACGAATCCACAGTGCTGCTCAAATATTTGGATTTTGCCGAGGAATATTCCTTGAGGAAGATTTTGATTCCTGGCATGGATAATAGGACGTCAAACATTTTCCCGGTCTGTCCTAACCTCAACTATTTATGGTGGATTCCTATATGGTGAATAACTTCTAGTATTAGTCACTTCACCGCACTGCAAACTGCAAGGAACCTGCTCCCGTTGCTCTTACCAGAATTTCCGAATAATATCGCACACCTATGTATCTGGTTTACCATTCTTCGTGCTGTATATTGTGCTAGATATCTTTTTTCACTTTCTCGACGGAAAGCTTGCTAATTTACAGCATGAGTATATATTTTAATGATAATTAACGTTACCCTTGTGGGTTTGGTAGTGTATTTCCGAGGGAGTATTGGTAGTATCCAAATACAAAGTCTGTATTGGAAGCTACATAAAAATCTATTTTTTATGCGTTCACATAGGCTTAAACTGTAAAGCGTTATATTTCACATAAAATCCCATTACTATAACTACGTATACCTTCAATTTTTACACTTTTTCTTCGTATAAACAGAACTGTACCTCACAATACAGATAAACAAAAAGTTGGCGATTTCAACTTATTTTCCTTTCAAATCGGTGGTTCCCTTCGACGACACTCAAATGCAACAAAATCCGAAATCCGCGTGGGGTTATTAAAAATCCTTCCGCCGACATGTCCTCCGAAAAAGCCGGCTGCCCTTTTCGAAAACCATGAAAGGACGCGAAAGAGCGTGTTTTTCCACGCAGGCTGGTCCGATCGCCTAACGAAAGAGGCCGGATTAGCAAGAAAAAAAAGAAAAAGCAGAGAGAACAGCCTGCGATGGGGGCGTAGGGTGTATTAATCTTCCGGTGGCCGTCCGAGAGCGCACTCCGTTGACCGGCCGAAATCAATTTCAATGCGGCGCGTATGCAAAAAGGATGCGGCCGCGAGTGAATACACCAGGTGCGCGCCGATATATATTACCCTTTGCGAGGTTTATGAAAGAATGAAAATAGTGCGCCTAGACAGCGAGCTCGCGCGCTCACGGCCCATGGAAATGGTGGGCCTAGTGGCAAGAGGGTGGCAGGGAGAAGAGAAGAGAAAGAGAGAGAGGGGGTGTGAGAGCGTCTTCCGTGGTCTCTCCCTCAAGGTGGGAACCGATCGTGAACGGATTATATAGACCAGGCCGTGATTCAGACGGGTAATAAATCCGACGAGGAAGCTGTGCGGTCTGGCTGGACCCCTAACAGGCCGCGGATTAAAACGAAAAACCGCGCCGCATTATGGACTAGCGGGGACCCTCGAGAGGCTGGGAGGGAAGGCGGCCCGACTACAGATCCAGTATATCCGACGCAGCACGCACATGTCTCAGAAACTCTCGTTACATGGTTCAGCGAGCTTTTCTTGCTGGGACATGCTTGGAAAGTGCTTGGATAGGTGGGGGTAAGAAAGTGAACGGTTTCGGATACAGGATTGTTGGTGGTGACGGAAGATAAGGTGGGTAAGGTAAAAAGAGTTGGAGAAGGAGATACATCTGAATCTATCTGAATGTTGGGTGTTTTTATTGGAGAGCTTAGATGCGAGCTGTTAAGTTCTTGTACGGATGGTGTAGATACCTAGTTGTCTGTTATTAGGAGAGTGTTCTATGAAATAGTTGAAAGGAGTATGCATTAAAAAATAGAAAATACTTAGGGTACTAGCCTCGTTTTCAGTTCATTGAAGTCAATGCCAAATAATGATAGGAGTGAATTGTTAAGCGAGAAAGAGCCTACTCTTCTATGAACTCAGTTTACATGTTTACTTTTAAAGACTTCTGTTAGGTAACGAAGGTAATCCAAATATAGGCTACGGTCTAAATATGGGTTGCTTGAAGTATATTGGGTTATATTAGGACACTTTATCTCATCGAGAACAGTGTGAAGTTATACTTCAAAAATAGGAAAGGTTATAACAAAATAAATAGCAACTCGAAATATTTCAGATATATGGATTAAAGTGTCCAATTTTTAAAATTCTTAACCTATTTAATAATAAATGTAGGAGCCAGAAATTACCCATGGATTTATTAAGTTTTATTTATACTAATTAGGATTTAATATTATGAAGGTTTAGTGGCGAAATTATTTCGTGGGGCGGCACTGCCTGCGTGGAGGACAGAAGATCGTGAGCGAGCGACGCGCAGTTGTAAAAACGATTTTGTCACGAGCTGTTGTTGTTCGGTATAAGACGCGCGTGTTATTAAAGACACCCTTCCTTTGTTCATTCCGTGCGCAGTGTATATGTATTTGTAACTTAACTCTCTTTTTGTATTATTTTAATATACATAATTATCTATTAATTATTTCCTACATAAATACCAAATTAAAAATTTTAACTCATACTTAAATCGTCTTCTCTACTTATGATTACTAATCGTAGCAGCTTCTACGAATTAACAAATCTTGCCGATAAAAAGTACCTGAAAATACGTACCTACGTAAATTTGATCAGCTAAATTTACTTCTTTGTATAGAAGATATCCCCAATCGCAGTATATTTTCACCAGAAACGTGTTCGGCCGGTGGTCTCACGTATATTCGTTCGTTCCTCTTGACGCCAGTCTGCATATTTCGTGCACGCATTGTTCCTAGAAACAGTGCGTGCACCGCGGAGCTGCGGTACATTTTTAATGAAGTCCCTTTCCAGACCGGCCGTTTTCGGTGCCTTTGTGACCAACCGTGATGCGGACACACCTTTAAACAGAGCAACTTGTTTTATTTGCCGTTCCTAGGAGACACCTACCTACTTCCATTGAACACGCGGCGACCTTGCCGTCTCCGACTATGCAAATCGCAAACGTTTCGCGAAACACGAATAAAATCACGAGGGCATAAAGATGTCCTTCCTTTTCATTGGCACCTCGTTTCTGAATATTTATCCCGCGCATTTTATTCGGTTCGTTCTACGGAAAGGACAACTTATGGCGTCCCTCGTGAATCGGATTGTGTGTGTAATTAGCTTTCAAAGTTTCCTCGTGTTCGATAGACGGTTTGGAATTGAATAAAAGTATCCAGAATAAACTAAGGATATTTTGCGAATCAAAATTATAGGATATCACAATCCTAACAATGATTATATGTATATTGGTAAACTTTGCTATTTTCTTTGTTAGCGACGAAACAAAAAAATATTTCGTACATAATTCTACATGCTCTATATAGGAACTTTCTCTATCAATAAAATAAACACTTAATCTTAAAAGCTCCTTCGAAACACAAGTGCACTTAATAATTGAAAAGTCAGTTACTAAAACGAACTCAAAAGTTGTAATTACTGCAAGTACTTCGAAATCACTGATGCTACAAGAAGATACCACAAAGTTACAAAGTTAACGAAAAATTTCACCTGGATTGGGTTATAGGAATTTCGACCACTGCGTTTCCCAGTCTCATGACAAAACTCGAGAAGTTCGGTTTCAGTTGCACCTTCCTGGTGTTGTATAGTTAATTTCTCTTAAATAAGAGCTTCTTTTATTTAATTTTAAATGAAATATAGTTGTGAGTGTGTTTGTGCCACACGTATGTGGTATTGTCGTGAGAGTGCGAAAGAAGAGAGAAAATTATACATTTTAGTGGCGATATAAATTGTGACTGATTCGTGCAGGTGTGTTGTGTATCTTTTTGTGGACCCTGCGGACGGGACAATCGCAGTGCGAGTGTATTATTCAGTACATATTCGCGGACGGGACAATCGCGATTTAAATGCGTGTGGGTGCTTCACTTTTGGGCAGTGTACTATCTGCTTTAAGAGATCATTAACCCTCTTTACTCGGAAATCCCAATGGGCGAGTTTTGACATGCTCTTTTGGATTTTGCGAGTAAGTAGGTTTAATGCTATTCAACGATCATTGAATACTTTTTGGAAGGTGACCGAAGTTTTGATTTTGTGTCGTCCGTCTCTTGAGTGACAAACAAGTTTTTCTGCGCCCCACGAGGTAAGCGTTGTAACACATGTTGATACGGTCCTGGGTTCGCCTGTGCGCGGCGAGCCCAACGGACGGCGCTGCAGCGGATTGGCTGATTTGGGGCAATCTTTAACTGCCAATAATTAATTAACGAAGCGTTTAACGACATTTCGTCACTCTTGATTTTCGTCTTATTTTACCGGCTAGAACCCCCCATTTCATTGCGGCCCAGAAGTAGATTAACACCCTGTATAGAGTTAAAAATTACCTGTAATATTTTCAATGTCAACGAGTCTAAAAAGACTCGTTTCCTGTTTGCTTGTCGCTTATGCTTTGCTTCTTTATCGTCTACTAGATTCTTAAGTGTTTTGTGTTTGGTTTCTGTATGCCGTGATCGTTTTTAATGAAACCAATATTTTTGTTGAAATTATTGTTAACCGAAGTAGATTAAAAAGTATTCTCATAATTAGGTCATTACTATTAAGACGGTATTAATATTTATTAGAATTTATTAGAATGTTAGAAAAAATTTAACATTACGCACAGAAAGTTATTGAACTAGTGTACTATGTGATCGGTGTCACGACTGCTCACGCGTAGCTACGGCACTGCTGCAGCAGCGGTTTCGGAGACAAGCGAGCGATGGGCCGCATGGCGGCAAAATGTCGTATCTGCGTTGCCGACGAATCTTTCCTCGAATTATTCGACTTTGAAGTCGCTTTTCCATTTCTGTTGAATGGTTTCTACTTCAGAAAAGTCTACAGAATTCGATGCTGTGTAGTATTTTTATGCTAGACATCGAACTATTTGTAAATATGTGAAAATATCGGAAAAAATATCAGAAAATTACGAATTTCGGTGCTTTTTTAAACTTTGACTGTTATTTATAACTAAGTAAAAGCTTAAAAAATTATAACTATTCACACTGATATATTCAGGAATCTCTCCTCTATCTTTTCAGCCGAGTTAGACCTGTCTAACATTTTTAGTTTCGACGCAATACCTCGTTTTAGCTGGAGATCTACTTTTTTTACAAAAATTTGTGTTTTGTGAAAACTGAGGGTGATAGAGCAATTCTACTTCCGGATTCTTGTTTGGGTAGCTTAGCCCTATAACAATCACCCAATACATATTGCAAAACAGAAAAAAAGTTTAAATTTGTTCCACAGTGTTATCGGACCCGATTCGCGGCGGCCGGCGAAATTGCGCGTCAATTTCGTTTATGTTCTCAACTTAGTCGAACGATAATCCAATGAACAACCGCGTGCCTCAGTGGGACCACGCACCACGGCGATAATGAACTTCGCCTTTTGATTGGCCTTCCCCGGGAGGACGTTCTCAAGTAAGTTGGAAACGTTCTCGGGGCCTGTTGTGGAATCGACTCGAGTCGATCAGAGGAAATCACTGTCGTTTTCGTGCTCCAATGGAACCGTGTGTTGCTGGTCGATAATGGGATGGTTTTTTCCCTTGTTCTTGGCTCGAGCCGTTCCGAGGCTAGTTACGGAGAACGAGGTAGGAGGATTGATGAGAAGACGGATATTATAGGAAGTGGTGAAAGATAGATGTTGCTAATAGACATTAGTTAAAGTTTCCGGTGTATAATATTGCAAGAAGAATTGATATAATATCAAGTTGCACGTCGTGTGTTATGGTTCATAGATAAATATTCGTGAATTTGTGACATGTTCATTCACCGTTCTAATAGATGAATGAGAAGAGAAAAGTTTATATTAAAAATGTTATTCCTTTGATTTCTCACAATTTTGAATGAAGCAAAAAGTATCGTGTAGCTGAATACTTAATTATGTGTGGGCAGCGTGTGAGCAAAGAAAGATTTGAGAAAGGAAGAATCATTTTTCATTTTTTTTAACCCTCTCGTTCGAGCTCGTGAAACTACTAAATTCTATAATAATGCAAAACAAGGGTGTGCCATAAAAGAGACATCTTCTCTTATTTTACAAATTGATAAATAAATTGATTACTCGACAGATTGTCAACACAATATTCAGAATTCCACAAACATTTCGAACAACGGTCTCGTTGTATCGAAGAACAATTATTTCGTGCACCCTATCAATAACGTGTCTCTGCCAAAAATGAAAAGGCCACAATGAAGAATGAAAGAATGAAACATGAAAAAGTATACAAGTTGATAAAATTCGTGCTACCATGCACGACATGGTCCAAAAGGATGCCGCACTACTAAATCAAAACCTTCATGGAACATCAAAAACTTCGATTCTTCGGATATCGCGTGCCTGCGCGCAAGTATAATGAAAGCAACGTTGCGTAACCGGAGGAGGAGAAGAAACGACGTCCTGCGAGTCGTGTAAACACAAAGGATCAAGCCTACTGATCGATTCTCCAAAGGAGCTTCTCGAACGAGTGTTACGGTTCAGTATCGATATCGATACGCCTACTCGCACCAATTCATGCGTTGTCCCTGTAAACGTCGTCTCACGGATCTCTCACAAACATGCATGCAATCGTTCATTGTAAGAAATCAACGTAAACCAACGTTTCGAAATTGGACCGGATCATATTGAAGAGCACAGATGAAACCGCCTTTACGAAGGCTTGCAGCGAAACAGAAATTGTGTTGAATATTTACACGCTACGTAGATAATTCAAGCAGGGTTAAAGGAAAAACGCAATTGTTTGAAACACAGAAAGTCAGAGAAAAGGTACAAGTGATAACTCTAGAGCTAGGTAGACGCAACTACTTGCTTTGATCGTCCGCAGACAGTCAATTGTCAATTGTCAGAAAACATCGTACCAAATAAGTGTTGTCGGAGAAACTCACCAGATGAGGCGTAGACCATCATAAATGGAAAACTAATGCTTAAGCTATTAATCAGACTTCCTGAATTTAAAATACTATGACCATTGCAGAGACAAACTTCAACAAATTGAAATTAAACTCGAAAATATGTTTTTTGCACGAAAAACAGGTCAACATTTTTTTCGTCAGCAATTTTTCATCTATGCGTATATCATGCGGTTATTCGTTACAAATTCACGGCACGCGTGAAAGTTCGATGAAAACAGAGTAATAGAAACGGGCGAGAAGTCGAACGAATACCTTGTTTCGATGTCATCGATCAAACGAACCCGTGAATCGGCGTCTGATCGCGCGGTCCGTCGCTATCGGCGTCATTGTCCACGCGATCATCGAGTAGGCAGGGGCACGTAGATAGATAGGTAGGTTGGTAGGAAGGAAGGAAGGAAGGACATCGAGAGAGATACCGTAAAGCTTGGAGCAATCAGTTATGCCGGTCGGGGGCGCCCGACTGGCAATTATAAACCATCGACTTCACCTCCGTTCCGCTGCCTCGTTGCAGGGCAACCGCGTAGAACGTAGGCAAGCTTTCGAGTAGACGGGTTATCGCACGTGAAGGTTGAAAAAATTCATTGTTTCCTATTTCTTTTGCATTCTGATAGTATAGAATATTAAACGATATATCGTCGCGTATACAGTGATATGACATAGATCTTGTGAATGGAAATAATTAGCACTTGGTTGCGAGATTTTTATACGATAAAAGTGAAGTCTACATTAAATGCAACTTCTTCCAAAACGTTGACAGAAATATGTGGGGTTTATTTTAATCAAACAAATCTGGTGGAATTTATGATAAATAAATAAATTAAAAATTTAAAGAAAGGTAGTTCCTTTCGTTAAATTTCTAACAATTTTGGATAAAGCAAACAAAGCGTGGTGGGTAAATACTTATGAGGCACAGTGTGTATCGATGAATGATTCAGTTACAAGGTAATAAACTGACACTATAAACGGAACTATTCCTTTCGCCTATATTCTTTTTGTTTTCGAAATATAATTACGACATAAATCTTCGTACCTGAATTATTTCCATTTTAACGCAGTTATATCTTCTGTCTACGTTAACAAGCTCTGTGAACATTCTTCCTGCTTTTTATTATCCATTCCACGTATATTGTACAGAAAACACGTAACTTCGGTATCATTATTTTAGCTTGATCGCTGGTCATGTTTCGCATTCCATTCCGTTACTCATTCTGAAATAATATACAAGTTGCATATATTAGTCGCGTGAATATACATCGTCGTTGCACTTATCCAACGACATACAAAATCGGTTCCTTTAACAATGTAGTCACCTGTAACAGCATGGTTATTCTACCAACAAAATCACGTATACTGAGCAAAACAATCAGCTACGACAATAATTTGCACAATTTCCATTTACCGTTGGAGGACGCTCTTTCACACTTCATCGTTTCACTCGTTCTAAGATGAACATCACAACGTTGAAAAGGATAACGCAAAGGGTAGGACGAAGTTGCTCCTCCAAACTCCACGTCGTATCTGTAAATCCTCCCGCCTCGTCCAAACGCTCGTCCCCTTTTTCTGTAAAAGGAAAAAAAAATAAGAGAGAAACAGAAAAATACGAACCACTTCGAGGGTGCAAAATTTTCTCGAATTAAACTATCGCTCAGTATTTTCTTAGGGGATAATAGTAGAGTCGATCGATTGCCAGCCGGCAATCATAATTTGCATGTATTACAACTGACTTCCACAGACAAGCGAGGGGCTGAAAATTCAAGAGAAATTATGTAACAGTTTGAATAATAAATTACAACGAGGCGAAATCGAACGTTTCCTCGAGCTCAACGGGTAGTCGTTCTTCTGCACCCAACGAAAGATGAACGTGTTCGATAAACAGTATAAGACATACAAGTTCGTGATGTCTGTAATTGGACTTTGGCCGTACGACCAATCCATCTACAGAACAATACAGAGAATACTATTTTCATTGATTTTAGTGTATGGTGTAATTATTCAGGTGATATGCACACTTATGTTTGCCCTGTTCAGCTACATAATGCTGTATATTTATTTATTTTAAAAAAGTTCGACAACTTTTTTGTTTTAAAATGACTACAGTTCACATTCAAGAGTTATAAAGCTTTTTATTTCAGATCCTGCAGCTATTAAAATTTAAAAATACCACAGGACTTTATATTATCCGATTATCAATGACCTGTCCTGCATTACTATTCGTTTTACGGTATGTTTACTTTATGACGAATTTCCCAACGGTAAGTAATAAAAGAAAAATCAGAACTAATAAAGCATTACTGTGAAAACAACATGTTTTTATATGATTTCTACAAAAACGCAGATTAAATTTATATTTGAACGCATACAAACAGAAATTGACACATTACAAGATGCGGTTGAGTTGCGGATACTACTGAAACATATTGAGAATTCCGCTTACGTTGTATCTGTTTTCTTATGTAAGAAGATCTTACTATGGCTTTGATCACCTGCATGTTAAAATATTATTGAGTGATCGCACGATAACTGCAATTTTTCCGCACGTTCCATATAATCATAAACGTTTTAATCCTCCTAGTTGTTCTAAAAAAATGGGACAGGATTTTGTAAAATGTTACCAAGTGGTTTTTGATTTAAACGGTTTACTTCCGCAGAAAATGGTTTCTCTGAATTTTAGGGACGTGTTCTGCTGTAATTGTATTCTTTATCATAATGATGATCAGTCCGATAACGCTAGATTTGATAGCACCCATAAACGTAACTCGAAAACGATATATTATCTACGTCACTGGGTTCTTAGCGGAGGAAACCTTCTACACTGATGTGATAGCAATACTCGCATTATTCGTCATCACTATTGGCTTATTATGTGTGGCGTGTACCGAGTCACTGCCAAGTGTTTCGGCTGAGTATATTTTGGCATTGTTCACCATAGCCAGGTATGTCTGTTAATACTTCACGCGCTTGACAGTACTCAACATATGCTTAAGTAAAACAAATTCTGTCATGACTTTTTTCCGTAAAATTACCTGTTTTTTTTATTAAAATCATCTATTAAAATCATGATTACATCGTATACTCAATTTTACAATGACACTGTGATTATCTACAATCATGAGCTGTGTGTTTGCCATTCTTTTTCTTACACTCACCATAAGAAATAACTTATATGTGTTTATAGTAACAAGTTTGATTTGACCCAAAATGTCTATTACGATCGGTAATCAAAAGGTTTCATTTCTTTAGCTATCGAATTAAAAAAGCAACGACGGCCGCCACTGAATTAAATATTTCAAAAACGAACACAACTCCGGATTACATCGATTTCCGTCAAGCTATAAACATACACGTAAGGTGTATCAGGTTAGTCTCTTGGCTAATAATAGTAAATTAATCCTAAATTTCGTGTGTTATTGTTACACTGTTTACAACGCCTCCTTTCTCATGGGTTATCAACGATTAAATGAAACTGAATTATTGTTTAAAGCTTTATAGATTACGTTTTAATGAACACAAAGATACATTACTTGATAGCAAGCTTACTTGTCGTAATTTCATTCGCCCTGTCTCTGCACCGAGTGAGTATTGAGAGGGCTGTAATTAAAATGAAACGTTGAACTTTCAATATTCTTAATAACCTAATAAATTTTAGCTATCTAAAGCAATTACAGCTATGAACGACGTTATAGAGATCCTAATCTCTGTTGCGTCTATTACCATTCATTCCATGTTCATGTTTTTGGCTAACTATTCCGGACAACTAGTGTTAAATGGTAGCACACATGTTTTTCAGCAATCGTGAGTTTGGCACAATTTATGTACAAGGCATATTTTGACAACATTTGAACAATGTAATAACGTACAGGTATGATACCACGTGGTATTACATCCCATTGAAGGCACAAAAATTGTTACTGTTCATCATGTTGAGAAGTTCCGTGGATTGCTCGTTTAACCTTTCTGGTTTATTCGTTCCGTGTTACACGGGTCTTTCAACGGTAATTTTTAATCAGTTCTCTGCTACAACATTGTTCTTTTGATAACCAAACGGATTTTTAAATTTTAGATGGCTAGTACGTCTTTCTCGTACTTTACCCTATTGTACTCCGTACAGTGATATTTCTGAGAATTGTTGTGACCGAAAATAATTGCCATCAATTGCATACAACACAACAAAATCTGTTTGCGAATCTTATTATAAAAATCGAATTAAAAGATATTTATAAATTCACTGCTAATAACTCTGTACTTATCACGTGCAGTAAACGTTTCATATAATTATTTACAATATTACCTTCAATTTTCGTTCACGTTTGACCTGCCTTTCCTAAGAGTAGCACATCAACGTTTCCTTATCCTTCAGAACTTTAGCAACGCAATCAGCTAAAAGATGTTTCCTCTTCGAAGTCCACAATACGACTAGTAGTGTTATCAGTTCTATAGATTTTTCATCCCCTCTTCCTGCAAAATAAAAAAAAAATAGAAACACAAACTCTTCAGCGATCCTACAATTGTCTTCAATTAGGCTTCAATTATGCAACACTTATGTGGGGGATGATAATCATCCCAATCGATCGTCCAGAGATAACCGGAATTTTTCTGAATTATGATGGAGTCTTATAGACATGGACAGGCTGAAAATCCTCGAGAAAAACATAATGGGGTGAATAATAAATTACAGTGAGGTGAAATTGAACGTTTCCTCGAGCTCAACGGGTAGTCGTTCTTCGGCAGTCAACGAAAGATGAACGTGTTCGATAAACAGTATAAGACATACAAGTTCGTGATGTCTGTAATTGGACTTTGGCCGTACGACCAATCCATCTACAGAACAATACAGAGGATACTATTTTCACTGATTTTAGTGTATGGTGTAATCTTTCAGGTGATAAAACTGTTAATCCTTAGTTAACACTATTCCTACCACGACCGGTCAAATGACCGTTTTTAAAATTTCGATTAGAATTTCATAAATACAACGTAATCGAATCGCCTTTAAACTTCAGACTTTTTCTCAAATATACGTATAATACATTTTTCAATATTCACTTCTTTTTTCATTGTTTATTTTTTGAGAAAAATTTGTAGTCTGCCTTACGTGTGAATGTCGCTGTAGGAATAGGTATACGTGAAACGTCGGTAGGAATAGTGTTAATGTACTGTTGTAATGTACATATATATGTTCGCCCTGTTCAGCTACACAATGCTGTAGATTTATTTATTTTAACAAAGTTCGGCAACTCTTTGTTTTAAAATGACTACAATTCACATTCAAGAGTTATAAAGCATTTTATTTCAGATCCTGCAGCTATTAAAATTTAAAAATACCGCAGGACTTTATATTATCCGATTATCAATGACCTGTCCTGCATTACTATTCAGTTTTCGGTATGTTAACTTTATGACGTATTTCCCAACGGTAAGTAATAAAAGAAAAATCAGAACTAATAAAGCATTACTGTGAAAACAACATGTTTTTATGTAATTTCTACAAAAACGCAGATTAAATTTATATTTGAACGCATACAAACAGAAATTGATACATTACAAGATGCGGTTGAGTTGCGGATACTACTGAAACATATTGAGAATTCCGCTTACGTTATATCTGTTTTATTATGTAAGAAGATCTCACTATGATTTTGATCACTTGCACATTAACCCTTTACTGCATGAATTAATAAAGCGTTGAAAAAAAATTGTTTCACGGTGGAAATAGCTTTATTTAATTATCAATAAGACATATTAAAAGGAAAATAATGTAAAAGTTTTATATTTTGGTGCATACGAGACCAAATATGGAATCGAAAAAAAAACTAGTTGTGAAGTATAGAAAACAGTTAAAAAGCGGAAAAATTATTATCCGTCGAGAAAGATGAGTATATTGACTGTATGAAAATATTTTTTCTGTCAAGAAGTACTTACGTTTTGTACTTAGATTTTACATCTGTTATCGTTTTCTGAAAATGAATCACTCGCACCTCAGTTCTGCTTTCTCACCCATTTCCACAAAAGTGAGATTATTTCGAAATATTATAAAATCATAGACAATATTTTCGCGTTTTATTATTGCTAAACATATATTTGATGGATTAAAATAGTTTGAATTATTTTATAATACTTAATTTGAAAATAAAATTGAATCAAAACTGCAATACCATACATGGACCCATATGCGGTAAAGGGTTAAAATAGTATTCAGTCCTTGCAGAATAACTGCAATTTTTTCACACGTTCCATATCACCATAAGCGTTTTAATTCTCCTAATTGTTCTAAAGAACGGAACAGAATTTTGTAAAATACTTCCGAGTGATTTAGTGTTAAACGGTTTACTTCCGCAGAAAATGATTTCTCTGCATTTTAGGCACGTGTTCTGCTGTAATTGTATTCTTTATGATAATGATAATCAGTCCGATAACACTAGATTTGATAGTACCTCTAAACGTAACTCGAAAACGTTATATTATTTACGTCACTGGGTTCTTAGTGGAGAAAACCTTCTACATTGATGTGATATCTATACTAACATTATTCGTCATCATTATTGGCTTATTATGTATGGCGTGTATAGAGTCGATGCCAATTGTTACGGCTGAATATACTTTGGCATTGTTCACCATAGCCAGGTATGTCTGTTAATAGTTCACATGTTTGACAGTCATGGATTTATGGTTAAGCAAAACCAATCCTATCATTACTTTCTTCGGAAAATTACCTGTCCGCTTATCAAGATCCTATTAAAATCACGATTACATCGTATACCCAATTTTGCAATGGCACACACTACAAGAAATACTTATTTGTGTTTATAGTAACAAATTTGAGTTTACCAAGCATATCTGTTACGATAGGTAATCAAAAGATTTCATTTTTTTAGCTATCGAGTTAAAAAAGCAACTACGACCGCCACTGAATTAAATATTTCAAAAACGAACACAAATCCAGATTACAGCGATTTCCGTCAAGCTATAGACATACACGTAAAGTGTATCAGGTTAGTCTCTTGGCTAATAATAGTAAATTAATCCTAAATTTCGTATGTTATTGTTACATTGTTTTCAACGCCTCCTTTTCCGTGGGTTATCAGTGATTAAATGAAACTGAATTATTGTTTAAAGCTTTATAGATTTAGCTGTGATGAACACGAAGATACCTTACTTGATAGCAAGTTTACTTGTTGTAATTTCATTCGCTCTCTCTCTGCACCGAGTGAGTATTGAGAGGGCTGTAATTAAAATGAAACGATGAGTTTTCAACATTCTTAATAACCTAATAAATTTTAGCTATCTAAAGCAATTACAGCTATGAACGACGCTATAGAGATCCTAATCTCTGTTGCGTCTATTATCATTCATTCCATGTTCATGTTTTTGGCTAACTATTCCGGACAACTAGTGTTAAATGGTAGCACACATATTTTTCAGCAATCGTGAGTTTTGCCTAATTTATGTACACTGCACATGAGGTCTGCATCTGAAACCTTTAAATACAGTAATAACGTACAGGTATGACACCACGTGGTACTATATGCCATTGAAGGCACAAAAATTGTTACTGTTCATCATGTTGAGGAGTACCGTGAATTGCTCGTTTAATCTTTCGGGTTTATTCGTTCCATGTTACAGAGGTTTCTCATCGGTAATTTTTAATCAATTTTCTGCTACAATATTTAATTTCTCATAATGATAGGAATTTTCAAATTTTAGATGGCCAGTACGTCTTTCTCGTACTTCACCGTATTGTACTCGATACAGTGATATTTCTGAGTATTATGACCGGTATTAATTGTCATCAAGTGTAGGCAAGACAACAAAATCTGTTTGCGAATGTTATTATAAATATCGAATGAAAGGATATTTATGAATTCACTGCTAATAAATCTGTACTTATCGCATGCAGTAAACGTTTCATATAATTATTTGCACTGTCTCCTTCAATTGTCGTTCATGATTTGCAACACTGCCTTTTCCAAAAGAAACACAACAGCCTTTCCATATCCTTGACCACTTTAAAAACATGAGGAGGAGAAGTACGTTTCCTCTCTGATGTTCACGACAGAACTTAGGAGAGTGTCTGTTCTATAAAGTTTGAAATCCCCTTGCTGCAGGAGGAGGAAAAAATAAATATACAGTCTTCTTCTCAGTTGTGTAATTTCCTTAAATTGGGTTTCAATTATGTAACACTTCCACTGGGGGTGATAATGATATCGATCGATCATCCAGATATGACTGGAATTTCTCTTTATTATTGCTTACAATAATAGACATGCGACAGGTGGAGAATCCGCGAGAAAAATAGAATGGGATGAATAATAAATTATAGCGAGGCGAAATTGAATGTTCTCTCGACACCTAGTCGAACTTCGGCAGTCATCGAGAGATGAGCGTGTTCAGTAAACAATATAAAACATACAAGATCATGATGTCAGTTCTTGGTCTGTGGCCTTACAACCAGTCTATCTTTGGAAGAATACAGAGGATACTGTTTCCTTTGATTCTAGTGTGTGGTGTACTAATTCAGGTAATAAGAATCTTAATCTTTCGTTAATGCACTTTTATCTTGCACACTTATATCTGTCATGTTCAATTGTAAACTGTTGTACATTTCTTTATTGCAACAAAGTCTGGCAAGTTCTATTCTGGAAACGGCTGCAGTACATTGTTACAAAGGTGTTTCTTCCAGATTGTGTCATTATTAAAATTTAATACTACCATGGAATATATTCTGCGCTTATCTACGCGTTGCCCTTTATTATTATCCCTCTCACGATATCTTGACTTTACCACGAATTTCCAACTGGTAAGTAATACGAGAAAAATCACAACTAATGGAGTCTTACTGTAAAAACAGAATGTTCTTATGTGATTTGTATAAAAACGCAGATTAAATTTATATTTGAACGCATACAAACAGAAGCTGATTCATTACAAGATGCGGTCGAGTTGCGGATATTAATAAAACGTATCGAAAATTCGGCTTATATTACCTCAATTTTCTTGTGTAAGGTAATTTCACTATGGCTTTGGTCACCTAAATGTCAAAATATTATTAATTGTTCACGCGATAACTTTTTTTTTGCGCTTCTCCTATTGCAGTAAGCGATTAACAGTTCTAAAAAAGTGTTACAATTTTTAAACAAATACGACATGATTCAGTTGTACACAGGTAACCTCTGCCGAAAATACTTTTTTTGAATTTTAGGGATGTGTTACACAGTAATTACATTCTTCACTATAGTGGTATTAGGTCCAATAACGTTAGATTTAATAATACCTCTAAACGTAACTCGAAAACGTTATATTACGTACGTCACTGGATTCTTCGTGGAGGAAACCTTCTACATTGATATAATAGCCATACTTCTATTATTTATGATAGCGATTGGCTCATTATCGATTGCATGTACGGAGTCACTGCTAAGTGTTACGGCTCAGTATTTTTTGGCATTGTTCAGAATAGCCAGGTATGTCTGTTAACAGTTCACGTGTTTCACGGTACTAGATATATGTTTAAGTAAACCAAATTCTATTATGACTTCCTTGGTAAAGAAACTACTTGCTTGTTTTTTATTGTTATTTGTTAAAATTATATTTAAGTCAAATATCAAATTTTACAATGACACTGATTAACTACAGTGAGCAGTTGCATGCTTGCCATTTCTTTTTTTTACATCGACCACAAGGAAATATTTACACAGGATTATAGTAACAATTTTCTGTTGACCTTGCATATCCTTTATAATCACTAATTAAAAATTTTCATTTTTTTAGCTATAGAATTAAAAAAGCAGTTACGACCGCCGCTAAATCGAATGTTTCGGAAAGGAACATGAATTCGGGTTACAGTGATATCCATGAAGCTATAGAGGTACACATAAGATGTATCAGGTTAGTAAATTGACTAGTAATTGCAAGTTAATTCTAAATTTCCCATATCACTGTTACTCTGTTTTCGACGCCTTCTTTGTCGGGGGTTATCAACGGTTAAATAAAACTGCATTATTTAAAGCTATATAGATTTCGCTTTGATCAAAATGACGATACCTTACTTGATAGCAAGTTTGCTTGTCGTAATTTCATTCGCCCTATATCTGCATCGAGTAAGTATCATATTGTCGTTCGAGAGGGTTGCAATTAAAATAGTAGTAACTTTCGAAATTCTTAGTAATATGTTAAATCATAGCTGTTTAATACGATAACGACTATGAACGATCCAGCAGAGATTCTACTCTCTGTTCTACTTGTCTCGATTCATTTGCTGGTCATGTTTTTGAACAACTACTCCGGTCAGCTAGTGTTAGACGGCATCACACAAGTCTTTCAGCAGGCGTGAGTTTCACATAATTTACGTACACTATTTATTGCGACAATATTTGGAACTTTTGAGTGGTGTTATAACGTATAGGTATGATACCACGTGGTATTGCATCCCATTGAAGGCGCAAAAATTGTTACTGTTCATCATGTTGAGAAGTTCAGTGGATTGCTCGCTTAACCTCTCTGGTTTATTCGTTCCGTGTTACAGAGGATTTTCAGCGGTAATTTTTCATCAGCTTTCCGCTAATAACATTGAATTTTGAATAATGAAACGAATTTTAATTTCAGATGGCCAGTACATCTTTCACGTACTTTACCTTATTATATTCGTTACAGTGATATTGCTCAGAACTTTTAAGACAAGCATTAATTACTCTAAACTGTAATCAAGGCGACAAAATCTGTTTTCAAATCTTTTTATAGGAATTAAATGAGAGAATATTAGTCAATCCACCATTAATAGTTCTATATTTGTCGGATTACAATAATCGTTTAAGGACAATTATTTGCAATGTTACCTACAATTAACGATCACACTTTACTAGTCTGCCTTTTGCCAAACAAGCACAATAATCCTTCCATATTCTTGACCAGTTTAACAACACGAGGAGCTGAAACATGTTTCTTCTTCTAAGTCCACGACACGACTGATAATACCACCGGTTTTACAAAATTTTCATCCCCCCTTTCTGCAATATGAGGAAAAAAATAGAGACACAAACTCTTCTCCGATCCTGCAATTTTCTATAATCAGGCTTCAATTATGCAACACATCCGTAGGGGATGATAATGCTACCGATCGATCGTCTAAAAGGTGACTGGAATCTCTCCGAATGATAATTCAGTTTTATAAACATGGGAGAGGTTGAAAATCCGCAAGAAAAATATAATGGGGTGCATAGCAAATTATAGCGTGGCAGAATCGATTGTTTCCTCGCGTTTGCCGCGTAGTCGAACTTTGGCAGCCACCAAGCGATGAACGTGTTTGATAAGCAGTATAAAACATACAAATTCGTGATGTCTCTACTTGGACTCTGGCCGTACGATCAATCCATCTATAGAACAATACAGAGGATATTATTTTTTTCAATTCTAGTATACGGTGTAATAATTCAGGTAATAATAAGAATGTTGATTCTTAGTTAATGTACTGTTATCTTGTACACCTGTATTTGCTCTACTCAACTGTATAATGCTGTAGATTTATTTATTGCAATATGATTTGGCAACTTCTTTCGTTTGAAATGTCTGAAATGCATCTTCAATTGTCTTAAAGCTTTTCCTTCCAGATCGTGTCAGTATTAGAACTAGAAGTTACATTAGAATATCGTATTTTGCGATTATCTACGTGCTGCCCTATAGTACTATTCCTTTTAAGGTATCTTTTTTTTATCAAGAATTTTCCATTGGTAAGTAATATAAGAGAAATCACAATTAATGTGTAATAAAAAAGAATGTTTAAATCACAATTAATGTGTAATAAAAGAAAATTTTCTTATTTGCTTTCTGTATGAACGCAGATTAAATTTGTATGTGAACACATACAAACAGAGGTTGACTCAATACAAGATGCAGTTGAGTTGCAGATACTAATGAAACATATCAAATATTCTACTTATATTATTACTATTTTCTTGGGTAAGGAAATTTCACCCTGACTGTGGTTACCTAAACGTTAGAATATTATTGATTGTTTTGCAACACACATCCACCTGTACATATTCGGAGTGACAGTACTTAAGCTGTTCGAGCTATAGCTGTTTTCGTGCACTTTTCCAGTCAGCACAATCTGTTCAGCGTTTTTAAAGTGCATAAACTTTGGTACAAAATCAACAATTAACCCTAACGAAATTTCAGAAATTACAGTACTACAAAGGAAATACATTTTTTTTTTAAATATGAAGTGCTTTAATCCTAAACGGTTAATTTCTGTAGAAAATGGTTTCTTTGAATTCTAGGGGTGTGTTCTGCAGCAATTGCATTCTTCACAGTGGTGGTTCTAAGTCCAATAACGTTAGATTTGATAGTACCCCAAAATGTAACCCGAAGACGTTATATTATCTACGTCATTGGGTCCGTAGTGGAAGAAACCTTCAGCATTGATGTGATAGCCATACTGCTGTTGTTTGTGCTCACGATTGGCTTATTATCTGTCGCGTGTACAGAGTCAATGCTGAATATTGTGGCTGAATATTTTTTTGCATTGTTCAGAATAGCCAGGTACGACTGTTAATAATTCATTTTTTTTTATTTAATTCAATTTATGTTTAAGCTAACTAATCTCTACCATGATTCTGTTGGCAAAATATCCGACTTATTTTTGAATGGTGTTTGCTAAGATCATTGTCAAATCACGCAGCAGATTCTACAATAGCACTATAATTAAGTAAAATGAGCAGTTGCGTATTTGTCATTACTTTTCTTATACCTACTGCAAGAATATGCATATAGTTGAACCTAGATTGTTGAATGAAAACCTCACTCCGCCACTAACCGAAACTTTTCATGTTACTAGCTATCGAATCAAAAAAGCAGTTAAGAATGCCACTAAACTTAACGTTCCAAAAAAGAAAGCATATTTGAATTACAGCGATTTTCATCAAGCTATTGACGTACACATAAGATGTATCAGGTTAGTAACTTAACTACTAACTATAAGATAATTCTGAATTTCTCATGTTATTGGCACTCCCTTTTCGATACCCTCTTTATCGGAGGTTATCAATGATTTGTCTGGGACGCTATAATTACTTAAAGCTACGTAAACCACACTTTGAAGAACACGATCGTATCTTATTTGATAGCAAGTTTATTTCTTGTAATTTCATTCGCCCTATGTCTGCATCGAGTAAGTATTATCGCTCGAGAGGGCTGTAATTAAAATACATACTAAAAATATGTAATTCTATAAATTGTGTGAAATTATAGCTATTCAGTGCAGTAACGGCAATGAACAATCCAGCAGAAATTCTACTCTCTGTTCTGCTTGTTACCGTAGAGTCGGTGATCATGTTTTTGAACAATTATTCGGGTCAACAAGTGTTAGAAGGCAGCATACATGTCTATCAGGAATCGTGAGTTTTACACACTTTACGTACATTGCTTATTAAGTCAACATTTGAAACATTTGAGTGATGCTATAATCTACAGGTATGATACCACGTGGTATTGCATCCCATTAAAGGCGCAAAAATTGTTACTGTTCGTCATGTTAAGGAGTTCCGTTGATTCCTCGTTTAACCTTTCCGGTTTATTCGTTCCGTGTTACAGAGGCTTTTCAGCGGTAATATTTCATCAGTTTTCCGCTATAGCATGGAACTTCGGGTAATCAAACGAACTTTTTGTTTTAGATGGCCAGTACATCTTTCTCGTATTTCACTCTATTATATTCAGTACAGTAATAGTATATACTTATTTTTGAGAACTTTTAAGACGACATTAATTGCCATCAAGTATAATAAAAGCAATAAAATCTGATTGCGAATCTTATTATAAAAATCAAATGAGAGGAAATTGATTAATCCACTACTAGCAACTTTGTCCCTACTCCATACAGCAATCGCTTCAAATAATTATTTACACTGTTACCTTCAATTGTCTTCCATGTTTCACTAGTCAGCCTTCCCCCGAAAAAGCACACCAATCCTTCTATGTGCTTGACCACTTCAACAACGCAAGGAGCAGAAGGACGTTTCTCCTCCGACGTCCACGACGAGACTGCGAATGGTATCCGTTCTACAAAGTTTTCATCCCCCTTCCTGTAAAACAATGGAAAAAATAGAGTTACAATCTTTCCCTCGGCCCTGCAATTCTCTTCAATTAGGCTTCAATTATGCAACGCTTCATTGGGGCGAAATAATGATCCCGATCGATATTCCAGAGATGACCGGAATTTTTCTTTATTATTGTCCAAGCTTATAGACACCCTACAGGTGGAAAATCCGCGAGAAAAACACAATGAGGTGAATAGTAAATTATAGCGAGGCGAAATCGAATATTCCCTCACGTTTGACGCGCAGTCGTCATTCGGCAGCCAGCGAAAGATGAACGTGTTCGATAAGCAGTATAAAACATACAAATTCGTGATGTCTCTACTTGGACTCTGGCCGTACGACCAATCCATCTATAGAACAATACAGAGGATACTATTTTCTTCGATTCTAGCATACGGTGTAATAATTCAGGTAATAACAAAAATTTCGATCCTTAGTTAATGTACTGTCCCCTAGTACATTTATGTGTACCCTATTCATCTATATCATGATACAAATTTATTTACTATTTAACGTGGTTTGATCGGGTTCTTTCTTTTGAAATGACTGCAATACATTTTCAATTGTGTCAGTAATATTTCTTCCAGATCGTGTCAGTATTAAAACTAGAAATTACATTAGAAAATCGTATTTTGCGATTATCTACATGCTGCCCTGCAGTACTATACCTTTTACGGTATCTTTATTTTATCATGAACTTTCCAATGGTAAGTGATATCAGAGAAACTAAAATTAATAGATCATTATCGTAAGAGCAGAATGTTCTTATTTGCTTTTTATATAAACGCAGATTAAGTTTATATGCGAACAGATACAAACAGAAGTTGATTCATTACAAGATGCGAGGGAGTTACGAATTCTGATGTACCATATTCAGAATTCCGCTCATGTTATCTATATTTTCTTGTGTAAGAATATTTTCGTATGGCCGTGTTCATCTAAATATCAAAATGGTGATCGGATAATAACCGTGCTGTTGCACTTTTTCTATTACAATAAGCGATTAATTGTTCTAAAAATGTAACACAACTTAGTAAATATCTATGGTTTTGAACGGCCCACTTTTAAAGAGAATGCACTTTTTGAATTTTAGGGATATGTTCCGCAGCAATCGCATTCAGCACGACGGTGGTATTAGGTCCAATAACGTTAGATTTAATAGCACCTCTAAACGTAACTCGAAAACGTTATATTATATACATCACTGGATCTTTAGTGCAGGACACTTTCTATATAGATATCACAGCTATACTGGTATTATTCGTTATCATAATTGGCTCATTATCTGTGGCTTGTACAGAATCAATGCTGAATATTATGGCTCAGTATTATTTAGCATTGTTCACAATAACCAGGTATGTTTGTATGTAATTTATGTTTCCATCGTCCTGGTAAAGTTACAAAACTTATTTCTTAAGATCATCTATTACGATCATCATCACGTCATATTGAAAATAATACAATGACACTATAATCAAACGCAATGACCCGTTGCAATTCGTCACTCCATTTCTTATACGTATCGCTATAAGCACATTTATGTATTTATAGTAATAACTTTTGGTTGACTGTGCATATCATTTACTATCACCGACCAAAGATCTCCATGTTTTTAGCTATCGAATAAAAAGGGCAATTACGAATGCCACTCAATTGAATATTTATAAAAAAAAACTAAATTCGGATTACAGCGATTTCCGTAAAGCTATAGACGTACACATAAGGTGTATCAGGTTAGTAACTTAACTACTAACTATAAGTTAATTCTGAATTTCAACCATGTATCGGAGATTGTCAACGACTTGACTGGACACGATTATTATTTAAAGCTACATAGATTTCACTGTGATGAACACTATGATACCTTACTTAATGGCGAGTTTACTTGTCGTTGTTTCGTTCGCCTTATGTCTGCATCGAGTAAGTATCACACTGTCGCTTGGGAGGGCTATAATTAAAATAACACGTTGAGCTTTCAGAATTTTCTAGATTGTATTAAATTGTAGCTATTTAATGCAGTAACGGCTATTAACGACTCAGCAGAGATACTACTCTCTGTCCTGCTGGTTGTCGTTCATTCTGTGTTCATGTTTTTAAACAATTATTCCGGTCAGCTGGTGTTAGACGGTAGCACGCACGTCTTTCAGCAAGCGTGAGTTTCACATAAATTACGAGCACTGCGTATTACGTCAGCATGTTTAGCTTTTGAACGATGTTACATACTTTAGTTATGATACCACGTGGTATTACACCCCATTAAAGGCGCAAAAATTGTTACTGTTCATCATGTTGAGAAGTTCCGTGGACTGCGCTTTTAATCTTTCTGGTGTATTCATTCCGTGTTACAGGGGTTTTTCAGCGGTAATTTTTCATCAACTTTCCGCTAATAACATTGAATTTTGAATAATGAAACAAATGTTTAAATTTTAGATGGCCAGTACGTCTTTCTCGTACTTTACCCTTATGTACTCAACACACTGATATTCCCAAGATCTTCTAAGACAAATGTTAACTACTATGAACAGTAGTCAAGGGAACAAAATCTTTTTGCGAGTCGTACTATAAAAATCAAATGAAAGAATATTAGTCAATGCACCACTAATAGCTCTATATTTATTACATGCGACAATACTTTTAAAAAATTATTTCCACCGTTACCTTTAGTTCTCGTTCATGCTTTACTAGTCTACCCTTTCCAAAACAGGCACACCAATCATTCCTTACCCTTGATCACTTTAACAATTCTAGGAACGGAAAGATGTTTCTCCTTCGGAGTCCACGAAACGACTGGTAATGATACCTGTTCTACAAAATTTTGATCCCTCCTTTCTGTAAAAAAATGAAGAGATAGAAGTGCAAACTCCCCCTCAATTCTGCAATTCCCTTGAATTATGCTTCAATTATGCAACACTTCCGTGGGGGATGGTAATGATACCGATCGATCGTTCAGAGATGACCGGAATCTTTTTATATTATTGTCCAAGCTTATAGACACCCTACAGCTAGAAAATCCGCGAGGATCACACAATGGGGTGAATAGTAAATTATAGCGAGACGAAATCGAATGTACCCTCACGTTTGACGCGCAGTCGTCCTTCGACAGTCAGCGGAAGATGAACGTGTTCGAAAAGCAGTATAAAACATACAAATTCGTGATGTCTTTACTTGGACTCTGGCCGTACGACCAATCCATCTACAGAACAATACAGAGGATACTATTTTCTTTGATTCTAGCATACGGTGTAATAATTCAGGTAACAATAAAAATGCTGATCCTTAGCTAATATACTGTTGCCCTGTTCATGTGTATCATGCTGCAAATTTATTTATTGTAATGTGGCTTGGAGAGGTCTTTCTTTTGAAATGACTGCAATGCATTTTCAGTTGTCTCAGTGTTCTTTCTTCCAGATCGTGTCAGTATTAGAACTAGAAGTTACATCAGAATATCGTATTTTGCGATTATCCACGTGCTGCCCTGTAGTACTATTCCTTTTACGGTATCTTTATTTTATCATGAACACTCCAATGGTAAGTGATATGAAAGAAATTAACATCAATAGACCATTATCGGAAGAGCGAGATGTTCTTATTTAATTTTTATATAAACGCAGATTAAATTCATATGCGAACGTATACAAACAGAAGTTGATTCATTACAAGATGCGATCGAGTTACGAATTCTAATGAACCATATTCAGAATTCTGCTCATGTTATCTCTATTTTCTTATGTAAGAATATTTTCGTATGGCGGTGTTCACATAAATGTCAAAATTATGTTCGCATGATAACTGTCTTTTTTACACATTCTCTACCACAATAACCGATTAATTGTTTTAAAAGTGTGATAAGACGTTATAAATATATACCCCGTGGTTTAATTTTGAACGGCTCACTTTTAAAGAGAATGCATCTTTTGAATTTTAGGGATGTGTTCCGCAGGAATCGCATTCAGCACGACGATGGTATTAGGTCCAATAACGTTAGATCTAATAGTACCTCTAAACGTAACTCGAAAACGTTATATTATATACATCCTTGGATCTTTAGTGCAGGAAACCTTTTATATGGATGTAATAGCTATACTGTCATTATTCGTTATCACAATTGGCTTATTATGTGTGGCGTGTACAGAATCAATGCTGAATATTAAGGCTGAATATTATTTAGCATTGTTCAAAATAACCAGGTATGTTTGTTAATAATTTACAGCTTTTACTTCACCAGACTTCTGTTAAAGCAAACTAAATTCTGTCGTTACTGACCTGGTAAACTCTCAAAACTTATTTCTTAAGAGTATCTTTTATTATCACGTCGTATTGCAATTAATGTGATGGCACTCTGATATATTATAATGATCTGTTGCGTATTTGTTATTCCGTTTCTTACACCTATCTCAAAAATATATGCGTGTTTACTGTAACAATTTTTAGTTCATCGTGGATATCTGTTACCATCAACAACCGAAACTTTTCATGTTTTCAGCTATCGAATTAAGAAAGCAATTACGAACGCCACTGAATTAAACATTTCAACACAGAAAATATATTCGAATTACAGCGATTTCCATCAAGCTATAGACGTACACGTAAGGTGCGTCAGGTTAGTAACTTGACTAATAACTACAACTTAATTCTGAATTTCCCATACTGTTGGCACTTCATTTTCTATACCCCCTATATCGGTGATAATCAACGATTTCACTGGAACTCGATTATTATTTATAGTTACATACATTTAGCTTTAAAGTGTATGACAATACCTTACTTGACAGCGTCTTTGCTTTTCGTCATTTCATTCGCCATGTGTCTTCATCGTGTAAGTATCATACCATCATTCGTGTTAACTGTATTTAGAATTACACGCTAAGCTACCAAAATTCACAGTTACATGTCAAATTGTAGCTATCTAACGCAGTAACAGCTATGAACGATCCAGTAGAGATACAGATCTCTGTTATACTTTTCATCACCCAATCAATGGTTATGTGTTTAAATAACTATTCTGGTCAACTAGTGTTAAACGGCAACATAGATGTGTTTCAGGAGTCGTGAGTTTCGCCTAATTTACGAACACCAAGTGTGTTACTTATTAGGTTAACATTTAAAATATTTTAATAATGTTATAACATTCAGATATAATACCACGTGGTATTACATGCCATTGAAGGCGCAAAAATTGTTACTATTCATCATGTTAAGGAGTTCCGTGGATTACTCGTTTAGTCTTTCCAGTTTATTCGTTCCGTGTCACAGAGGTTTTTCAGCGGTAATTTTTAATTAACTTTCTGCTACAACATCGAACTTTGAATAATCAAACGTATTTCCAAATTTTAGATGGCCAGTACGTCTTTCTCGTACTTTACCCTATTATACTCGATATAGTGACATTTCTGAGAATTATGACCGGTATTAATTGCCATCAAGTGTAGGCAAAACAACAAAATCAGTCTGCGAATCTGATTACAAAAATCAAATAAAAGGATATCAGCTAACCCACTACTAACAACGGCATACTTATCGCATGTAGCAAACGATTCAAATAATTATTTGCACTGTTACCTTCAATACTCGTTCATGCTATACTAGTTTACCCTTTCCAAAAAAGGCACTCCAATCCTTTCTCATCCTTGATCACTTTAACAATGCTAGGAGCAGAAAGATGTTTCTTCTTCGAAGTCCACGAAACGACTGGTAATGATACCTGTTCTACAAAATTTTGTTCCCCCCTTCCTGTGAAAAAATGAAGAGATAGAAGTGCAAACTCCCCCTCAATTCTGCAATTCTCTTGAATTATGCTTCAATTATGCAACACTTCCGTGGGGGATGGTAATGATACCGATCGATCGTCCAGAAATGACCGGAATTTTTTTATATTATTGTCCAAGCTTATAGACACCCTACAGGTTGAAAATCCGCGAGAAAAACACAATGGGGTGAATAGTAAATTATAGCGAGGCGAAATCGAATATTCCCTCACGTTTGACGCGCAGTCGTCCTTCGGCAGCCAGCGAAAGATGAACGTGTTCGATAAGCAGTATAAAACATACAAATTCGTGATGTCTTTACTTGGACTCTGGCCGTACGACCAATCCATCTACAGAACAATACAGAGGATACTATTTTCTTTGATTCTAGCATACGGTGTAATAATTCAGGTAATAATAAAAATTTTGATCCTTAGTTAATATACTGTTCCCTAGTACACTTATGTGTACCCTATTCATCTATATCATGATACAAATTTATTTACTGTTTAACGTGGTTTTATCGGGTTCTTTCTTTTGAAATGACTGCAATACATTTTCAATTGTGTCAGTATTTCTTCTTCCAGATCGTGTCAGTATTAGAACTAGAAGTTACATCAGAATATCGTATTTTGCGATTATCCACGTGCTGCCCTGTAGTACTATTCCTTTTACGGTATCTTTATTTTATCATGAACACTCCAATGGTAAGTGATATGAAAGAAATTAACATTAATAGACCATTATCGTAAGAGCGAAATGTTCTTATTTGTTTTTTATATAAACGCAGATTAAATTTATATGCGAACATATACAAACTGAAGTTGAATCATTACAAGATGCGATGGAGTTACGAATTCTAATGAACCATATTCAGAATTCCGCTTACGTTATCTCTATTTTCTTGTGTAAGAATATTTTCGTATGGCCGTGTTCACATAAATGTCAAAATTATGTTTGATGATAACTGTTTTATTTTAACGCTTTTTCTACCACAATAACCGATTAATTGTTCTAAAAGTGTGATAAGACGTTGTAAATATATCCCGTGTTTTAGTTTTGAACGGCTCACTTTTAAAGAGAATGCATCTTTCGAATTTTAGGGATCTGTTCCGCAGCAATCGCATTCTTTACGATGGTAGTATTAGGTCCAATAACGTTAGATTTAATAATACCTTTAAACGTAGCTCGGAAACGTTATCTTATCTACATCACTGGGTCCTTAGTGCAGGAAGCCTTTTACATTGATGTAATATCTATACCGGTATTATTCGTTATCACAATTGGTTTATTATGTGTGGCGTGTACAGAATCAATGCTGAATATTATGGCTGAATATTATTTAGCACTGTTCAGAATAACCAGGTATGTTTGTTAATAATTTACAGTTTTTACTTCTCCAGACTTCCGTTAAAGCAAACAGAATTCTATCGCTACCGTTCTGTTAAACTTTCAAAACTTATTTCTTAAGACAATCTTTTATTATCACGTCGTATTGCAAATAATACAATGGCACTGTAATTAAGTATAATGACCCGTTGTGTATACGTCATTCCGTTTCCTACACCTGTTTCAAAATTATATGCGTGTATATAGTAAAAATTTATAGTTGATTGTGGATATTTGTCACCATGAATAACCAAAGCTTTTTATGTTTTTAGCTATCGAATTAAAAAGGCAGTCAAGAATGCCACTGAACTTAAGATTTCTAAAAAAAAACTAAATTCGGATTACAGTGATTTCCGTGAAGCTATAGACGTACACATAAGGTGTATCAGGTTAGTAACTTCACTAGTAGCTGTAAGTTAATCGTGAATTTTGCATACTATTCGCACTCCGTTTTCAATACCCCATGTGTCGGAAATTGTCAACGACTTGACTGGACACGATTATTGTTTAAAGTTACATAGATTTCGCTGTGATGAACACTATGATACCTTATTTAATGGCGAGTTTACTTGTCGTTGTTTCGTTCACCTTATGTCTGCATCGAGTAAGTATCACACTGTCGCTTGAGAGGGCTATAATTAAAATATCACGTTGAGCTTTCAAAATTTTCAAGATTGTATTAAATTGCAGCTATTTAATGCAGTAACGGCTATGAACGACCCAGCAGAGATTCTACTATCTGCACTACTAGTTGTCGTTCATTCGGTGTTCATGTTTTTAAACAATTATTCTGGTCAGTTAGTATTAAACGGTAGCACGCATGTCCTTCAGCAATCGTAAGTTTCAGATAAATTACGTACACTGCTTATTACGGAAGTCAACATGTTTAGCTTTTGAATGGTGTTACATCCTTCAGTTATGATACCGCGTGGTATTACATCCCATTGAAGGCTCAAAAGTCGTTACTGTTCATCATGTTGAGGAGTTCGGTGGACTGCGCGTTTAATCTTTCTGGTTTATTCATTCCGTGTCACAGAGGTTTCTCATCGGTAATTTTTAATTAGTTTTCTGCTACAACATCGAACTTTCGATAATCAAACGTATTTTCAAATTTTAGATGGCCAGTACATCTTTCTCGTACTTTACCCTATTGTACTCTATACCGTGATATTTCTGAGAATTGTTAAGATTCATAACAATTACCATCAAGTGTGGTCAAGTCAGTAAAATCTGTCTGCGAGTCTAGTTATGAAAATCAAATCAAAGGATATCAGTTATTCCACTATTAACAACGGCACACTTATCCCATGCAGCAACCGATTTAAATAACTATTTACACTGTTACCTTCAATACTCGTTCATGCTTTACTAATCTACCTTTTCCCAGGTAGACATACCAATCCTTCCTCATCCGTGATCACTTTAACAATGCTAGGAGCAGAAAGATGTTACTTCTTCGAAGTCAACGAAACAAATGGTAATGATATCTGTTCTACAAAATTTTGTTCCCCTCTTTCTGTAAAAAAATAAAGAGATAGAAATGCAAACTCCCTCCCAATTCTGAAATTCTCTAGAATTACGCTTCAATTATGCAAGAGTTCCGTGGGGGTTGGTAATGATACCGATCGATCGTCCAGAGATGGTCAGAATTTCTCTGAATTATTGTCCAGACTTATAGACGCGCGACAAGCTAAAAATAGGCTTAATAAAACCTGATGGCATTAATAATATATTGTGGCAAGGTGAGGTCGTATGTTTCCTCGGATATCACGCGTAGTCGTTCGTCGATAACCAGCGGAGAATGGACGTGTTCGAGAAACACTATAGATCGTTCAAATTGTTGATGTCACTCCTTGGACTCTGGCCCTACCACCAATCTATCTATCGAACGATCCAACGTATAACATTGTCTTCGATCATGCTGTGCGGTATTATAATCCAGGTAATATAAATTCTGCTTATTGTTACTTTTATCAATCAATTTGCGCTTGTCCTGTGATTGCTGTTTTCCAGCAATCTTATGTGTCGCAGCAAGATTTGGTAATTAACTCTCTCCTTTTAAACGAAATATTGCATATTCCTGAGCTGGATTATCCGTTTCCTTCTAGATTGTGTCGTTTCTAAAGTTTGAAATTACGATAGATCGTTGTATTCTGCGCTTTTCTACGAGCTTCCCCGTCATATCAATGTTTATACGTTATGTTTTCTTCATTCACTCTTTTCCAACAGTAAGTAACGAAACGTAAGTTATCATTATTGGAATCCTAACATGAAGCAAGATGATTCTAATTGTATTCTTTTTTGTATGAATACAGATTAAGTTTATACTTGATAGAATACAGGCAGAAGCGGAAACATTACGAGATCCTATCGAGTTAAACATACTGATGGAGCATATTGCAAATTCAAATCATATTTTCTTTATTTTCTTGTGTAAGAAAATTTCACTGCGACTGTGGTTACTTAAATGTCAAAATAACGTTACATTTTCTGTAATACGTCATTATACTTGTACCTATCTGCATAATAGCTGTTCCTCTGCACAATTTCTGTCGTTGTAAGCTTTTTACGATTCGTAAAGTTTTATATAGGATGCACTATTGGCCTGAACCAATCCTCTGTAATAAGTGTTTTAAACAAGGGTATGTAATTTCGTAACGAGATACCCAGTGATCTAGTCTCAAACGGTTAACAGGAGCGTGGAATGATTTCTCTAAATTCTAGGTATGTGCTCCACGATAATCATGTTTCTTGGCATTATGGCTATGACACCGATAATATTAGATCTGTTAATACCGTTAAACGTGACTCGGACTCGCTATGTTTCGTATGTAACGGAGCCTTTAGACGAGCGAATCGTGTACGTTGATGCAATGGCCATAATGCTTCTGTTGATGATCACGCTCAACTTATTTTCTACTACATGTACAGAAACGATGCTTACTATTCTTGCTCACTACATTCTCGCGTTGTTCAAAATAGCCAGGTACAATGTTCGTTAGTAATTCGTATTTTCGACTTTCAGCGAAATCATTCGGCTTAAGGATAAGTTTTGGGCAATCCAAATTGCTCGGTCAACTATCTGGAGTCATTTCGACTTTTTTGATAGATTGTATATTTACGCGTTAAAAATAAAAATTTACAGTCGTATGATAATTCAACATAGCAGCCTATTACATAACTACTCATACCTTTCTAGAAACAAATTGATGCTAGTTTATCTACACCGCACAGAAATTTGAATTGGCCAATGTTTGATTATTATACTTATCGATCACTGATTTACATTTTTCGCAAGTTTTCCAACGAAATTTTTACGTTTTTAGCTATAGAATTAAGAAAGCAATAACGAACGCCACCAACTTAAACATCGCGTCGAACCGAGACGATTTAAATGTCGACGACTTTCGTCGGACAGTGGACGTGCACGTGAGATGCATCAGGTTAGTAATTTTATAGTAAACATTAGTTGATCATTATTACACTTACATTACCAGCGCTGTATTTTCAATATGCTATTTATTCGGGTTATTCTCCAACTGTTTATGGGAAACTCGATTATTATACAAAGCTACATACATGTCGCTGTAAGCAGCATGATGATACATTATTTGGTCGGAATCCTGCTTATCATGTTTTCATTCGCCCTTTCATTACATGGAGTGAGTATCTTCCTATCGCTGTGACATACCGTATTCAACACATCGTGTCAAGCTTTTAAAGTTACACAGTTGCATCTTAAACTTCAGTTGTTTAGATCAGTCACGAGTATGAGAAGTTCAGCGGAAGTATTCCTCTTCGTTAATCTCGTTGTCGCTCACTTAGTGATTATGTTTTTAAACAACTACGCCGGCCAGTTAGTAATAAACGGCAATTTGCATGTCTTTGAGGAATCGTGAGTTTTTCATATTTCCTGTGCACACTTTGTTAGATTATCGGTGTAACTTAACGTCCTAAACATAACGAACGTTGTAATAACGCGCAGGTATAACAACACTTGGTATTACATCCCACTGAAGGCGCAAAAGTTGTTACTGCTCATCATGTTAAAGAGTTCCGTGGAGTACACATTCAACCTTTCTGGTTTATTCGTTCCATCTTACAATGGTTTCTCAACGGTAATTTTTCTGTTCACATTCTTCGCATAATGTTCACTTTCGATTCGTTGAAAGGGTATTCATTTTTAGATGGCCAGCACATCTTTTTCGTACTTTACCTTAATGTACTCGCTACAGTGATGTTTCTGTTAATCATCGAACCGGTCGTTAATTACTGTTAATGATTGTACAAGAAGATTGCAGATTATGTAATAAGTGTTGCATTAAAAGAAATATTACTTGATCCGCTTACTAACAGCAGCATATTCATTTCGCAAAACTGTTGTTCCACGAAATTATTCGCACTGTTACCTTGATATGCTTCCACGCTTTAACACTCCTTCCCTTTCCAAAGCATACGCTTCGCTTCTTCCTCATCCATTAACACTGTATAGCAGCTCGAGGGACAGAAAGAGGTTTCTCCTCTGAATTCCGTATCGAGACTGGGAATACCGACTACCTTGCAAAATTTCTATTCCCACTTCGCTACAAAGGGAAACAAGAAAAAGGGAAAGACTAGAGGTGTTAAGCCCCTTGAGGCTGCAGTTTTCTTGAATTAGCCTTCAATTATACAACGTTTTCATGGGGGACGATAATGAAAGTGATCGATCGCCAACGGATGTCCGTAATTTTGCAGCATTATAGCTCATCCCTATAAACGTGAAACAGACTGAATATTCGGACGAAAAATGTAGTATGCAGTGAATAATAGATAATGGCAAGGTGAGATGGAACGCTTTCTCAGGTTTTACGCATAGTCGTTCTTCGACAGCCAACGGAAGATGGACGTGTTCGAGGAACAATACAAAACGTACCGAATCGTGTTGTCTCTGATTGGACTATGGCCTTATCATGAATCGCTGTACAGAACGATCCAGAGGGTAGCGTTCTGTTTGATCTTATTGTGCGGCGCGGTGATTCAGGTGATATCAATTCTGATCTTTCATTTATTTACGCGTTCCAAAAATGTAATGCACATCGAGTGATTCTGCAATGTTTGTTCGCCTCTCCTTTCACAAAGATGTATTCATAAGGTAGAATCCTCTTTTTTTTTCAGGTCGTGTCGTTACTAAAGTCTGATATTACCGTAGAACGTTGTATTCTACGATTGTCTATCAGCTGTCCTCTGTTGTTGTTCTTCACCCGGTATCTTTATTTAGTTATCAATTTTCCACTGGTAAGTGACGCTGTGAAAATACGATTGTTGAAAATCGTAACCAGAAAGCAGAATACTGTTTCTGTTTATTTCTCTGTGTGAATACAGATGAAATACATATTTGAGGGTATACAAACGGAAGTAAAGACGCTACAAGATCCAAACGAGATAGAGATACTGATCGAATGTATTGAAAGATCAAGCTATGTTATCCGTATTTTCATGTGTAAGAAAATATATCTACTGTGAAGATCGTAGAACATAAATTTATCACAGGCGTGGTTACTCGAGCGTTGAAACGATGCTAAATATTTTGTAACCTTTATTTTTACGTTTCTAAGTTGACATAATTTTAACTAGTTACGCACCCAGTGTTCTCCTGCAACTATTTTATCGATTCGTAAATCACCATAAGTCTTTTAATCCTTTTACCATAAGCCGTTTAATCTTTTAACCCCATAAAGTGATACAGAGGAAACATTATGAATTTGGAGGAATCTTTTGGAACAATTGTTAAAAAGAAAAGTTTCATGCAAAGCTTATGGTGATTTCGGTATCCAAAGATCTAGGTATAAAATGGAACACGATATCATTTTTCTGAGTTCTAGGGGTATGTTTTGCGACAAACCTGTTCTTCACGGTACTGCTATTAACACCTGTAACGCTAGATTTGATAATACCGATAAACGGAACCCAAAGTCGCTATGTTAATTACGTGAGTGAAATTCTAGTGGAACAAACACTGTATATTAATGCGATATCTATACTATTTCTAATCGACTTCGCGATCGGCTTATTAACTATGGCGTGTACAGAATCAATGCTTGGTATAACAGCTCAGTACATCTATGCGTTATTCAAAATTGCCAGGTACATTATTCGTTCATAATTCATATTTTTTTATCTATCCAATTGAAACTTTGTAATTCAAATTGCACTATCGATAAGCAACAGAAGATTAACGCGGTCACCGTTATATGATACAGACAAATTTGCAATGATGCCGTAATTAAATATCACAATCTATCAAACAATCGCTATTCGTTCTTATATTATCAAGTTTGAATCGATCAACCCTAATTATATTCATCAATGAGTAATTCACACTTTTTACCAATTTTTCAACGAATTCTTCACATTTTCAGTTACAGAATTAAAAAAGCGATCATGAACGCAACTAACTCGAACGTTTCGTCGAACCTAAGCATGTCGGATTTCAACGACTTTCGTCAAACCATCGACATACACACAAGATGCATCAGGTTGGTGATGTTCTAACCATAAGTTAATCACGAAGTACCCCTATTAACACCTCTCTATTCTCTACATGCACTTCATCCGGGATAACCAATGACCAATGATTACCACGCAAAGTTTTACACATTTCGCAGCGAACAGCACGATAATATCTTATTTGGTAACAAGCTTACTCGCCATAATCTCATTCGCTCTGTGTTTACGTCGAGTGAGCATCCTTTTATAATACCGTTCGGCGGTGCTTTGATTACCACCGAATGTGAAACTTAAAAATTTCCAATTATTCCCACGTTACAGCTACTTCACGCAGTAACAGCCTTGAACGACCCGGCCGAAGTACTGCTCTCTTTTTTACTCGTCTTCACCCACTTGGTGATCATGTTTTTGAACAACTATTCTGGCCAGGTAGTGGTAGACGGTAGCGCGAATCTCTTTCAAGAATCGTGAGTTTTGCCCAATTTTTATGCATATCCGCGTGATTTCTTCAGCTAACCGATCGTTTCAACGCGTTATAGTCAATTTATATTATTCGTTCAAACACGTTCCGTTTCCACACAAATCCAGTTGGTGAAACGCAGAAAGATATATTAGGTGATCGCAAAAGTTCCTGCCCGATTTGACTATAAATGAATACAACACATTTTCATAAAAAATAGTATTTATTAATCAATAATGTACTCGTTTTTAAGGTTAAGCTGAATTACGAAACATTTCGATAACTGTTGATTAATAATATGATTGTAAAATAAATAATTGAACAATCAATTGTGTATACTTTGTCATTTATTAAAATCAGACACAAACTTTTGCAATCACCCAATAGTTCTTTACTTTACACAGCGTTACGACTCAAACACATTTTGGCTGATGCGTTGATGCTTGACTGAAGCATGTTTGATGTAAACTGAACATATTTGAACGGATATAATTTTTGTTTGAACCGGATCATGTTTGGATATATAATACAAATTGACCTTTAAACGGTGCAATATCTTGCAGATATGACACTACGTGGTATTGCATGCCATTGAGGGCGCAAAAATTGTTGCTGTTCATCATGTTGAGGAGCTCGATTGAGTGCGCGTTTAATCTTTCGGGTTTGTTCGTTCCGTGTCACAAAGGTTTCTCCACGGTAACTTATCGTTTACTTTCTTTTGCGTATTCAAAGTTGATGTTCTTATTAGTGAAAATTATTGAATTCTAGATGGTCAGCACCTCTTTCTCGTATTTCACCCTGATGTGCTCGATGCACTGATATTTGCGGGATACTTCAAACTTGACGTTAATCGTTATCAATAAAGTGTGTTAGCATCGTTGCGTGCTGTCAATGGAGTCAACACCGAGAAAGAGCAACGTGTTTTGTTTTTGTACTTGGAAGCGTTACATAAAACAGCTTCGTCACTGCTACTTTGTTAATAACGTTTATACAAATAAAAGGTTGGCTCTGTTATTGAAACGCTTTATGTTCCTTTTGTATTTTGAATAATTATACTAAACTGATCCAAAAATGACAAAAATTAATTATCACTTATGAACTGAATAACTACATGATAAATATCTGATATATGGTATTCACTAAAATCGTGTGAAATACAATCTTATTCATTATAATTTTATTAGAATACAACCATAACGCTCACCCCGTTAACTTAATATTCCACATCGAACCAACACCCAGTCCTAACATTTCCAGCACTCTTTAAACCAACTGGCTCGAAGACGTGCACGATACTGACCCCACGAACGTTTACCGACAAGTGCAAGCAATATCCTCTATAACCTTAAAAATTACTTATGCGCGACAAAAAAAAAAAATAAATAAGAAGAAAAAGAACCCCACAAATGTCAATCATCCTGCTTCGATCGGAGCACCGTAAGCTATAACGTATAATTTAGCTACGTCTGTTGCGAGGGGAAAGAATTTCGAACAATGTATACGCGTATATCTCACCTTATAATTTTCGCGACCAATCATGCAAATATCACCAAAGGATCTTCGAGGTGTTACAGCGTACGCTTCAGAGGGACGTGGCTGTATAAATGAATTATTATAGCGAGGTGTAACGGGAAGTCGGTTTGTTTAATATCGAGCAGACGTACTCGAACCTTCGTGGGAACATGAACGCGTTCGAGAGTGGTCCGTATAAAATTTGTCGAATTATGATGACGTTTGCCGGCCTCTGGCCGTTTCTCAATTCATCTTTGGTGATCGTACAGAGAATTGTGTACATTTTAACAGTGACCTCGTTTACGATTATCCAGGTAAGTTATTGGTTACCGTGATCATCGAAGAGTAATCGTGAAAGTTGTGAAACATTGCTGCTGTAAAATTTCGATGTTTTTAATCTATCGATGACGAGAACACGTCGTCGGATTTATTTGGATACAGATTTGAATTTTATTAATTTGCATCTCATTGTCAGTGCAAAGCTTTTTACTGAAATTTTGTGTTACTTCATTCATAAATTTTCTATTCATTGATATTATTTTATACCTTTCATTTTTCATTGTTACATTGGATATTTTGGATATTTTGTATGGATATTTTTAAATCGGCAATAATTTGTCCTTTTTCCTTTTTCGTTTTCTTACGATAGCAATTTCGAAGGGGTACTGCTTCAACTAATCAGCTGTTTCAGATAATTTCATTATATAAGACCGAGTATGACATAACACAGATGGTGTTTGCTACCGGATTTGGTTCTGTTGTAACAGCATTCTTTGCAAAGTACATTGGGCACATAGTTTTGCAAGACAAAGTAAGTCAGTCTAAACAGAACTTCGTTTTACCCTTTGAACAGTATTATATATTCACTTTATTTTGGGTATTTTTGTATATTTACATGCGTGTTACTCTTCTTTCCACACATAATTCCTTAGCGCTTAAATCACGTATTTAATTTATATTAAAATAATATAATAATAATTTCAAATGCAAACAATATTGATTCCAAACATTATTTTTCATTTGTAACTTTAGATAAAATTAATCTTCAGTTCTATTGCATGGGATTGGGAGACGTTGGTAGATAAGAAAGAGGTGAAAATATTGGAGTATTACGGTAAAAAACAAAGACGTCTCTGCCTGTTTTACGTATGTACGGAATCTGTTTGCATATTAACAGTATTTTATACTTTCGCAATGATTTCGCGCCGTTGTACAGAGAAGATTCGTGATGTCAATCGTTCCAGCTTTTTTCCAAGCAGTTCTGTTGTTGGGCTGTATCGTAAATTTCTCGCCACCCCTTCTGGACATCATTCTATCTCGAAATACGACCCATTACGCGTTCTTGATGTTGATAGTAAAATACAGCGCGGAGGTAGACGAAAACTTCTATCGGATATACATCCACTTCTTCTGCGTGTACCTGATAATAATTATGGGCTTGATGGGATCCGAATCTGTGGGCATTCTCTTGACATACCATTACTGCGCGATGTTCCAGATAATATGGTACCTTTACAGAAAAGCTTTTCGAACGCATCTTATTATTTGCATAATTCCCTTCTCCGATCTTTTATAAAAAATTTTGTTTTTGCACGAAACAATCATTCAACTAATACTGTTGAATAAATGATTATGAATTTTCGCTTAAAAATAAAGAGCGTCTTAATTGGTTTTTAGTAACCAGTTATAGAATTTTAATCTCGTCGACTTGATGCTTCGATCGATCGCTATTTTCCTTAATTTATTTCCGCCTTTTTCCATTTGAAATATATTATAGTGTGATTCAAACTTAAAAGAAGTCGTGTTTGTAGCTATAGAATACGCAACGCGGTCAATGGAAGATCAGCGGGATGTATAACTCTTGAGAAGCAAAATTCAACTTACAAAAAAATTTGCTCGACGATGGAGACTTACGCGAACGTCACATGGTCGGTATCAACGTTAACGTTAGTAACACAATAGTTAATAGAATGGTAACACAGTTTTTGTTGTTCAAGCATGTTCAATTTTTATATGGATCTTATGTCGTCAATATATTTCATCGTTACCGCGTTGCTGGTGCTTTCCATAACCATTCATTTGCTTGAAGTGAGTAATTTATTTCACGAATTTTTGACTGAAATCTCTCACAAAATGATATCAAAGATCTAATTGCTTTATGTCGTTCAGGATAAAAAAATGTTTTAAATTTCACTTAAAAATTTAATAACCTATACCCATGGACACTTTACTATATCAAACTTTATTCAATACCAAAACATCTTTTGCATCACTGCTGAAAATTTTTATTAAACTACTCTAATTAAATAATTACTATTCTGATTAAAAATAAAAATAATATTATTCGTCACATAACGTTGCCTTTCAGCAAAATTTCCTTTGCTCAATCGAAAGCAATCACCCATTTTCTAAAATCATTATTTGCAATAGATCACTATGATGATGTACTCGGGACAGACGCTGAGCGTGGTAATGTTGAACGGCATACTCATTCCCGTTCATCTTTTATACACGTTCCTACAAAATCACATGGGTCAAATACTCATAGACCATTCGTTGAACGTGTTCTACGAAACGTGAGTAAAATCGACTCGAACGGTTGTTTAATTGTCGAAACACGCTTTCACAGAGTGTTTAACAATTCAGATGTAACACAGAATGGTACGCGCAACCGCTGAAAGTACAGAAGTTGCTGCTTCTTGTGTTGCTGAGAACTTCGAAAGCGTACGTTCCGATCGTCGCTGGTATTTACATCCCATCGATGTCAGGTTTCGCATGGGTAAGAAGTAAACTATTTGTTGTAATTATCAATTATAGGTCGTACAGTATTAACACATTGTTGACCGGCCACGAGTTTGGTCAGTAGTACGTTCTCGGAGATCATACAGTTTAATTGTTGTTCAGCATACCACAAACTATGATTTGCGCTAATAAAACCCGTAAAATTGTGTCTCTTTTGAAATAAAAAAAAAATTGTTTGACAAACATTGCTTTATCAATTAAAAATGTTATAACAATTTTAGTAATTTGCAAGTCTTATGTCTTCAGATTTCTTAGCGGTCCGCAATGTGTTAAAGTTTTATTGCAAATTCGTACTTTCGTTGATACAGAAAGGGCACCTAGAAAGAGATTCACTTTACTCTCAGAAAAAACATAACTTCACTTTTACACAGTCTATATACACATATTTTGTACGTTCTAGGGGTTCTATGCTTTTCTCCTACGAACATTCTTTTGTTTCAGATACTCAACACGTCTTTCTCTTACTTCACCGTAATGTATTCAATTCGATATGACTTCTAAGTGGCTGGCTAAATGAAAGTAGCAATCATAGTATAATGGAGAGCATAAATAAAAGTAGACTTACGATTGTAACGCATCACGTGTTGAATAGCTATCTCCATATTCCTCTCGTATCGTTATTATAATCCAACTTCAGATTCCAATAATTCTGTTTATTATAAACAACCCTTTGCAATCAGTCATATTTATCATTTACTCTTTTCCTATGAAATTAAGGCATCCGTAACTGTTTCATGGTTCTCTTCAAAATGAGTGTCCACTGAACTTCAGTTGCACAAAAACAAAGAAAAATCTGAGCGACTCTGCGCTTGCCTGATAGTATTCAGCAATGACACTCGCCGACAAATTTTTCCGCGTGATTTCCTCTTGTCTGCTCTACACCTCAGCCAAAGCACTTCGTTCGACAATGCGATGCATACTGACGAGGCTTTTGCCGGCAGTGGTTGTGCAAGTACGCATGCGCGTGTTCGGGAAACGGCGGGGAAACACCGGAAACCGTGCGACCCTTCCTGCGAAAGACCGTCTGTTTGTCCAACCCGCAATTTACTTAATTCGCTCGACACCCCCTGGAACATCGATTTCGCTGTCATTATCGCGCCCCTGGCGCGTCCGAAGGGAAAACTTTTCTGCCTTTTGCAAAAGGGAGAGACGGATCAAAGGGTTCCACGTCGGAAGTCAGACGTCTATCAACTTTCGAGCGACATGGATTTCCTTGGATACGAGTACTATCACATCAATCATCAGCTGTTGATGTTCGTCGGGCTTTGGCCTTACAAGAAATCGAAGCTGATGCTCTTTCAGAACATCTGCACGATGGTTGTTTTGGTAATCCTTTTGCTGCTGCAGGTACTTTTTTATAACGGTACAATTTTTGTGATCGTCGTCGTGAATTGTTTTCAATGTTGTTTTTTATTTCGTGTGTCGTACCTTTATGCACGTTTAATGTTCGTGGTACTGTTGAGGAACGTTGTAAATTTTCATTTAAGACGGTATCAATAACTTTTACAGCTGTTCAAATTTTCACTTTAAGAATTTTGCATTTGCGACAGAGGTATTTGGTTGTACGTTTAATGTTCGTGGAACTGTTGAGGATCGTTGTAAATTTTAATTTAAGACGATACAGATAACTTCGAGAGCTGTTCAAATTGTCAACATTAAGAATTTTACATTATAACAGAGGTATTTGATGTTATTGGTAACTTTGTAAGATAGTACTTTGTGCCGTACAGGACGAAATAAAAAGTGCAGAAAATTGATGAAGGTACACATTTAAACAGGAGTCATCTGCTTTTACATTGAACATCTCTCAAACAGAAAATTAAGAATGCATTAAAAAGTTCTCGTTTTTGACTTTAATAAAAAATTAATCGCTTTGCCTCGCGAACGGCAGAAAGCTGAAAGTTTGAAAAATTACTAACATCACCAAGAGATATTGATGTACACTGCAGGAAATTATTTAATGCACTACAAATACTAAAGTCGAATGCTGTATTACAGATAATGAAAATTTTCTCAACGGAATGCGATATTAATCAAATTTTATCAGCTGTTGGCTTAATGATCTTATCGGTGATATTCATAACGCAATACTTTACGTTTTTGGTCCAGACAAGAAAAGTAAGTCATGCAAATATATGTGTATAATCAATGGCACAGATATAAAACAGATTAAACGTTTTCGTTTCGAAACACAGATCAGAATGATGTTCGAACACATTAAGTGTGATTGGAACGATATCCAAGGAAACGAGAACGAATTGAACATATTGAGAAGATGCACGTACATCGGGAAACTGTTCACAATATTTTTCACAAGTAAATTAACACCAGGAATTAATGCATACGAAAATACACGAAGCAATATTTAATTCGTGACGCTTTCACTCTCGTCTGCAGGCTGCTTACCAGTGTTTTTTTTTTTTTTAATTTTTAATTCCATATTTTAATTCGAATAATAACCTTTCGAAGTTTCGAAAATATTACAAATGGATCGTTTTATCTGCTTTCGCAGTTCGATATGAACGCTGACCGACTTCGTTGTGATAATATTTCAATAATAATGTCACAGTCGTTTTTTGCAATTTCAGTAACGATTTTCTCAGGTGTAATCCTATTTACAATATTTCAATTTTTTCCCAATATCGGGATGTCTCTGAAGGAGTCCGAAGAATTTGATATACGGTTCTCGCTACAGTTTTTAACCAGTCATAAACAGCTCTTCTATTTCTTATTGATCTGCGTGATGATTGCTTGTGTTTTCGGATCAGCCGTAGTGTTAGCAACTAAAACTATCGTTTTAATGTTCGTACAACATTGTTGTGGGCTACTGAAAATCACCAGGTAAGAAATATCGGCGACGAATCATATGTAATATTGCATATCGGATCTGAGAAATGGAAGAATCGAAAATATGGGTAATGGAACTAACAAGGGAACACCGCGAACTGTCATTCACAGATTTGAATGAAACTTTGTGGGATTATAAAGTGATCCAAGACAAGAACAACGGTATGCTTCATTTGGGCCCAATCGTCCATTAAGGGTGTCAAAACTAACCTCAAAGTCAAATCGATACTTTCACTTTTTCGCGTATATCTCTTGAAGTTCTAGAGATAGAGAAAAATGTTTTAGATAAAAATTTAATGGTATAAAGAGCGCTATAATTTTACCTTAAAAAAATTTTTTGAAAAGTGTTCCGTTAATGTTGTCTTGGATCACTCTATAATCCTGCAAAGTTTCATTCAAATCCGTGAATGACAGTTCGCGGTGTTTCCTTGTAAGATCATTTTCATTTTCCAGTTACAGGATAAAACATTCGTTGGACGAGCTTCAGGTTTCCGATACGCACAAAGATATTATAATATATCTAAATATAATTAACGCTGTGAACATGCACAGGCGAGCTCTCGCGTTAGTATCTCTAATTTCTGATTATTGATTAATGTTTTCATCCGAAACTGTCATAGCTGTGAAAAATTATTACTTAAATAATTATTTAATCGTGTTAAACGTTTAAATAACTGATTATTTAAAAGAATTATTTTAAGATTATTTAAGAAAATTATTTAAAATGAAATCTGACCGATCATAAATTAAAGTCCATGTGACTTTCCCTCCCTCTCTTTAAAAAAGTACCGATGAATCCCTGTACATTTGTTGTATCATCGTCAACTTTTTATCTTGTTAAAGGTTTTTCGAAACCCTAAGGAATACTTTTGAAGTACCTTACACAATTCTGGTTTACCTCTCCGTGATTTCTATCGTTTTAAATCTATTTCACGTAAGTAACGCAACTGTTCGCTCCAGTTGCAATTCTCTCGAGATGATTATAAGACAGAAAAGAATATTTGATCAGAAAATAGATAGAGTTACGATACATAACAAAAAAGAAAAAGTGATTTTCAATATAAGAACGATACTGACCGCTTCTGTTAATAGATATTCCAGGCAGTGATTGTGACGCACAATATGAAAGCAACTCTTCTGATCCTATTTATAATCAGTATACATCTCTTTCTCTTATTTATTTGTAACTACACCATGCAGAATATCCTGGATTACAATAACAATATTTTTTATCAAGCGTAAGTACTATCAAAATAATTCTTCTTCGAACTATCTTAAAATCTTTTGTTTAGGACGACCTAAAATAAAAACGATATCTTAAGAGCCGATGAAATTTCTTCTATTTTTTTTTGAGCGTATGCGATATTTCTTCTCAACAAGGAAAATTAAAATAAAAGTCTTGCGATGCGTTAAAGAAATTGTCTCGACGAAAATTAAGCGACTCGTAAAATTAGCGCGCTTCTCTGACATTTTCGCTCGTATTTCCAGATATCACACGACCTGGTACAAAACACCTGTGTCCGTGCAAAAGCTGTATCTATTTTTGATGTTAAACACCACGCAGAACGTGAAAATCATCCTTGGTTTCTACAGCCCATCGATACAGGGTTTCTCTACGGTAACGAGCTTATTTAAAACAATCCTCGTTTTCTGTACATAATCTCAGTTTACTCGCGGATTACCATTATCTGCGAAAAATTGTATCATGATAACCAAAGCTGTTCTTCTAGCTTATGAATTTGACGTTCAGTTATTTTATGATGCTCTACTCTTCCCGAATGGCATCGTGATAGGTTCCTTTTTTTTTTTTAAAGCGAAGCAATTTCTCGCAAACAGAATCGAATAAATGTAATTGCAATTGATGACAAAAATTTCAGTTTCCTCCCCGTCTCCCATCATTACATAATATCACAAAGATGTAAACAATTAATTTCTAATAATATCGCAAAAATGTAGACACTCAATTTCTAAGTTAATCATTCATGCGAGCGTAAAGCTAATGACTGTCTGCCCTCTGAATGAGGTCAAGGCCGCCGCTCATACATTTACTGTGTCAGGAAGGTATATCGATTCCTCCTTGCGCGCTGTGCAACCCCCATAACATACTTTCGCACACCCTTCGAAGCGATCGATACTTCCAGACGCACCAGAACCGCATACCCTCCTCTTTTAACCAATTCCATTCTATTTTCTAATATCATAGGACACCGTAACAGTAGAAATTAGTGATAAATCGGACATTATGATTACCTTGATCGATAACAAATATAATACAATAGATGACCTAAATAAGGGTTAGCAATGTTACTTCAGGATTTGTTGTCGAAGGTGTTGACAATTTTTTAAATGCTACACTTTAACATGTTCTATATCTAAAACATGTTCTTATAATCTCTTATAATATGTTCCTGAGAGTTTGGAGTACCTAATGTGATCTTATACTTTAACCAGCCTACAATAGCGGGCAAAAGTTTAAAACTGAAGAATCTTTAAAAATAAAGTAATTCAAAGTAATTCAATAGGCAATATTTATAAGCCATGGTATTCTGTTCTCTAACATCTTCTCATCTTAAACTTATTTCCGCTATTGTATATTTATATATCAGCCGCTATCTGGACCACCTCCTGTAAGCATTCTTGTAACAGACATTCAATTGAGATACTTTCATCGAATCAACTTAGTAAGCAAATCTCACCGTACCCCTCCCCATTCGAAAGTTTCATTCTCATCTGCTCACAATCATCCAGCATTCGCAAAATCATAAAAATTTCATCCAATCGCAAGTTACGATTTCTTTTATAGCGAAGAAACGTGGCAAAGTTAAACCAAGGAATATTCGAAACATCAATAGCTACATAAGCATATTTAAAAACGATAAAGTGTTCGTTCGTCTGTGCGAGCCTGGACAGACGAGGAAAGGGGTGTCGAGGGGAACCCCCATGGCGACATCGAGTTCGATGTCACCCCACAGTGTATTCCTTTCACCCTAGCGACACGGCCGTCGACCTTCGCTAATTGCCCCTCCCGTCAATCATCTTTTCTACCTCTCCGCGTTATTTTACGGTAAACTCGACAACAGAGGTGGCAAAATCGCCAGGCCGATCGATCGCGCCTCAGACGTGCTTCAGGCTTCGTAGGAGAACGACGTACCGCTGGTGACCGGACTACGCGATCGACAAACAAACTTCTGCTGCTCTTCGGACTTTCTTTCTCTCCCGATACGAAGATTCGAACGTTTCAAATCGTCCTGTTATACCTGGTATATCCGATTTTCCTTCTGTTCGAGGTAATTTGCTTTACGCTACTAATTGAGTATCCGCAACGCTGTTCTAAACTGCACTGTCTGTCAAGCGTTGTTCGTGTGCAAATCAACTGAACTTGAGTAAAGCGTGTTTAAAGGAATATAATAAGTGGAGTGCGGGTTTTAGTGGAAATTTGTAATTTTACAAGTGAAACAAGTGAAATCTGACAGGAAGTCTGTATTGTATTTCAAACTCTATAACGTATACTTCGAGTATTCTGCACTTTTTATGCGTATTTACGTTTGCTTAATATCACATTTACAGAAATGCAATAATAAAGTGTATCGTTTGTCTCGCATCTATTTTCATATTTTAATATGTATGTGATTTTCTTTCAAACTCCTGCGAACTGTAGTGTGCCGTGTATACAAGATACCGATCATTTACAAAAACGTTGCGAACATTTTTATTAATTCATATTTTATAACAAATAGTTATGAAATTGTAACAAAAAAAAAAATAAGTTTTTCGCACGATATACATATTATTTGTCCTTCGCACATTGCTGTTTTAATTGTGGGTTGAGAAATTAAAGGAAATAATTGAAACATTCCTCATAATTTACTTTTCGCTTTTCTTTTTCCTTTTTTGTGAATTTTTAATAAACCTTCCTTGTATTTACTTGTATCGTGTTTACTTACGTTATGCGGAAGTCTGTGTGAATATAGATTCTAGGTGGATGCGATTACCATACATTTCTGCCCATCAGCGTGTTGATTTGGCTTCCTCTCAAAAGCGTATTGAAAGTACGAAAAAGGTTGAAATACAAAGTGGATTCGAAAATATACACCACTTTACCTAGAAACATCGTTATTTCAGCATCAACGAAGGTAATATATTTTATTAAATATTTTCGCAGATTGTTATAAATACTATGAGTTAATGAAAATGTGTTCAATGGAAATATATATCTGATTCCGTTCACCCTACGTAAGCAAGGTCAAGATCGTTGCACTCACTGTGTCACGGAGGTGTATCGATTTTCACTCAACCCTCACGTTTCCCCCATTAACATACTTTCGCACCCCTTTACATGCGATCGATACATCCCTTGACACACCGAAGCTCATGCTTTTCAGTGAAACTTCTTTCACTTTTCATTTTTTTTCTCTCTATAATTGATTGATTACGACATTTATACGTACATATCATTCAATTAAATTTAACAAATCACAATAAATTCAATATTATTCTATAATATTTTTTAATTAATCACGACATTTGTGCACATATATCACTCGATTAAATTTATCGAGATTAATAAATTTAATATTATTCTATAATATTTTTTAATTGATTACAACATATGTACGTATATATCATTCATTTAAATGATATAGAAAATTATATAAATTATATATACATATATTTTAAGGAATTTTACAAACCATTCGTTCATGCATTTAATTATTAATTTATTTTGAATGCATAAACGAGATTTAAAATCTATACACGTATACAAAATACTTAGATATAAATGAAAAAATTATTCAACATCTCATTATAATGTAACTAGGATAAGATCGAAATAAATATAATCCAAATATAATAGTACGTTTTACGCAATGGAATATACAAAAAATTATAATCATGATTTTTTATTTTTTAGACATATTTAATATATGCTACGTTTCATTTCATACGTTGTACCATTAATATTTTCTAGCTCTGTAATCAGCGTTCTTTCACCTCGAGCGCATTTTGTTGCTCAAACTTGCAACCTTTCTCTTCAACTACGTAAACAAATATCGTGGAGGAAATAACGAGCAACACTTTCGAGTTTCAATTTTTATACAATCGTGTCTCCTAGACTACCAGAAAATTACAGAACCAAAGGAAACTTGATTCGGTCAATGTCTTCGTGCCGTAATATTTTTCACCCCTTTGCCATAGTACAACCCCACTGTATAGAACTATTAAACGCTAACCCTACCGTTGCGTTACTTTCCCTGTCAATCACTCGCCGGCGGCATCGAGTATCGATTTGCGGTTTTCCATAAAATTTTAAAATGCGTCGAGCTGGAGGGGAGATCCGGGACATTGCCACCCTCGGTTTGCTCGCAGAAGCGTTTCGACCTCGACACAGTGATGAGCTTCTTCATCGGCAGCCGTTACTACGAACCGAATCTTTTTCTTCTGTCACTAATCGGTTTTCCGCGCTCCGATTTCTCGTTGACAACGCGGATACTGGCGAATGTTAGACTTGCGATTTGGTACGCTTGTATGTGGAGCATAATATTCTTTCAGGTATGTTTTTTTTATCGTTTTGATTCATCCTTCTTGGAGGGTTTAACAGTTGTTCGTACAGTGAAGCAATTATTAACACACTTTTAACCTGGTACACCTACTTGGGAATTTGGATACGTGATACAGTTGTCATCGATTAAGCATCTATAACAAACTTCAGCACGATTTTTTTTTTTTTATAAATAACGTTCTCATGAATGCAACGGTAACTCGATAATTTGATAAAATTTATTTTAACGTGGATGAATAAAAATGCATGTGGATCGAGAAATTTTAGATTAAAAAATCATCATTCGTGAAACGTCATACGTGATTTGAACTACGAGTAGAATAAGCTTGTTTAATCTTTTGAGTGCTATAGGTGCATATATGCATCTGACGAAAGTTGCTTGTACTGACTATGGACGCATAAATGCACTTGTCAATTATTGTTTTCTTTGTTCTATGACATTTTCGGGGGTCACATATTCCAACGTTAACCTTTTGAGTGCTATGGGCACATATATGCGTCCACAGCACCATAGACGAATATATGCGTTTGTCAATTTTTGCGATCTTACTGCAACGCGATTGTCAGTGTACAAGTAACAATACTCTACTTAAAGGGTTAAATGGAAAATAATTGTTCTATTCCTAAAGTATTATTATTTTTGGATCGTGTGTATGACGCGTTAGGAAAACACTTTCAGCTTGCAAGTATGTTTACTGGTCCTAGAAAGGATATGCAAGTCAGAATGAAGGTTTTGCAGTACATATTTCCGTCTCTATTGGCGATCGTTAAGCAGTCTGGCATACACAGACACTCCAGCAACGTAAGTGAAAATTGTTGATCGTGCGACACGTGTGTTCTCAAGTTTATTTTATTATTCTTAAGCAAGTTTATTATTTTTATTATTGTCTTTGTTATTTTAAACGACAGATACATAAGCTCTTCGACAAGATCACCGACAATTGGAACTCGTTGAAGAGCGTCGAGGAAATCGAGATTATACGACAGTACGCGAACATGGACAGGATGTATACGTTTTTCATAGCAAGTGCGGGAAGTTTACTAAACTGAAATTTGTAAAATCACATTTTTGTCAATACGATTGATCACGATTTCTTATTCAGAGATAGCGATTAATAATGATTGCTAGTTCAACGCTAGAGCTATTGACGACCAAAGTATTAGTATTAGTTTGCCCCAATAAAATGTAATCGAAAACTATACGAAAACATTACTTGATATACCGGAAATTAGGGTATATTTGTGCTTATTACAGAAAATCATGCCAATCATATTTCAGAAATTTCTGTGAAAAATTATAAATTGGTCATTTTAACCAATTTGATAGTTCTAATGTTAATGGTGAAGAAACAAAATAATTTGAATAGATTATTATGAAGTTGCGTAGCTCTGCAAAGGATCGAAACTAAACACACAGTACCCTAATTTTGATCATTTTCTCTGCATTACACGGTTTATTATATATTGAACGTAATTACCTTCTAAGAATTGTCTCATTGTAAACGGAATTTTTGTGCTTCGTCGTTGAAGTTCGACTGTTCATTTATAATAACGTCAGTTTTTAGCTACATCGGCGCAGTGATCACTATCACTGTGCAATGCTTACCGATGCTACTCGACATCGTAATTCCATTGAATGAGTCGCGTCCCTGCAAAATGATCATTCTAGTGGAATACTTTGTCGACATGGAGAAATATTTCTCTTACATACTAGCGCATGTTATTATTTGCATCTTCATCGCGATAACCACCATAATCGCTAACGAGTCGTTATTCCTGATCAACATGCAGCATGTTTGTGGAATGTTCAAAATTGCAAGGTGAGCCTATTGACATTTTAAGCCTTTCAAAACTGTTTGCACATAACTTATTAATGAAACATTCAGTTCACAACCGTGCTCTGTCAATATACATCGTTGAGTTTTATTTTTCAGCATCGTGGTTACGAAAAATTCAGTGAATCCATAGAATTTTCTTCCGTGATCACGATGTTGAGAAAAAAATTCATCGGTCTCAACCGATTGAGAAACGGTAATTTTATAGAATCAAACTCTGCACAAACGAACGTGACTTGAAATCTCGATTTCCCACAATATGTGTTATATTCGCTTGATCTTATAATAATTCATCGAAATCGTATTTTCATTATACTTTCTGAAATCGTTCCAGCTACAGGTTGCATCACTCGTTGGATCTCGTTTCCTCGTCGAGATCGAGGAACAGCGAGCAAACGTGTTGCGTGAGGCTCGTCGAGGCCGTGAACATTCACAGAAGAGCTTACGAGTTGGTAACCGAATTCATAAAACTATCGTTTGATCGTGTGTAGAACAAGCAACGATCAGTTTCTGTTGTTAAAGCTTCGCGCAAGGTACGATGACCGTCTCATCCACCTCGTATCTGATCTCGATCGGGCTCTCCGGATTTTCTCTGGGTATAAGCTCCTACTACGTGAGTAACATTATCCTGCGTGTCTGTAAAATTCACCTGTAATCACGTTCCTGAATTCTCAGCTGTTCAACGCGATCAAACTGATGGATTATACGGAGGATCTTGCTATTTCTGCGTGTCTGATGGCCATTCAATTTAGTTACACTTACATTGCTTGCTATGCTGGGCAACTTGTGATAGATCACAGTGTCAACTTTTTCGATGAAACGTAAGTAACGTTTTGATTTTAATGCTTGCCCAACCAAATGGGGAGATCCATTTTTTCCTCCACAAAGCGCTATTTACCTTTGTTATTATTTGGTCTTGAATTTATTAAAAATTATAATAAAAAAGCAGAAGATGCATGTCATGAACTGCAAACAATACTAGTTCAAGACCAACTAATAACAAAAACAAATAGAATCAATGGCTGCGCTTTGGTGAGGAAAAAATGGGAGATCTCTCCATTCGATCGGAAAAGTGCTAACAGAAAACCAGTTCCTTCACTATTTTCTGAGCACATGCAAAATAAAGGAAATACGGTGGGACGACAGTGTTTTAAAGACTAGTCGTTTAACGGTTAATGCTATTTAAAAGTGAATTCAAAACACAACACTTTAATGAATAAATGTCACAGTAAACGCTAGAAAATCGTCTAACGCTCCTCAACAATAATTTCATTCGATGGGATATTAAGGAAATTGTAGCGTACAGTTATCTGAGAGTAATAAGGGAGCGTAGTTTAATAGAAAATTACAACTCACCGAGTTTTGTGTATCCTTAGATATTCTGTTCCATGGTATCGAGCGCCAATAAGAGTGCAAAAGTTCCTGTTGTTCATATATCAGCGTAGCAAAAAGACATGCGCGTTATGCATCGACAGCGTGTTCGTTATATCGCTTCAAGGTTTTACCACGGTAACGAACGACTATTACGACCACTGTCCTTCAGTAGCTGAAACTCGGAGAAGACCAAACTCTCTCTGTTACAGCTCATCAAAATGTCTGCGTCTTATTGCACGATGCTGTATTCCACCCAGAACTAGTGAAAGCGTGAAACAATATTATTCGTAGCGAAAAATAGGCGTCTCCCCGTGTTGCTCTTCGTGGAATCCTTGCGGAAGATTTAACTTCAACCAGTGATCAAATTTAGTGTTCACATATCACTATGACCTATGATAACACACATGAGATATTCCGTTAAACTTCTAATGAAAAAACCTATAATAACTCTATAAACCTGAAGTTCAAAAACGTGAAGCTTTACATAATTATTCTCAGTATTTCCCGAACGCTTGCGATAGGAAAAGAGAAAACAAAGCATGAGCAACGTAAAAAAAAAATAAATAAATAAATAAACAGTCAAATATTTAGTTCAACGTGCCTTAATTATCGTAAAGAAAACTCACTTTCCTCCGGCGTTCTGTTCGCAAAGAAAAACTCTGTCTCGTGTTCTGGCCACGAAGTTTCCTTCCCTAGGAACCACCAGCTACAATAAACGTTACGTAACAACGTGAATAGTGTACGGCGCGTTCCTCTGAAAGTTGCACAGTAAAACCGATTAACACCCCCGCGTTAACGTCTTTAAATTGTATAACAACACTCCACCTCTTTCCCACTATCGTCTATCACGAATTATAGTTCTCAACTTCCAGAGGTAAAGAAACTCGATTCTTTCACTATTCGATTTCTTTACATCATCCCCTTAAGCCATCTAGTTTCTATCAAACACGTATATCCGTGATAAGTCAGACTGCACTGTCTGCGTTTAAAGGACCTAACCGTCCAGCAGCACGAGCAAAAATGAAAGCACACCACGGGAAAGAACATTCACACCGCTATCGATTACCATCGCGCAACAGTGAGATCTCTTTCCCTTTTTTTATTCTCCCCTACCTGTCAATCATCCTTCCACCATCCGTGCGAATAATTTTCTCGCGACACCCTTTGGAATTCCACCTAGACGCAAGTTTATCTTCGAGTTGCATCGATATACCTAGAACAGTAATAAGAGAAAAAAAACTCGAGGGAGAAAATAAAAATAAACGGAATATCGGAGACACAAAAGAAGTTAATCGGTGGCTACTGCGAAACTTTGAATCAGTCGTGTTCCAGCCAGCGGACGAGAATGAACATAATCGTACCTTGCTATTCCGTGTATCGTAACTACTTCAGGTTGATTGGGTTATGGCCGTACCAAGTGGGAATACTCGCGCGAATACAAAGATACATTTGTACTGTGATTCTCATCTCCGGCATTTTCAATCAGGTATCGTTCTTAACTGAATTTTCAACGGCCCGATCGTGGAAATGATCTCACTGCGCTTCGTCGAACATCTTCACGGCTGTGGATTATAATTGTTTCAGATAGGTGTGTTCTTCACGCACAAGGACGATTATTGGACCTACTGTAAAGTAATCACGTACATGGTGCCTGTTCTGGTCTTCTTCGTGAAATACATTGCTTTCGCTTTCTTTTTTGCTAAAGTAAGCCGATCAACCAAGATATACCTGACACGGAGTTCGAATTCAAAGTTGCTTTAGTGAATTACACGAATTTGGTGTTACATTGTAGAATACCAAGGAAGTGTTGGAGTGGATACAAACCGACTGGAATAATTATACGAAAAAAGAGGAACAAGAAATACTGATGAAGTATGCCGACAAAGGGAAGGCTATATTCAAATTGTGTACAAGTTAGGGCAGAATTTTGTTTAACTGTATTTCTTATTTAATCCTGTTACGATCTTCCAAGTTTCTTCAATTTCGTCATCGAATATCGATTTCTTCACCTTTTCTTTTCGTTAAATTAGTAACATTTAAAAAGATAAGACGAAAGATCGGTAACAGGCTTAAGGAGTGTTAACGGTGCTCGTGTATTAACAGTTTTTGTCTTTTTAGTAATAATATATTCATGCATAATGGTGCTTATAAGCACTCCATACGCGCCATGGATTTTCGACATTGTGACTAGCCGGAACGAAACTCGTATGTTAAAAGTACCAATCGTCGTAGAATATTTCGTAGATACGAAAAAATATTTCAATCTGATTATGTTTCACATAAATCTCTGTTATTTTATCGGTTCAGGAGTGGTGATATCCACCGAAACAATAACCATCCAAGTTATAGAACACCTGTGCGCATTGCTCGAGCTCGTTAGGTAATCCTTTTGCTGGTTCGTCAGAAACTTAACACTTTCCACTCCTTTATCGAGCGTTACTCGACACCATTTTTATTACAGTAACTCCTATGTCAACTCACATTGGGCATCTTTAAAGCGCCAATTTAAATATGGGAATTGTCTTATTTTTTAATTAAAGAATTTAGAAGATCCACAAATATGAGTTATAATAAGGTTTGAAAGCTATATTTAATATAATTAGTAAAAAAATTTGTTTGAAGTAAGTACCACTCAAGGAATCGTCCTCTTGAACTAAATTCCAAATAAAACACCTAAAATACTGGGGAGTTAGTGGCATTAAAATTCAAAAAATAATTCGGGGTGCAAAGTGTTAATCATTTTTTTTTCATCGTTGCCGAAAGTAACAATTTCACAATTTCGTGACCATGTATATGTATTTCACTATAAGATCCTGTTATAACTTTGCAGCTACCGTATTAGGATAACTGTGGAAAACGCCATTTTGCATTCGAACGAAGATTTCATTCACGAGCATATAAAGGAAACGGTACAACTTCATTACCGGGCTCTTAAGTTGGTATTCTAATTATGAGTCTAAGTAGCAGCATATTTGTATTCCGTGTTAAACAGCATACAATTAATTCTATCGTGCAATTATTTCTAATTGTTAAAGCTTCGTCGAATTGTTGAATAGTTCCTTCTCGGCGCACTACATAGCTTTAGTTATGATCGGTGTCGTTTCATTAAGCCTAAATCTTTACATCGTAAGTAGTGTGCAATTATGAAAATTTGTTCGATCTTCTGATTTTAGCGTAACAGAATCTGTGTTTCGTTGTTTCCAAACAGTTCACGCAGTCGATTCTAGGCACGGGCACTTTAGAAGAATTACTGTTGTCGGTGGCGCTAATTATTGCCCACCTGGGTTATCTGTACTGCGGTACTTACATGGGTCAAATATTAATTAACAAGTGTCACAAAATTTTTATCGACTCGTAAGTGCATAGCTTAAGGTCCTGAATTAAATAACCCTGGTATAATTCGTTTTTTGTAGCAAACAATTTTTGTAACTCCAATATTCGTGAATTCTTTTATCTCCCTGAATTCGAACTTCTGTTATTTCCTTTCTAGATCGAATCACGCGGATCTGTTTAAGTTTCAATTATATGTCATTTCATGTCGCCAATTTGTAATCGTTTCTCCAAGGAATATCTTTTTCGGATACATTTTTAGATACTGCACGCGATGGTATTTAACGCCGCTGCCGGTACAAAAATTTGTTTTCGTGTTCATGCAAAGATCTATAAGGAGTAGCTATCTGAAAACTGGTGGCATTTTTCTATCATCGTACGAGACTTTTTCAACGGTAATAATTTCAATGAAACAATTTTTTTTTCGTTCGAGCCTCATTTACTGTATTGTTTTAGATGGTGAATACATCGGTATCGTATTTTATGATGTTATGGTCTATGAGCTGAGATCCTTAATCGCAAAGGATCTATTTCAAGAACAGTGAAAAGTATTAACATTTATTGATAGATATCATTGTTAAGGTATTATATAGATGTATTCGTTATAAGTGGAAATGAATATAATTCACATAATATACTGTGAAGCATTTAAACGTTTAATATTACGATCGTCTTTCATTTCTATACCTTCGTGAAATATTCGTTAATACTGTTAGCTTTTATACAGGTGTTACTGTATGCCTTTGAATTTAATATTATGCAGTTATTAAAGTGTTACAAAGGTCAAATAATGATAAAGAAACCGGATCAGGTACTGTTATCATTTAAACGATTGATTATGCACGAACTGCATGTTCACACTACTTTTTGATTTACACTTTTGGCACACACGAGGCACTTAGTATAGAATAAGATAGTATAAATAACTCAACACATGTTGGTTTGTCGTTTCTCTAACAACACCGAAACTGTTATTGTTCTTTATGCAGAAATCCAATAAAGACCTCGTGTTCGCAACGCATGGTAAGTTTCTAGCATCCTTAAAGTGCTTTTGCAAAGTTACACGCGTCTGTATGAATGGCACTATATATATCGAACGTGAGTATCATTTATCGTGACCTCTCATATATTCGTTCAATTACTCTCATCGAGCAACATATTGTACACCTTTCTCGCATCGCTACCCCCATAACTTACCTTTACACTATATTCATCCTAATTTAATTTATGGATTAAGAATCATAAAAATCTTGTTACCGAATTTTTCTCGTGTCCAAATGAATACTTAAAAAAGTTTTAGGTATTGTCAACATGCACACTCGTTTCATAGTACAAAGCAATTGCAGTCGATATTGTTTGAAGATAAAGGAGAAAGAAAATACGTGGTTCACGGTGCAACCTTCGAAAGAGAACAAAAGAATTCTCGCTCGTGGTATTGCAACCTGTTGCAATCGCGCTTGTGTTGGCTAAAAATTGATGTAGATGGAAAACAACGGCGAGTGGAATATATGCTCGTAATACTATGTAGAGCTCTGTAGAGGGATGAAGCTGAATATATGGTATCCTAATTCTAATCTTTTTCTTTGCACTACACGGTTTATTATATATTGAACGCAATTACTTTCTAAAATTTCTACATATTTTAATTTTCTACTAATAACGAAATATAAATTCATTCGATGGAATATCAAGCAAATTGTAGCATACAGCTATCTCAGACTAATAAGAGAACATAGTTTTGTAGAAAATAATGATATAATGAGAGATCACTGTTTCATAGAAAATTACAACTCACCAAGTTTTGTGCATCCTTTGATATTCTGCTCCATCGTATCGAGAGCCAATAAGAATGCAAAAATTCCTGTTGCTCATATCTCAGCGTAGCAAAATGATATGCACGTTGCAAAATGCTCTCTCCACTACAGCTCATCAAAACGTCTGCGTCTTATTACACGATGCTGTGTTCCACCCAGTGCTAATTAAAGCGTGAAACAATATTATCAGTAACGAAAGACAGCCGTCTCCTCGTCTTCCTCTTCGTGGAATACTTGAAGACGGAACTTCAGCCTGTGAACGAGCGCAGCCCTCACATATTTCTATGACCTATGATAACACACATGAGATGTTATTATTCTCAGTATTTCCCGAATACTGGCGATAGGGAAAGAAAAACGAAGTATGAGCAATGTAAAAAGGAAAGAAAGAAACACAGCCAAGTATTTAGTGCAATGTACTTTAATTATCATAAAGAAAACACACTTTCCTCCGGCGTTCTGTTCGCCAAGAAAAACTATGCCTCGCGTCCTGGCCACGAAGTTTCCTTCCTTAGGATCCACCAGCTACAATAAACGTCACCCAACAACGTGAGCAGTTTACGGCTCGTTCCACTGAAAGTTCCAGAGTAAAACCGACTAACCCTCCGCGTTCACATCTTTAAATTTTATAACAGGAGTCCATCGTTTTTCATTGCCAGACTATCGTCTATCACGAATTATAGTTTTCAATTTCCACAGGGAAAGAAGCTTAATTCCTTCACTGTGCGGTTTCCTTACACCCTCTTCTTAAACCTTCTTATTTCTTACAAATACGTGTGTTCGCGGTAACTCAGACTGACCTGTCTCCGTTTAAAGGACCTAATCGTCCAGCGGCTCGAGTAAAAATAAAAGCACCCCATAACAAAGAACATTCACTCCACTATCGATTACCGTCGCGCCACAATGAGATCTGTTTCCCTTTTTTTATTCTCCCCTACCTGTCAATCATCCTTCCACCCTCCGTGCGAATAATTTTCTCGCGACACCCTTCTGAATTCCACCTTGCCGTAAGTTTACCTTCGACTTGTGTCGATACACATGGAACAGTAATAAGAGAAAAAGAACACGATGGAGGAAATAAAAATAAACGGAATATCAGAGACGCGAAAGAAATTAGTTGGTGGGGACTGCGAAACTTTGTATCATTTGAGTTCCAACCGGTGGTCGAGAATGAACGTAACCGTACCTTACTATTCCGTGTATCGTAGCTTCATGAGGGTAATTGGCTTATGGCCATATCAAGCGGGAACACTTGTGCAAATACAAAGATGCATTTTTACTGTGATCCTCATCACCGGCATTTTCAATCAGGTATCGTTCTCAACTGAATTTTCAACGGCCCGATTGTGGAAATGATCTCGTTGAGCTTCGTCAAACTTCTTCACGGCTGTGGACTATAATTGTTTCAGATAGGTGTGTTCTTCACGCACAAGGACGATTATTGGACCTACTGCAAAGTGATCACGTACATGGTGCCTGCTCTTGTCTTCTTCGTGAAATACATTGCCTTCGCTTTCTTTTTTGCTAAAGTAAGCCAATCGACCAAGATATACCTGACGTGGAGTTCGAATTCAAAGTTGTCTTGGTGAATTACATGGAGTTCGTGTTACGTTGCAGAATACCAAGGAAGTGTTGGAGTGGATACAAACCGACTGGAATAATTATACGAAAAAGGAGGAACAGGACATACTGATGAAGTATGCCAACAAAGGGACAGCTATATTCAAATTGTGTAGAAGTTAGGGCAGAAATTTGTTTAACTGTATTTCTTATTTAATCTTGTTACGATCTTTCGAGTTTCTTCGATTTTGTTGTCTGATAGCGATTCCTTCGCATTTCCGTTTTGTTAAATTAGTGACAAGTACGAAGATGAGAAGAACGATCGGTAACAGGATTAAGGAATGGTAACAGTGCTCGTGTATTAACAGTTTTTGTCTTTTTAGTAATAATATACTTATGCATAATGGTGCTTATATGCACTCCATACGCGCCATGGATTTTGGACATTGTGACCAGCCAGAACGAAACTCGTACGTTAAAAGTACCAATCGTCGTAGAATATTTCGTAGATGCGGACAAATATTTCAATCTGATTATGTTTCACATAAATCTCTGTTGTTTTGTTGGTGCAGGAGTGGTGGTAACCACCGAAACAATAACCATGCAAGTTATAGAACACCTATGCGGATTGCTTGAGCTCGTTAGGTAATCTTTTTGCTGGCTCGTTAGAAACTTAACCCTTTCCACTCCATTGTCGACCATGACTCGACATCAGTTTTTCTCATAGTAACACTTATGTCAAGTCACACTCGGCATTTTTAAAGCGCCAATTTAAATATGGGAATTGTCTCATCTTTCATTAATGAATTTAGAAGATTCACAAATATAAGTTACAACGAAGTTTAAAACCAGTGTTTCATATAATTAGTAAAAAGTTTGTTTGAAGTAAGTACCACTTAAGGAATTGATCTTTGAGTACATTTTAAACAAAACACCTAAAATAGTAGGGACTTATTGCCATAAAAATTGAAAAATAATTTGGAGTACACAGGGTTAATCATTTCTCTTTATCATTATGGAACGTAACAATTTCTTAATTTCTGGCCGATTTATATGTACTATTAAAATTTTTCAGCTACCGTATTAGGATAACTGTAGAAAACGCCGTTTTGCATTCGAACGAAGATTTCATTCACGAACATATAAAGGATACGGTGCAACTTCATTACCGGGCTCTCAAGTTGGTATTCTAATCTAGAGTCAAAGTAGCGGCATATTTCTATCACGTATTAAACAGCATACAATTAATTCTGTCATGCAATTATTTCTAATTGTTAAAGCTTCGTCGAATTGTTGAATAGTTCCTTCTCAGCGCACTATATAGCTTTAGTTATGATCGGTGTCGTTTCATTGAGCCTAAATCTTTACATCGTAAGTAGGGTGCAATTATGAAAATTTGTTCGATCTTCTGATTTTAGCGCAACTGAATCTGTGTTTCGTTGTTTCCAAACAGTTCACGCAATCGGTTCTGGGCACGGGCACTTTAGAAGAATTACTGTTGTCGGTGGCGCTAATTATTGCCCACCTGGGTTATCTGTACTGCGGTACTTATATGGGTCAAATATTACTTAACAAGTGTCACAAAATTTTTATCGACTCGTAAGTGCATAGCTTAAGGTCTTGAATTAAATATTCCTGGTATAATTCGTTGTTTGTAGCAAATAATTTTTATAACTCGAATATTCGAAAATCTTTTTACCTCTCTAAATTCGAAGTTCTATTATTTCTTTTTTAGATTGTATCACTCAAATCTGTTTAAGTTTCAAGTATATTTCCTTACATGTCGTGAAGTTGTAATCGTATCTCCAAAAAGTACCTTTTTGGGATACATTTTTAGATACTGCACCCGATGGTATTTAACACCGCTGCCTGTACAAAAATTTGTTTTCGTGTTCATGCAAAGATCTATAAGGAGTAGTTATCTGAAAACTGGTGGCCTTTTTGTATCATCGATCGAGACTTTTTCAACGGTAATAATTTTACTGAAACAATTTTTTGATCGTTCGATCCTCATTTACTGTATTCTTTTAGATGGTGAATACATCAATATCGTATTTTATGATGTTATGGTCTATGAGCTGAGATCCTTGTCCGTGAAAGATCTGTTTCACGAACAACTTATTAACATTTATTGATGGATATCATTGTTAACGTGTTATGTAGATTTATTCGTAGCGGTGAATATAGTTCGCATAATATATTGTAAAATATTTAAACGTTTATGATTACGGTTGTCTTTCATTTCTATACCTTCTTAGAATATTCGTTAATAGGGTAAACTTTTACGCAAGTGTTACTGTAGGACATGAATTTACTCTTGTGCAATTGTTGAATTACTGTAAAGGTAAAAAGGTTTAATTGCTAAAAATTCATCAAAATGGGACACAACGGCAAGTGAGATAAACGCACATAATTCTATGTAGAGCTCTGTAGGGGGATGAAGCTAAATATACAATATCCTAATTTTAATCTTTTTGTTTTCATTACACGATTTATTATATATTGAACGGGATTATTGTCTACAAATTGTTTCATTCTAAACGGAGTTTTTCTGCTTTGTCGTTGAAGATCGACTGATCATTTATAATAATGTTAGTTTTTAGCTACACCGGCGCAGTGATCACACTCTCTGTGCAGTACTTACCGATGCTGCTCGACATCGTGGTTTCTTTGAACAAGTCGCATCCCTGCAAAATGATCATTCTAGTGGAATAATTTCTCGACGTGGAAGAATATTTCTCTTACATACTAGCGGATGTATTTGCATTTTCATCACAACAATCACCATAATCGCTAACGAGTCGTTATTTATAATCAACATGCAGCATGTTTGTATAATGTTCAAAATCGCAAGGTGAGCCTGCTGACATTTTAATCATTTCAAAATTGTTTGCAAATAACTTATTAATAAAACATTCAGTCCACAACCTAGCTCTGTCAATATTCACCGTTGAGTTTTAATTTTCAGCATCGTGCTAACGAAAAATTCAGTGAATCTATAAAATTTTCTTCCGAGACCACGATGTTGAAAAGAAAATTCGTCGGTCTCAATTGATTGAAAAACGAATTCCAAGCGTTGATTGACCTCTAATTTTATAGAACAATACTTTAATCAAACGAACGTCATTTGAAATCCCGATTTCTCACAGTGTGTGTTGTATTTGGTTGATCCTACACTAATTCATCGGAATCATATTTTCATCATACTTACTGTAATTGTTCCAGCTGCAGGTTGGATCACTCGTTGGATCTCATTTCCTCGTCGAGGAAAGGGAACAGCGAGCAAACGTGTTGCGCGAGGCTCGTCAAGGCTGTGTACATTCACAGGAGAGCTTACGAGTTGGAATCAGAATGCATAAAACTATCGTTCGATTGTGTATAGAATAAACGACGATCAGTTTCTGTTGTTAAAGCTTCGGGCAAGGTATAATGACCATCTCCTCCACCTCGTATCTGATCTAGATCGAGCTCTCCGAACTTTCTCTGGGCATAAGCTCCTACTACGTGAGTAACATTATCCCGCTTGTCTACAAAATTCGCGTGTAATCAGGTTTCTGACTTCTCAGCTGTTCAACGCGATCAAACTGATGGATTATACGGAGGATCTTGTCGTTTCTGCGTGTCTGGTGGCCATTCAATTTAGTTACACGTACCTTGCGTGCTATGCTTGACAACTTGTGATAAATCACAGTGTCAACTTTTTCGATGAAACGTAAGTAACGTTTTGGTTTTAACGCTTGCCCAACTAAATGGGGGGATCCATTTTTTCCTCCACAAAGCGCTATTATTATGACCTATGATAACACACATGAGATATTACGTTAATCTTCTAAAAACAAAACCTCGTCGTTAGAAGAAACATTTATAAACTTGAAGTTCACAAATGTACTGCGTCACATAATTATTCTCAGTATTTCCCGAATACTTGCGATAGGAGAAGAGAAACAAAGTATGAGCAATGTCAAAAAAAAAACAATGAAACACAGTCAAATATTTAGTGTAATGTGCTTTAATTATCGTAAAGAAAACTCACTTTCCTCCGGCGTTCTGTTTGCCAAGAAAAACTGCGTCTCGTGTCCTGGCCATGAAGTTTCCTTCCTTAGGATCCACCAGCTACAATAAACGTCACGTAACAACGTGAACAATGTACGGTGCGTTCCACTGAAAGTTGCACAGTAAAACCGACTACCCCTCCGCGTTCACATTTTTAAATTATATAACATCAATCCACCGTTTCTCATTGCCAGACTATCGTCTATCACGAATTATAGTTTTCAATTTCCACGGGGAAGGAAGCTCGATTCCTTCACGGTTCGATTTCTTTACATCATCCCCTTAAGCCATCTACTTTCTTACAAATACGTGTGTTCGCGGTAACTCAGACTGCCCTGTCTCCGTTTAAAGGACCTAATCGTTCAGCAGCACCAGCAAAAATGAAAGCACCCCATATCAAAGAACATTCACACCGCTATCGATTACTGTCGCGCCAGAATGAGATCTGTTTCCCTCTTTTTATTCTCCCCTACCTGTCAATCATCCTTCCACCCTCCGTGCGAATAATTTTCTCGCGACACCCTTCATAATTCCACCTTGCCGTAAGTTTATATTCCATTTGCGTCGATGCACCTGGTACAATAATAAGAGAAAAAGAACGCGAGATAGAAAATAAAAGTAAACGGAATATCAGAGACACGAAAGAGGTTACTTGGTGGGGACTGCGAAACTTTGTATTAGTCGTGTTCCAGCCAATGGATGAGAATGAATGTAACCGTGCCTTACTATTCCGTGTATCGTAGCTCCATGAGGTTAATTGGCTTGTGGCCATACCAAGTGGGAATACTCGTGCAAATACAGAGGTGCATTTGTGCGGTGTTCCTCATCTCCGGCGTTATCAATCAGGTATCCTTCTCAACCGAATTTTCAATGGCTGGATCGTGGAAATGATCTCGTCGCACTTTGTCGAACTTCTTTACGGCTGTGGACTGTAATTGTTTCAGATAGGTGTGTTCTTCACGCACAAAGACGATTATTGGACTTACTATAAAGTGATCGCATGTATGTCGCCTATTATGGTCTTCTTTGTGAAATACGTAGCCTTCGGTTTCTACTTTGCGAAAGTAAGCCCATTGAACAAGATATACCAGACATGGATTTCCAATTCGAAGTTGCTTGGTGAATTACATGAAGTTCGTGTTACGTTGTAGAATGCCAAGGAAGTGTTGGAGTGGATACAAACCGACTGGAATAATTATACGAAAAAAGGAGAACAGGACATACTGATGAAGTATGCCAACAAAGGGACAACTATATTCAAATTGTGTAGAAGTTAGGGCAGAATTTTGTTTAACTGTATTTCTTATTTAATCCTGTTACGATCTTTCGAGTTTCTTCAATTTTGTCGTCTGATAGCGATTCCTTGGCATTTCCGGTTTGTTGAATTAGTGACAACTAAGAAGATGAGATGAACGATCGGTAACAGGGTTAAGAAGTGAAAACGGTGTTCGGGTACTAACGGTTTTTCTCTGTTTAGTAATGATATATTCGTGCGTAATGGTGATTATAAGCATTCCATACACACCATGGATTTTCGACATTGTGACCAGCCAGAACGAAACTCGTACATTAAAAGTACCAATCGTCGTAGAGTATTTCGTAGATACGGATAAATATTTCAGTCTGATTATGGTTCACATAAATCTCTGCTTTTTCATCGGTTCAGGAGTGTTGGTAACCACCGAATCATTAACTATACAGGTCATAGAACACCTGTGCGCATTGCTCGAGCTCGTTAGGTAATCCTTTTGCTGGTTTGTCAGAAGCTTAACACTTTCCACTCCTTTATCGAGCGTTACTCGACATCATTTTTATTACAGTAACTCCTCTTGTCAAGTCACGTTGGACATTTTTAAAGCGCCAATTTAAATATGAAAATTGTCTTATTTTTTAGTTAAAGAATTTAGAAGATTCACAAATATAACTTGCAACAAAGTTTAAAAGATGTGTTTAATATAATTAGTAAAAAAATTTGTTTCAAATAAGTTCCACTCAAGGAGTTGCTCCTTGATTAAATTTTAAATAAAATACCTAAGATATTGAGTTATTGGCATAAAAATTGAAAAATAATTCGGAGTACACAGGGTTAATGATTTCTCTTTATCGTTACAGAACGTAACAATTTCTTAATTTCTGGCCCATTTATATGTATTTCACTCTCAGATCTTATTAAAATTTTTCAGCTACCGTGTCAGGATAACTGTGGAAAAAGCCATTTTGCATTCGAATGAACATTTTATTCACGAACATATAAAGGATACGGTGCAACTCCATTACCGGGCTCTCAAGTTGGTATTCTAATCTAGAGTCAAAGTAGCGGCATATTTCTATCCCGTATTAAACAGCATTCAATTAATTCTGTCGTGCAATTATTTTTAATTGTTGAAGCTTCATCATATTGTTGAATAGTTCCTTCCCGGCGCAGTACGTAGTTATGCTCATGATCGGTATCGTTTCATTGAGTCTAAATCTTTACATCGTAAGTAGCGTACTATTATGAAAATTTAATCGACCTTCTGATTTTAGCGCAACTGAATCTGTGTTTCCTTGTTTCCAAACAGTTCACGCAATCGATTCTGGGCACGGGCACTTTGGAGGAGTTACTGCTGTCGATGGTGCTAATTATTTCCCATGTTGGTTATCTGTACTGCTGCACTTACATGGGTCAAATATTGCTTAACAAGTGTCATAAAATTTTTATGGACTCGTAAGTGTATAGCTGAAGGTCTTGAATTAAATATTCTTGATATAATTCATTTTTTCTAGCAAATAATTGTTCGAGAATATTTAAGAATGTTTTTACCACCCTGAGTTCGAACTTCTATTATTTCCTTTCTAGATTGAATCACTTGAATCTGTTTAAGTTTCAATTATATATCTTTTCATGCCGTAAACTTGTAATCGTTTCTTCAAAGTGTACCTTTTTCGAATACGTTTCTAGATACTGCACGCGATGGTATTTAACGCCGCTGCCTGTACAAAAATTTGTTTTCATGTTCATGCAAAGATCTATAAGGAGTAGTTATATGAAAATTGGTGGCATTTTGGTATCATCGTTCGAGACTTTTTCAATGGTAATTAATTCGCTGAAACAATTTTTTAATCGTTCGAGCCTCATTTACTGTATTCTTTTAGGTTGTGAATACCGCGATATCGTATTTTATGATGTTATGGTCTATGAGTTGAGATCCTTAGTTGTAAAGGATCTATTTCAAAAACTGTGAAAGTTTATTGATAGATATCATTGTTAACCTATTATGTAGATTTATTCGTTATAGGTGACAATGAATATAGTTCGCATAATATATTGTGAAGTATTTAAACGTTTAAGATTACGATTGCCATTAATTTCTGTACCTTAGAATATTTGTTAGTACGGTAAGCTTTTGTACAAGTGTTGCTGTATGACATAAATTTACCATTGTGCAATTATTAAATTGCTACAAAGGTAAATTGCTAAAGTGACCGGATCAGGTACTATCATTATTTAAACAATTGATTATGCACGAACTGCGCGTGTAGTCTACCTTTTGATTTACACTTTTGGCACGCACGCGGCACTTGGTATACAGTAAGATAGTATAAATCGTAAGTTGCAATAAATACACAACACACGTTGATCTGTCGTTTCACTAACTGCACCGAAACCGTTATTATTCTTTATGCAGAAAGCCAATAAGGAGCTCGTGTTCGCAACAGATGGTAAGGTTGTATCATCCTTAAAGTGCTTCTGCGGAGTAACACGCGTCAGTATGGATGGCACTATACATATAGAACGCGTGTCCCATTTATTATGACTTCGCATACGTTCGTTCAATTATTCGCGTCGAGTAACATATTGTACACCTTTCTCATATCGCTACATCCGCAGCGTATCCTTACACTTTATTCACCTTAATTTAATTTATGGATTAGGAATCATAAAAATTTTCTTACCGAATTTTTCTCGTGTTCAGATGAGTGCTTTAAGAAACTTTAGGTGTTGTCAACAGGCACACTCGTCCCATGATACAAAGCAATTGCAGTCGATATTGTTTGAGGACGGAGGAGATAGAAAATACGTGGTTCACTGTGCAGCCTTCGAAAGCAGACTAAAGAACCCTCACCCGTGGTTTTGCAACCTGTTGCAATCGCGCTTGCGTTGATTAAAAATTCATCAAGAGGGGACACAACGGTAAGAGGGATAAACGCTCATAATGCTATAAGCTCTGGTAATACGCGGTCATTTCGTTGCAAGGGGAACATTAGCGTGGAAGGGTGGAAAAGAATTCCGAGGGACAATAGTTCTGTGAATTAACCGATCGATACGTTAATTTTACCGCATCGTAGAGCACGATTTTCTCTCTGAATTTCTTTTTTTTCCAAAACTTTCGAAGGGGAAAAATATAATACTTTATCGCGAAACGTGGAAAATATCGAAACGCAAATTATCGGTTGAGGAGTCGCAGATGTTGTTGAGCCTTCGAACGAGAATGGACTTCTCTGGTTATCGCTATTACAAATTCAACCACGATTTCTTACGATTTATAGGACTATGGAATCTGAAAGCTGGATGGCTCGAGAAGTTACAGAGGTTTACCATTTGCGCGTTGTTTTCAGTGGGTACAGTCGGCCAGGTAAATATCTTCGTTCTTTTATATTTTGTGCGCCGCCATTCATTGCTGTGTGATCGAAAATCAGATGTAACAATTTCAGATCACCCCAGTTTTCACGGACACGTACGATTTTCAAACATTCTCAAGATCAGTGATGTTTATCATGTCCGTGTACATGCCTCTCAACAAATACCTGCTGTTCTACGATAACATAGAGAAGGTGAAAAATGGCCAACGATCGAAACACTGGAGACGTTTGTGCAAATTTTTATTCTCAGAAACGAGACTAAATACGTGGAATTGATAGAAACTTGTTCTTCAATTGCTTCGCTTGTTGCTTCAATTTGTTTTTTTTTCGTATTTTCTTAGATATGACGCGCATACTATGCGCTTTTGCATAAACGTCCACAGCCTAGCGATTAAATTTGGTCTTGATCGCGTTTAATTTTTTAATGTCATGAATGCAATAGATGAGAATGCTTTTTTCACGCGTGAAGTACGACTGGAACACGTTGCAAAATATAAACGAGTACAATATTATGAAAAGGTACACTAAAAATGGTGAACTCGTCAGCAATCTGAACTTGCGTAAGAATATCATCTGGATTCCTATCGAATATTTCTGAATCTTGATTTTCTACATGCTTTTAAAACAATTCTTGAACTTTTAGTGTGCTCCGCGCCCATTTTTGTCTACATCGTGGCACTCGAGTTTTTGCCGATCATTCTCGATGTGCTAGCGCCGATAAACGAAACTCGTTCCCAGGAGTTCCCTATCCAGACAGAATTTTTTTTTCATGGAAAAAGCATTGAAAGGTCCCAACACTTACATTATATCGCTTTTTCTTCTCTTCATTGGATGCGTGACATTAATAGCTTGTGAAACATTCGTTGTTATGTTATTGGCACATTGCTGTGCGATGTTCAAGATCTCCGGGTAAGTTGCTAGTAAAATTATTGCTGATCTGTTTCATGAATTTCTTCTTGTTACACTGTGAAGATAAATTATAAATATTATCGCCTCTGTCGATTTCCAAGTAAATGTGTAAATCATGATGCAGTCATTTTTATCACGATGTAAATCATAACACGGTAACTTTCGTTCGCAGCTATCGCATACAATGTGTAACCTTTGAGAAAGAGGAACGTTTAATTTATGCAAAATTGTTCGTCGCAGTGTCAACGCATCAGCGAGCTATCGAGTTAGTATTATATACATACCTTTTTTCTGGTATTCCTTTGGAATTCATTTTCACAATTATAATGATTATATTTCATTAATATCAACGGCGATCCTCAACGTAAATGCTGGTTCTCGAATTACAAAAGATTCGTTGAAACTCTAAAGGGTATATCCATGAATTCCTATTCTTATCTACTTGCATTAGGCTCAGTTGCAATAACCATGAATGTGTATCGCGTAAGTATAATCTAATATAATCTAATGAATTGAACTAAAATATTTATTTGTTTTATCTTTATATGCTGAGATATCGATTTTTGTGCACTGTGCAGATCATTCACATCATGAAGGTTACAAAAGATATAACAAACATATTCGAATCGGTATTTTTCATGATCTATCAAATTTTCTACTTATTTTTGTGCAATAATTTGTCACAAATGGTAATAGACGACAGTTCCAACATTCACACAAAAACGTGCGTATTACAATAATTGTCACAAGAAAAGTTCATTCAACCTCGAAGGTACATCGCATATCATATCTTACATATCATAATACAAGCTTTAATGTTTTTCGTTTCATTTAAATTCCATCATAATTTGCGATGCAATTATTTAAACACTCTCTTGTTTGTAACGTTCGCGTATATTATAGATACGATTCGCATTGGTACCGAATTCCTGTTTCTGCACAAAAAGTAATCTTTATTATTATGCAAAGAAGCATTCGATACAGTGCACTGATGCTGTGCAAAACGTTCATCCCTTTCCGAAAAGGTTTTTCAATGGTAATTCATGTGTAATAGATAAATTTTCGATTCGTTCGATCATCCCCGAATAACACAAGTTTTCATTTCAGATATGCAATACACTAATGTCCTACATTGCATTCTTCTGTTACCCTCTAGCCTATCGAACGTATTCAGTCAATAAATACACGTTTAATTAACAATACAGCGTTGTTCGCAATAATAATGCCATAGAGATGCATTCTCCAATACTCACTTTCGGTTCCCAAATAATGTATAAAACGATATTGACAATTTCGACGATCGTTTTTTTCCAAACACAACAAATTCTCCGAGAGAGCAGTCCAAAAACAGAAGCTCGATAAACTGTCTCGATGGATTCACTCACCGGGGGGGGGGGGGGGGGGTCAATTAATCTTCTTTTAATTCCCGAACTTACAATTTTAAGCTTGCACCACAATACGTCCCCTCTTCGAAACGGACGGATCGCTTAATACAAACTGTACGCATCGTTCACAGGGATAGGGAGCAACTTGTTGCACGCTGGAACGAGAATGAAGAAGTAAAACACAGAGCAAAGGATGTCCCCCTCCCCTCTTAACCGCCCCGCGGTGGTGGAACAGATGGATACGAAGGGAAAATTGACGGCATTAAATTTCCATAATGTCATGGGAAGAGACCATCGGTGTTTGCGGCGTTTTGAGCGCGTTCGAGCGCGAACGCGCAAACGTCTCGGAAAACTGAAAGGGTTGCGCGTGTTCGTGTTCCCACGAACCCGTGCGATTCGCCCCCTTGATTTGTCGCCCGTCAAACAGGGTTGCTTTTAAATGTACGTATAACACGTTACGCTTAAAAGCAAGCCGTATGTATAATTTGCAATTTTTCCGTACGTACGGTTCCGTTTCCTGGTTGCTGCATTAAGCTTCGCTAATGCGTTCGTTAATTATTAAAAGTGTATCGAGGCTAATGCACAGGCCAAAGAGAAGGGGGGCCACAGAGAGCTTCCCGATCGTTCACGATCGCAGACTGGCTTTAGCTTTCGCGACGCGATGGACGATCTGGATCATCCTCACTTTAAGCTTAGCAAAGTGTTTCTGTCGGCGATCGGACTGTGGCCGTACGATATCACGTGGATAGCGTATGTGAAAAGGGTACTCTTCGCTATGGTCATTATCTCTTCTTTGGTGTCTCTGGTACTGTCTTCATTTTACTGATTTAACCCTAGTACGGTTTTACGTGATTACTGCTTTCGTGGATCCCTCTCAGTGTTTCGTGGACGTAGCATTGAATGTTTTGATCACAACTGCGATCGCTAGACTGTGGATAGTTTAAGAAGATAGCTTTGTTAAACAGATGATGCTTAAATAGCTTTTTTCTCATCTTCTAAGTAAAGCGTACTTCACTATGGATATTTTGGATGTTTTCACGTATTGTATTTTTTTGTATTTTTTACATTTTTTTACATAAATCTACAGTCTGGTGATGTAACATTGCTTTCGTTTCTTCGTAAAGGATTACTGTTTTTAAATTTTTATTCATGGAAATTGAAGCACGAGAGAACAATTTTTGGAAGAAAAATTTTATTCTCGCTATAGATATTCACTGTGTAAGCGAAATATTTTTGAAAGCAAAGAAACTTTACGTGTTGAATTTGAAATCTCTTATTACAGATGACATCGTACTTTCTGCACTCCGCGGAATGCAACAAGATCATTCTCATGAACACACTGACGTACGTCATAACTGTAGTTATCGTTATAATCAAATTTATTCTGTATTTGTACAACGTCAACAACGTAAGTCGGGACGCAAATTTCTCATCGCAAAAGGTGTAAGCTTTTTCTTTTTATTTTCTCTTCATTTGGAGCGTCTTCGAATTTATAGGTGAAGAAACTCATAGAAACTATTCGAAGTGACTGGCAATCGTTGAGTAACGAAGAGGAGCAACAAATACTTATGAAATACGGCAATCACGGGAGATTTCTGAATCAAATTTTCACGTGTAAGAAATTGCTACCTCCAATTTTGCATAAATATATTTGAAAAGTCACTTCGCGTAAATATCAATGTTATAGCTGACTTCTGTAATCCCTTATAGTCACAATTTATCTGTCAGCTTGTTGCATTGTATACCTGATGATCACAAAGCCCTCGGAGGCGGATATTTGCGAATTGTCTGCGAATCTGTACATCACCATAGATTATACCGCCGATGACAGAAAATATACTTATCTCAAAACGTTTCACATAATTATTCTTACCATATGGGGAACAATGTCCCTTCTGGGAACAGAAATAACGACTATCATGTTTGCTCATTACGTGAGCGGACTGTTTCAGGTGGTCTGGTAAGGAGTATGAAAAAAAATACAGTAGAACGTCGATTATCCAAACGTCAGTTGCCCAATTTTTGCTTATTCGAATGATCGTCTATCCGACTATCCATGTAAAATATTTAATATATTTTTGTACTGTATTTTTCTTATCGAGTATTTGTTTGAGTATTCAAGTATTTATTCTTTCACATAAAAAAAACCATACATATTTGGAAACTATTTAATTTCTATTTGCTCAATAACATGTACAACAATTTAATTATTTCAGAGAGATTATATGTTTATCTAAACAGATCTATCCTACAATTTATTCGGATAATCGACGTTCCACCGTAGATATAAATTAATGTAACCTTCTGACAATATAAATTTAATAAGAGAATGCTCATATATGTGTATCTGAGACTCAAGCTAAGAGTTAACCTATGTTAACCTATGCAGTACGATGGTGTGTACATCTCAGTTTCGAAAAAAAAGTGGACTTGATCCGACTTTGAGGCACAGAATATATTTTTGATTGACTACCTCATCGTGCATTGAAATAAATATTCAATGAACCCCTCTTTTATTGCTGCATTATCTCGATCTAGTCCAATCGCTATCTTTTTCCGTAGTTATCGCATAAGAAACATGTTCAGCGATAAATTGCTGAACAGTTCGAAAGCGGCGAGAGACGCAGCATTGCACGAAAAATTGGTGGAGGTTGTGAGAATACACAATCATGTGCTAGAGTCAGTATCGAATCGATCCGAAATCACGTAGAAATTAACATTCACCGTTTACGTTAAGCATTAAATGTCTCCTTCTTAAAGCTATTGCAAGCTGTTAGCGAACTGCTTCGCGTTCTCGTACTTCTTACTGCTCACGCTGGGCGTGATTTTATTAAGCATCAATCTTTTGCGGGTGAGTTACAGGTCGTTAGACCGTAAACGTTCGTGCAAACTTATAGATATGGATAAATTGGTTCGAATGTACGGTGTAGCTTTCAGAGATGGCAATAGAATCGAATGAATTAAAGAGGCTGATGCTAGAAATTTCTTTCATCCTTGCGATATTCACGTACTTATTTTTAGCGAACTACATGGGACAAACGATCACGGACAGTAGCTCGAAACTTCTTAACGAAGCGTGAGTAATAATTTTAGTGCAATAATTCAATAGTATTTCAAAGTACATCATTTTCTGTGAATTTTTTACTTACAAACAGGCAGAAAAAAGATTTTTGTTCTCTAATGTAATATTAAAAAATTCGTCACTTTTTTCTATTAAAAGGTATCAATTGGAACAAGTCTCAATCCAATGAAGTGTCGTTCGCTCATTTTATAGATATAACACTCAATGGTACGCTGCTCCTGTGTCGGCACAGAAGACATTATTGTACATTATGCAACACAGCTTGAAAAGTTACAGTTTTACCATTGGAGGTCTCTTCGTACCGAGTTACGAGGGATTTTCTACGGTAATATATTATATCAAATAATTAACACGTTGAACGCTGTACGAAATCGGTGTAAATTATTTTTTACGTTCAAAAAAAATTCCATAAAAAGCGGCAAAACAGGTAAAAGCTGAATAAACACTGTCTATGGTTTTATAATAGTTTTATAACTAATATTGAAAGCTTTATAACTGTAATAATTATTCGTATTGATATACTGAATGATTGCAGCATTCAACCTGTTAAAATGCATTTTATCCGATATCTGTTCGCACAACTTACGGTGATCCTTTATTTACAGCTAACCCGAATGTCATTCTCCTATTTTATGGTTATTCGTTCCTCGCAGTCGTAATTCTACAAGGCTACGTGCAGACACGACGAGTTTGTAGCGAAGAACACATGATGTACCTTGCAGATCACAGATGCTCCAAATTATACCGATATTCCACCAGTAGTTCTGCTAAATAGACAATTTTTAGATAGTACCCTGAGAGTGACGTTTATCTCAAAAAATCGTAAATCAAATGCATATAGACGTTCAACATAAATCTGGTATATTTAAAACTTTTAATCTCACCTATCCGTTTCCTGCTTCATTCTCGAAAACGTGCTTAAAAACTTTTCGAGACATTCCAACGCAGGTGTAGAACAATTTTATAACCAAGTCTAATATCTGAATATCTGGTTTTTAAACGTTAAATACTTGTTTACTCGTAAAGTTCACAGCACTTTACCAAAAATGAAAAAAGAAAAGATATCTCGATATGACGTCCGTGACATCTTGATTCCTCAGACGATCGTGTAGAACTGTTTCATATCTGTTGACATAAAGTCAGAAAAAAGAAAAATAAGAGAAAAAGTCTGAGGGAAGCGCAGTTCATTCTTTATTCAGGATGCACAAACAAAACGACTGTGTTTCTTCAATTTCTGACAGCACAACTGCGCGAAAATTGCGAAAAAATAGGGTGGAAAATAATAGAAATAAATTTCCTCTGATATCCTGTGATATCGATCGATCTGTGCTCTTACCCATAATTTGCAAGTTATAGTACCCTTCTGCGTATTTCTCTGAGAAGGGTGGTCAAAGTGTAAAGCTGCTAGGAGGTCGAATCATGGGGGTGAAAGCGATTGCGTTCATACGTGTATCAACCTTCGAACAGGATGGATTGTGCCGGCGACGAATACTATAGATTCCTGAAATTTTTCTCCATCGTGAGCGGATTGTGGCCGTACAAAACTACCCTACTGAAGTCACTTCAAATTGCTTTTATGCGTTTGGCAATGTTAATTATCATTTTTACCGAAGTACGATTTTCCATCCGTTCACAAGTGTTTTTGTGCTCTAACTGAGTAGTCCCTCGATTATTCGGCATTCAAATTGTTCGGCGTGAAATGGTTCCACTTTTTCCGAATTTCCACAGTTTCGTGTTTTTTTAGAGCTGTTCTCTTATCAGTAAATACGAGAGCACAGCTGTTAAGGTACATTAGATGATACATACGTTATACCACAAAACAGTATCGCGATGTGCTTATAATTATTACATGTTACCCTGGAAAAAAAATTCCAAGCTTATCTGACTCCTTCGATTATTTTATTCCTTGTGCCGATCATCGCCCCCGTTAAGATGAATAATCGAAAGACTACTTATACTCTTAATAAGAACAAAATTCTATTATTTGGTACAACATAAATTACACAAAATAAAAAAAAACGGGAAGTGTACGTAAAGTGTGTGTATGAAAAAAATTGAACTTCCAGTTGTTAGTGAAGCTTTTTTATAAGCTAGTTTATTTGAATATGTATTAATGCTGGTTACAGTTCATCCTTATATTTGCGAAAACTTGCACGTACAAAACAGTTGCGTCGAACTCATTCAGCGCTATAACTGCGTTCTCAGTTTTCACGAGCTACAGCCTCTTGTACTTTAAATCTACACGCGTGAGTTTCGAAGAACCGTTCGATCGATTTCTAATTATCGTCTGACCTACATGTGCGTTTCAATTATCGCGTACCCTTCTTCTCAAGATAAAGGAACTGTTGGAGGAAATAAAGCGCAATTGGATCCAATTACGAAACGAAGAGGAACTTAAGATACTCAAAGCGTATACCCTAATTGGCAAACGTTACTCGATTATTTGTGGAGGTGAGAACAAAAACTAGTATTTATGGACCAAATTTTTTGTGAACTTGTGGACCATACTATACAATCCGGATACGTTTCAGTTTATTATTATACGAATCTTCTGATTGGTTTTACGATGTTGCCCGTTCTACCCGATGTGTTCGATACGTTGACATCCCTGAACATGTCTTTCACGTCCGGTTTGTCAGTTTCGACGGCATATGTTTTGGATAAACATTACTACACGCTTATCAGCGTTATAGTCATTCTGACCGTTTTGGGTTTCACAATTTTGATAAGCTACGACGCTCTGTTTGTAACGAGTATTATGCACATATGTGGAATGTACAGCATTGCTACGTGAGTACAAGTCGGTTACAATTGTTTAATATAGAAATCGTCCACGATTACTAATATGAAAATAGTATAGCGAATGATCGTTCAACGTTATTCAATTTGTACGCTTCTCAGCCACCGAATGAAAAAAATACTGAATGAAAATTCATTGAGCGTTCTCGTCCATGACGGTGAGAAGTACAGTGCTGTTCGTAAAGGAATAGCAGAATCAATGGAAATGTATACATCGGTACTAAAGTTAGTGTCTGCTTGATACCGTTTAACATGTTGAATGCCACGCCAATTTTACAGGAATTGATGAATTTTCTGTTATAGAATACATATATTGTTGAAATATTAACTACAGCAAATAAGTTGCAACTGCATTAATTTCTGCACACCATTGCATTGACAACGATAATAATGAAAAATTAATAAGTATTGATATTTATTCAAATTACGTATTTCTACCAATCTGGGCTCGCCGGTCATCGATGACCCCCGTAGCATTCAACATGTTAATTGTTACTGTTCCTGTATGAATACGAGAATCAAATTAAATCGCTTAAAACAGGCTATTTAATTGTCTCGATTAACAGTTTATTGACGAAACTGTTCCATCTTCTATTCACTTTTTTAATATCGTTCACTGATATTCAGAAGGAATCCATTAATCCATTCGTATTCGTTGTCGAAGGTGCATAAAATGCTTGGAACGTAATTTCGCGTTCCTTCATTTAGAGAACTTCATAATAACGACTGTGTTTTACGCATTCGCCATATTCGAAGTGAGTGACTCACGTCTTTCTAGTCGAAACGTCTCGTGCGATATTCATAGCAAGATCGTTCCTAGCTTCTCAAGCAAATTTCACAAGGGACCGACTACAAAGCTTTGTTCGGAAGCATCATGTTCGTCATTGACGGCGGTTTGTACATATTCTACACGTACTATATTCTACAATTGTTACTAGACGAAAATTTCCGATTCTTTGATACCCCGTAAGTATGCGAAACGATATTTGCTCTACGATTGTGTATAGAATGATTCAGAACCGTGGGCTAATCGAATATGACCGATGAAGAATACTATCCTCGTAAGTTAAAATACCCTACCTACCATCTTTTTATTTTTCAAGATGTATTATAAAATATTTTTAAGTTTCACACAGGCTTTTTATCTTTTAAGTCAGAAAATCGTAGGTTCAAACGATGTTATTGATATAAAATTTCAATTTTCTCCGATATTTCGAAGTACTAGAAAAGGTACTTTAACTTAGGAAGGTATATAAGTTCTATGTGTTGAGTAAAAAGTTAAAATGGACATCAACAGTTTCCAGAAATTACGTTTCTCAACATTGTAATATTATCAGATTTCGAACGTTTAGGCAAGTTAATATTCTTCTAAATATTGCTAAAGAAACGGAACACAGACAGGGATTTATAACGTTGATACCGATTAATATGACAGAGCTGTGGTTTTGAAACATTCTGTACCTGGTGAAATTATGTCAATAGATGTACCGTGTTTCATTTCCGTTACTAAATCCCTTTAAATTGCAGTTATAATACGGAATGGTATAATGCGCCGTTAGCCATACAAAAACTGCTGCTTGTTATCGTGCAAGGAAAAAATAGATTGAAGGTGTTAAACATTTACGGTTCATATATACCATCGTTGGAACGTTTCTGTGCGGTAAATAAAGCGTTGAGAATTTTCGAAACACATGCAGCGAACAAAAAATATATGTTTCAGCAAATCAGAATGTCGTGGTCTTACTTTATGCTGCTGCACTCTCTTCAGCATCGATTACCACAATTATGATATACTTATACACCGCGCAGCATGCAAGATGATATGTTAGTATAATCGTTGCGAGATTAAATTAAATAATTATCAATAATTCACTCCACAAAGATTTCATAAAATTAGAGATACAGCCCTTGAAACAAACTTTATCCCAGTAGCTAATTTTTCATATACACAAAATTAATTATGATTGTATGAATCTGTGTATATTTTCTATTTATCTGGTATATATAAAATGTGTCTTTTTGTTTGTTTCAGGTAAGTAGCATTGGTCATCTTAGAAGAAATAATGTAGTTTAACCCTAACGCCACCCAAAGGTATTGTATGTAAATGTTATTGTCTTTGCTCGCAAATAATATAAAAATTTAAATATAATATAATAAATACTAATACTTAAAACTGCCATAGTAAAAGTGATGGTGAAATCATTTAGAATAAAATCACTGTACCAATTAATCATACAAATTTTTGTGAGTATTTAAAAATATGTCACATGAAATTACACTATTAATATTATAATCATGTCTATTATGTCACATAACACGGCTTAAAGTATGGAGAAAAAATTAAACGTTAAATTAATGTTCTAACGTTCAACAAAATCTACGTGAAATTACGTCAAGTAATTATTAATATTTTGTTCATAATATATGTTACAAAAATACTTACATAAGCGGACATCACAGTATTGCTTAATTTATTGCCAAGAAACATTTTTAATTTTTATTCTCCACTCGCGTACCACACATTATCCGCCATATTTTCACTTTCATTTTCAGTAAGTGCTATCCTAAAACAGAATACGCGAAACATTAGACGTGATTTAATCGTACGAAAGCTTCGGTACTATTCTGTTCTTTGTGTTTTCTTGTTTTGTTTCCGTAATTCTTCGATTCATTGTTTGCTTTGCGTGCTTTTATGTATTACTTTATATTACGCATAGAAACAGTAAGTTTTCAAATGACGAAAACGCAAAAGGTAAAAGATGTATACAAGTGAGTTCTGTCAAAGACTGTTCAATAACGGCGAGAACAACTACCACTTCTTTTCGCTTTAACCGGACAAAATAGACTAAAGACAATCGAGAAGTATTTTTCTCACAGACCGAAGTGCAGAGAGAAGTAAATATTTTCAATATAAATGCTTCACGTTTCCCCTCTTCTGCAACCTATAATTTTCTTAATAGCAATACTTATGTCGTCGAAGGGTGGTAGAGGATCGATCGAAGCATTTTGCCTGCTTCGCAGTTAGATGTGAATAAGTAATGCTGAAATTGCAGGCCGTGTCATTCATCTTGCCGGGAGCCGACGAATTTTTGTAACGTTTTATGGATAAATCGTTCAAAAAGGGATAGGGAAATTGAAATTGAAGCGTTTCACAGGATGGTCAGTAATGATTGAACCTTTGTACGCGATGGTTGATGTGATGATATACTATAACATCAGCAGGATTCTCTTATCATCGATAGGTCTTTGGCCGTATGAAACTAAACAAATTAAACTCGTAAAAAATTATATAGTGAACCTCACATGCGTTTCGTTTTTCATTGTTCAGGTACTGTGCTACGTTGTCTAATTTATTGTCGTTCAATTTACTATCTTTAAATTATCTTTAAATTTCACGTGTATTTCAATTAGAAATATCTTTTTCATTTAAACACTTTCATTACCACTTAACATTTATACTGAATACATACACTATATATCCATAACACGTCGTTAAATCGCTTTCAGTTCATGGCATTTGGAACGATCGAGTTCACGGTGAAGATTTTGTTAAAGAACCTGTCTCCTATATTAATGTTAATGGGCTCCTTCCTAAGATACAATATAACATGGTATCAGCTACCTATTGTGAGTTCATAATGCTGTACATAGGTTAGAACATAATAAACACACTGTAAGAGCAATTGCAAACGCAGCACAAGAATCTCATGAACAAAATAAAACGCGACTGGGATACCAAGCATCGTGAGGCAATTCGAATCATAGAGGAACACGCTTGTGTAGGAAAACATTATGCATTAACTTTTGCGTGTAAGGAATACGCAACGATGTAGTTCGCATTTTCACAATGTTTAAGTTAGAATTAACGTTTTCTGATGTTCGTAACCAACTGCAAATGTTACAGCATTCTTATATATAACGTTGATCATCACGATTCTATGCCACCTGACTATCTGCATCCTCGATAGGACTATGCCGCTAAACGAGACTCGTCTGGAAAAATTCCCTCTAATGACGGAATATTCGGTTCTTCAAGAAAAATATTTCTCGCTTACAGTTGTACACACGTACGTGTCGTTACTGATACACGCAACCATATTCGTTGGAATCGAATCGACAGCGTTCATGTTCTTGCAACATGCTGGCAGCCTGTACGTAATTACGAGGTACGACTTGTAACGATTAATTAGTTGTTCGCTGCACCGTGTTCGTCTGATGAAGCACATAATTTTATCAACGATCAATATGTAACGTCTAATATGTTACTTGTGACTTGAAGTTACTATGCGCAAGAAGCCATTCTCAGGTGTTCAAAGGAAAAATCGAACGGTGTTGGTAAAAGGGATATGATAAACGTTGTGAAAGCGCATAGGAAAGCAATGCAGTTAGTATTGTCTCGTATTTCTTATAATAATATAGTAAAAGCTCGATTAACCGAATTTTGGTTATCCGAATAAAGGCAGGGTCACGTATATATGTATAGTAAACGTTTAGCTTTTATTTATTTTTATACCGCTTTCCTCATTACTTACAAATCATCCGTATTTGAAAATTGGTTAATTTCTGTTTTCTTTATAACATAATCAAAAACATGATTCCGTTAGATCGATTATATTATAGATATATCATGACCTCCAATTAATTCAGATAATCGACGTTCTACTGTATATTATATCATACGCGTAATTAATTCACTGTACCCTTAAAGATTTATTCAGGATCTGCAAGTTATCAACGAAATATCGTACAGCATTCTTATTTTCTTCGCTATCACCTCGTTGAGCATTAATTTCTTTCGTGTAAGCAACTCTTTATTGAAAACGAAAATCTGCCCCTCGAATCGAGAAACAAAAAGACTCGAGATTTGTTTACTTGTTTTGCAGCTGTCGCAATCAATATACCTGCTGACAGAAATCCAAGACACAATAATCAGTCTGCTGTTCATCATCTGTGAGCTGGTGTACATGTATACCCTGAATTATGCAGCCCAGCAAGTGTTAGATTGTTCTGATAATTTTATCGTGAATCTGTGAGGAATAGTTCGATGACAAATTTATGATCGGTAGAAGTGAAAGTAAACCGGTGTGTGAATCGTTCAAATGTTTGCTTGCAGGTTTCACACAAACTGGTTCGAAACCTCTGTGGATACTCAGAAAATTATTTTAAGCATCATATTGAGAAGCAACAAGCCAATCTGCGTTACCTATTTCCGTTTCTTCATTGCATCGGTTGAAGGTTTCTCATCAGTACGTTGTATTGTTTCATCGATACTTTCTCTCTCACTGATCACAGCATATCTAATGCAGAGAGATTTTACTTTCAGCTATTGCGAACATCATGGTCCTATTTTATGGTGATAACATCGATGTAACGACGTGAGCTTAATATAACAAGGTGTAGTAAACGAATTAATAGATACGTAGTGTAGAATAAAATACTATTTAACGAACCAATTAGAACATTATGCAACAACGTATGCCAGAATACATAATTATTCACTGACACCCGTACAGATTCCTTCCGTTACCTTCCGCTTCGATCGAACAGAACAGATTATACTAATTTCTGAGAGAGATATTTCTCTCCTGAGACGAATAACGGAGAAAAAAGAAAATATTTTTATAAAAACGTTCCTCGCTTGCCCCGTTCCGTAATATACCTATAATTTTCCTTAATAGTCCAATTTACGTATTCGCAAGAAGGGAAGAGATCGATCGATACACGGTGTTTAGGCATGAATAAATAGTCATCAAATTGTGGACCGTGCCTCTCGTCTCGCTGGGGAAAGGCAAATTTCCCACGGCGTTTTGCGAAAATTGTACGAAGGGATTGAAACGTAACACCGGGGGTGCAAAGACGAACAGAGAATCAGTAACGTTTCAACCGTTGCACGCGATGGACGAACTACTGACCTATTACAAACCAATCATTCTTCTCTTGTCTTGGCTAGGGCTTTGGCCCTACAACAACGGAAGATTTCGATTTCTTCATAACAGTGTAATCAGTTTCGTTTCTCTGTCCACCGTAATTCTCCAGGTACCTCGTCTATCGTTCACTATGCACCGTTTATAGGATGTTTTACGATCACGATTTAACCCTTTCACTCCTGATTTAAAAAATTTTTATTTTAGAAAAAAGAATTGCGAAGATGTTACTCTAATAGGTGGAATAAAACTAAATATATATTATAAAAAATTTTTATTCTGAATCTTTTTGAAGAAATTATATGGGAGTATATTTCCCATTAGTATTATTTCATAGGATATATAATCCCAACAGTACACGAACACCTAATACTTATATATGATAAGGTGTGAAACAATTAAAACATAATGGATGGAATTTTTCCCTCAAACTTTGGCACATTTTTTCAAACAATATTTGGGATAAATATATTCCGATTGGACTGAAAGGATTAAAGTCACTCTGCACAAGTTAATTAAGGTGAAATTTAACGATTTAGTGGTTAAACTTTAATTATTTAGAATTAAATTAGTTTAACTTTGCTCGACATGCGAACGTTATTATAAAGATTTACTTTGTTGCAATTAAATTTTGATCAATCTACCTTTTCAGCCCGTACACTTGCATGAAAAATTGAATTACAATTTTCAACCGAAGTAATCGTTTTCAAGAGCAATTTCTTAATCTTTTCGTTAGTTTGTTGAAATTGAAAGATATATTAAAATATTTGAACGACACATTAAATAAATTTAAATTCTTGTACCTAACTTTCCAGCTGGTATCTTTCAGAAGCATCGAACGCACTCTGAACAATATATTTAAGAAACTGTCGTTCATAGCCATGTGCCTGGGTGCGTTTATTAAGTACAGCATGTTCTGGTACCAAGTGGACCTAGTGAGTCTTAAGAATTGCAGTTAAGAGTTTAGCGGTTGCAGTTGCATAACGTAAGCACCATTGTTTGCGTGAATGCAGATGAAGGAGATTATGGAGCAGGTGAAGCATGATTGGAGGGTGCACTGGGAGGAGGCTCTCGAGATTTGAGGAAATCCGCTGAATCGGGGAAACATTATTCCGTGATGTTGATGCGTAAGGGACAATAAGCATGTTAACCCATTCACAGTGCATGCGAATAATATAAAAAGATCAACGTGAAAACATGATTATTTTATGTTCGTTTCAACATTGTTTTATCAGATGCAATAGAAACTATAACTTCAGCTGACCTCAATATCAAAGTATTCTACTAAACTGCGAAAGGGTTAAAAACGTGAATGCATTGTTAGCTTTCTTAAATAAACGAACATGTATGTTACAGTACTTTTATACCCGTTGGGATTCTTTCCGATCATATGCAATCTGTCCAGCTATATTCTGGATATAATTGTGCCACTGAACGACACTCGTTCGCATAAGTTTCCAGTAACAATGGAATACTTTGTCGACGAGCAGAAGTACATCGTTTTCATCGTGTCGCATCGGTATTTTTCGTTGATCACGAACATCACCATCATGGTCGGGATAGAGTCCTTGATAATCATGTGGTTTCAACACTCTGACGGCCTATTCGCGATCACGAGGTAAACCATGAAGCAAAACTAATTAATTACAGCAACATGAATTATAATTTGCGGTGGCCACGAGCAGAAGCCACGATAATTCTGGTAGATAATACTGTAAATAAGAAAACGATGTACTGTCAATGTCGTTTCTGCGAAATTTGTTGTACTTAAATCGATTTACTTGCAGGTACTATATTAAGAAAACAATTCTTGAAGATTCTGTTCAGTCGCATGTTTCACGGAGACATTTAAGCGTGAATAGTAAAAGAAATTTAGTGAACGCTGTCATAGCGCACAGGAGAGCGATACAGTTAGTATTTTCTCGTTTGTTCGTTGATATTTATCGCTCACGCTTACCGTCTATAAGTTCTTTCTAACTAATTTATTTCGCATGATAAAATAAAACAAAGCTGTAAAGTTGAAAAAGATGGGTACATTCTTTTTTACGTATATAATCGTATTCGCGATAAAAATGAAAAAACCGTAACTATATTTAACCGTTTGCGTACCAAAGGGTTTTCAAAAAACATGATTGAAAAATGCCAAGGAGCGCGATCGCGCTTTTTCGATTATGTGTAGAAATATTACTTGTTCTTCAAATTTTTCATATTTTTAATTTGTAATAATATTATATAGAAATAATATAATACATACATATATATTAATAATAATAATAATAAATATAATATATATATATATATTTTTTTTTTATATATTAGGGGGACCAGAATGTAATGTCGATTTTTTACATTAAATTCAAACACATGAATTTTTAATGAGTTCTTATTTTTAATCAATGATGTAATCACCCCAGTTATCAACAATCTTTTGCCATCTAGCGAGCAAATTTTCAATGTCAGATCAATAAAAATCAATTAGTTTTTGAGCAAAATATCTAGAAATGGAATAACAGAAACGACATTACTTTTCGGTCTCCCCAATACTATTATTTATATATTATTTATATATTATTTATATATTATATATTTATATGTTATATAAATTGTGAACGCGCTGTAAATTGTCTGAATCGGTCTAATGCGTTGGGTTATCTCGACAGGAAATCGGAAGAGCGCGAAAGCTGCTCGTGGTATGCAAATGGTTAACGGCGAATCGCATGATAAATACTTACAGGCGGTAATACACATTTTCCTAGTTTCCAGTCGCACTAACTCTGTCCATCGTTAAAGGTTTACAATCGATTTAAAGAACAAACATTTATTGTGTTACGCTTTGCTCATTATACTCGATATCATTTCGTTGAGTATCAATTTGTTTCTCGTAAGTAACATACCTTTCGTGCTAACGATTCGTAGTCCCGCAGAAATTGACTGTATTTCTCGAACGAGTTCTCACGTTTCAGTTAACGCAGTCGGTATTCCTGTACGAATACATCGAAGACACGATAATTTTTCTATTTTGCGTGGTGGCCGAGTTGGTCTACATGTTTTTCATGAATTACATGGCACAACTTACTCTAAACTCCTCCGATAATATACTTACGCTAACGTAAGCATCCAAAAATCAACGCTAAAGCAAACGACGGCACACTTAAATTGTCGTAAATAAATTCTTTGTGCACAATTGTCTCGATATTCGCAGATATAGTACCAGCTGGTACGAAACGTCCGTACCTTTGCAAAAGTTGCTGTTAATAATCATGATGAGAAGCATGGACGGTATCAATTACAACTTCTTCGGCTTCTACTCGTCATCGGTCGAAGGCTTCGCGATGGTACGCCGTCGTGGAATTCTTTTCTCTTTCAAATCCTTCTGTCTGTGTATTTCTTCGCTACTGAAGTTCACTTTTCAGCTGTTAAAACACTCGGTGTCTTACTTCATGGTGATGACATCGTTGCAATGACGATTTCTTGCGAGCCAAAGCAGCACAATGTGTAGCAGAAGTAGCAGAACGATTGCCACGCCAATGTAGAACATCTAGAGAATTTGTACACGATAACGCAAAAACTGAACACGAAACGCCACGATTAACTCAACCGGAATAGTAACCGATCACATCTCGTAATCTGTTAGCGTAATACATTAGAATTCGAAGCGCTCGGGCGACATAACATCGAGTGAATAACCTGTAGAGCGTTAAAAACGTCTCGCAAAGACTGAAACGAACATATACGTAGACGTTGGATTGGTGTTAGTTAATAACAGGTGATCGTTACAAAATGCTGGTGGAAAATAAGGAGGAAAAAGATTATTTTCCTCAAGCTGTAGAAACCAAATACATTGTATAGACCGCTTTTAACCCTTTGCAATGGTCGTCCTATGCAATTACCGTAATCGATCCCCCTCCTCATCGCAATTATTAAGTTATAGCCGACTGTCCATTACCTGTCGCACGGAATATCGGCGTTTCTATTTTCCGATTTTCACAGCTGCAGGAACCTCGGGATATATTCGAAGAAAAAAAAATAAAGAAATTACGCGAATATTCGATTAGGCAAGGAGAAACGAGAAACGACGAGTCTGTTCAGTTTGCTGATAGCAACGGTCGCAGACGCATCGGAACTTTCTCGGAGACATGGACAACTTCGTTGGCAGCCGTTACTATAATATTCAACGAACTTTTCTGTTGGTCGTTGGCCTTTGGCCATACAAACGCACGAAATGGACGAAATTATGGAACGTTATCGTCTTTCTAATGTTATTAACCGGTCTGATTGTACAGGTATTCTCTTCGATCATTATGGTGACCGTTGATCGACCATTATGATCGGGTGTTCACACGTTAATTTAGTTCCCATTTCTTTGTTTCGTATTTATTTCTTTTTTCTTTGATCGAAGATTACCTGTTAGATTGACGAGAATATCAGGCATTAATGAATTCTATTTCTCTTCCAGCTGACACCGTTCATCACGATGAGAATGGACAGGAAGCAGATGCTGCAAATTGTCACTTATATCGCGATTTTGCACGTTTACGTCATGAAATACACCGCGTTTCTTATTTACTTCGATAATGTGAGTTTGAAAGTATATCGGAGTACGAGCGTTTGAGGCGTAAATGTTTAAAGGAAGCTATATGGATCTGAAAATACGCTGGTGGAAAATCCATTTAAGATGTTGCTTTTTTCACGAATACAGGAGAAGGAGCTTCTAAAGCGAATCGAGCGCGATTGGAAGACGTTAACGAACGAAGATGAACTTCGTATCATTCACGAGTGTTCTAATATGACGAGATCGTTGACGATAAGATTGATAAGTAAGCGAATATTATTTCTCCTGTTGTTGTTTCACTGTTCTCGTTCAATTTCGACTATGAATTTCATAATTCTTAATCAACGAATATTCTTCTTACCGTGTAAATAACCAGATGTTATTAATTTGACGTATCGCTTGAATGTACTTAAGTTCCCGTCGATTACAAAAATACTTTCTGTTAATAATCGATCGCAGAAATAATTAAAATTAAAATCATGGAACATTTAAGGATTTTCTTCGTTTATTACTAATACAGAAACAGATTACTCTTTCTTAAAGCACTGGTGTGTCCAGCGTTATGGGAGCCCAAGCCAGTAAAAATATTGATTGCACGGAACGAGGGTTGATATTGATTTCAATCATGGGGGTAGTATAACGGATCAATATCCCCCTGTATGAAATCATACCTACCTATAAGCGTAGAAATGATGAGTATGGGTTGTAAGCGCTGGTTCTGTAAGTTAGTATCGATCGTAAGCGCGGATAACCGAGTTCGTACGATGACACCGGCACGATCAAACACTGGTAACAGGTGGTTAGCTGTGACAAGTGTTCGTTCATAATCGGTGGCTCCTAGAGAAACATTGTTTTTAGATTTGTAGGTGATCATGTTATAAAAAGAAAAAGGGGAGAAGTCGATCGTTATTAGTTGGAAGTCTATACGATCATTTTGTCCATCGAGCAAAATTAATTTATTTGACGAACGCAAAATAAAGAAAGACAACGATTTGCACACTAACAAAAAACTGTGATAAAATTTAATCCTTTAACTGCCACGCCGGAATCACTTGTTTCGCTCAGGACGGCCACGAGAATACATCGCTATATGCAAGATTTCATAGAAATGAATCTTTTATTTTCGATGTTCTAATAAAAATTTTTAATTGTTCGATGGGACATCTTTTACTTCAATGTATCCTGTAATTAGCGGTAACGTTTAAAATGCACTAACTGTTAATTTTTATTCAACTGTTACAATTGTAAGCAGTTGAAGCGCTCCGGTCACCATTGACCCCACAGTGACGTCACAGAAGAAACTGTAACCAATGTAGCAATCAAAGTGTTAATGAACGTTACTCACAATCAGCATAACATTACTCATATACATACTATGAATCTTTTGTTCTTATTTATTATTTATTCCCTAGTAAATGTGTGAATAATAACGGGAAGGTTGTGCATGTCATTCTTCTGATTTTCCGCTTAAACATGGAAAAATCTTTCCGTTTCAATACTGTTTACGAATTTCATGTTTTACAATACGAATATTTTAACGAACAATGCTATTGCAGTAATTATCGCACCATCAACCTTGATGTTCATCGTCAATATATTCAGAAACAGTATCCTGGACATTTTGTTTCCTCTGAATTACACCCGTCCATGGGCAGTTCCTATAACGGTGGAATATTTTATCGACCATCAGAAATACAGTTACATCATAAGCCTACATTTGAGCATAGCTGCTACCTTTGGATGTATGATATTTATTTCCACCGAAACGTTTATCTTCGGGTTCCTGTAACACATTTGTGGATTGTTAAAAATTATTTGGTAAGTTACATGCAATTGTATAAATAATATATGTAATTAATGATATAATGAATAACGAAAATACTTCGGTTAATACTGAAGTGAAAATGAATTTAATGTTAGAAGTATCGATTAGTGTAATGCGTACGCATGTCTTATTCAAGCATTGATGTCTCCGACGCGACTACGAGAAGTCGTATTATATTAACCCTCTACGGACCGAATTTTTGTTTTAAATATAAGAGAATTGATGGAACGAAGTTGAATGAAGATGAAAAAAAGTTTTCCAGTTTAAACAATTTTACGGTATAGAACGTTATATACTTAATTTGTAAAGACGTCAATAAATTAACATGTGACCTGAAAGTTACACAAGGCCATAGAGGGTTAATTTATCGTTTGCTTTCAAGCATGCTGTAAATTGCACAGCCTATTACCAAATCATTATCCCTACCTGTGACACAAAATTATCAATCTTAATGATAAAAAGAAAATTGTATTTTTTAATAATCACCAGTATACGCTAACTAGTACTATTACAATTACTTTTAGTCTTCTATTTTTCGAATATAGAAAAATAAATAACCATATCTTTTTGTGTATGTGATAAAAATTATGAGGGTTATTCCTGAACCTTATGGCGCATCATAGGTGTTTAAAATTATAAAATTTCGTATCTAGTTTAGATACATAATCCTCTTTGGTTTTTATTCATCACGCATTATTCTGTAGGTACCGGATAGATCACATGTTTGTTTCTAATACACCAGCGATTTCTCCTACGGAAAGGAGTATGATAATCCACGAAAAATTAATCTCGATCGTGAACTTGCACAGAAGGGTCAAAGAGTTAGTATCCCACTGTTAAATAATCAAAGCTATAATCTCAAAGCAAAGCACGGGTCACCAAATCGTTTCTTTCCTAAACCGTATCCATTTATATAGTTATTTCCGTTTGCTTGTTACATTCGCAGCAATTGCTATTTCATTTGCTCAGAATCTGACAATAATCTTGAATTAACAGATTCTCCTTATTTAAAGGCATATATATACGGTAAAGAAGTTCTCGTCATACTACTTCATTTTACTGTTGTTCGGTACGATTATTGTTAGTGTATCTTTCTTTCAAGTGAGTATTAAAAATATTCCCATAAAACGAACGATGAATAATTATAACCCGTTTGTTCTTCGTTTTAGCTTATGACATCGATAACGTCCAAGTTCGATATAGAACAAATTTTAATATCCTTGTTGATTGTATTTGGTACCACGTTCTATGCGTTCGTAGCCGCTCATTTTACGCAACAAATAATAGATCATGATTCCTACATTTTCATTCAAATGTGAGTTATTTTTATTTATTTCGCGCGTGGTGGCATGTTGGAAAATAATTTTACAAGACATTTGCTTTCGTCGTTCGTATAACTGCATTCATAAATATTGTTACGAATACCAAACAACTTACAGATATAACACCAATTGGTATGAGATCCCCGTGGCGGAACAAAAATTACTGCTGATCATCATGCAAAATAGTATTAAGTCTGTCTCTTTCATACTCGCTGGCGTTTTCTCTATGTCTCATCGAGGGTTTCTTCTGGTAAACACGACAAAAATCAACATATTCCTGGTTTCGCATGTTTTTGCGATAGCATGCTGAAACTAAGTAAATTTTTAGATAATTCGAACATCTTTCTCCTACTTCACGATAATGTATTCTCTGGAGTGACGAATCCGTTGATTATACCTTCCATTGGAAGAATACTGACTGAGCTGATTTTACAAGAACACCTTCGCAAACAAAGAAATAACCTGCTAATAAAATAACGTACACGCAAATTAATATAAGCGATTTCTATAATATATTCGAACGTCCTGTTTCGAAGCTATTTCTTATAAATAAATTCTTATAAAAGAACAGCTATTGCGTTTCAACGGTAACATATGAAACGATCGAGTAATTGTTGGCAAAGTGGCTAAAGATTTTAATAGGGGTATAAATTAGGGATATCATTGAAGCACTAGAAAAAAAGGTTCACTGGTAACACAGTTAACATTAAATCTACCGACCGGTTAGGGTATATTTATTTGTGATGAAGAAATCGAATTGAGAATTATATTTAACACTTTAAGCGCCACGTCGGTCCCTAGGGACCGACGCTAGACTTTCCGTTCAGACCATGTCGGTCCCTACGGATCTGCGACAGATTTTTCGTTCGTCTATCGCAGCGCGAGTGTCAGTCCTTGCGTACTTGTAAGACTGAACATTTAAATTATGCGATATTGATTTTTGTTTGGTCAATGCTTTAAGGAAAAGAATATAATACTTAAAAATATTAATGTAATTTATTAAAACAAGATATCTGTTTATCTGTTTATACTGTGGCTCGCCTATCGGCAAGTGGACCGGCGGCTAACTGTGGCTTGAACGGAACGGCACAGAAATTCGGCGTGGCGCTTAACGTGTTAAAATATACCTATTACTGTGATGATTATAGTAAAAATCATAGTAAATTTCCAAAGGTGTAGGTATCACAATAAATTTACAAAATTTCCATGCAAAATTACGAATTGGTCATTTTGAGCGGTTCTGGTAGTTATAGTGTTAATATAGTTTGCGTTAACGTTATCGTTTTATTATTGCACTATTTATTATCGTAGCATTGTATGCCTTATTCATTAGCAAAACCATCCCCCTCCCTTCTTTGCACCGGAAGACTATAATCAACATAATATTCCACTATAACTTCTGTAATTCATGTCACAGACACCAATAATTATTACTTACTGCTAACCAAAAAGTATTGTAACGAATGAAATATTCTTCCTTCAAGCTTTCTATGCCCTACTATACGACGGTCCAAACTAATACTGATGGAAGAATTCTCAAATTCACCTTTTCGATCGCGAAGAAAATGAAGATATTTCTTGCGTAAAATTGCCTTAGAAGAATCCACGTTTTCCAGAGAAAACGAAACTATTTGCACGGGAACGTTTAATAATGAAAGCAATTCAAACGCTCCCCTCGATAGAGAGACACGGTTGCAATTACATCGATCGTGAGGAACTTCGTGGACCCTTCGCGTTCAAATTACACTGGCTGTCACTTACATCGAACCACCCTTCGGTGAATTCGAAAATGAAAAGCTCAAATAATGAAACAGAAATCACCTCGAAAGGAATGATACAGTTTTATCGTCGAGCTGTTCGCCGCAGTGTGGCCTCGATTTTCGAGCAAGAATGAACTCCGCCGGGAGGGGTTATTACAACTTCATTCGAAATTTATTGAAACTGATCGGCTTGTGGCCGTACCAGAAAACCACAGGATTTATAACGTTGTGGCGGTGCTTTCTTCTGGTGGTACAAATAAGCAGCATCGTGCTTCAGATAAACACTGTACAGACTCTAATAATTTGTCGAGCTTGTTCGTTTTTAAAAACAGCGATCGATGGTTATCAGAGCAAATTGATCTTTTAGCTCTTCGCTTGCGTCACCTGTGAATGCGTCTCGAGGCTGCTGATGAAGTAGTTCCCGTGCATTTCGCTAACAATGATTTTCGTTTTGAAATACGTATCCTTTTACATGGTTCTCGATAAAGTAAGCGGACATTTCTGTACGATATTTTGAGCGCTTCAGCTATTTTCAGTGGCTATTTTCAACGATTCTATAATAGTAACGGGTTCGAGATTAATCGAGTTTTAATAACTCATTACAATCTTCGATCGTGTGAACGTTACGTATTCGCGAGAGAAGAGACGAAGTCGGACACTTTAATCTGGATTTGATCCATTTTATTTAGATAAAGCTGCTTCTAGAACGAGTCGAACAGGATTGAAATATGCTGCAGAACCAAGACGAGATGAAGATAATGAAAAATTCTGTGGGATTCTCGAAAATATACATAACATTCTTCACAAGTAAGGCACCTTTGATTCCTAACCCCTTGGATAACCACTTGACACGGAGGGGTATAAGCGCTTTAAATATTTTATCTACAATTATTCCCATAATACAAAGAAATAAATAATATTGTTTTGATACAGTGAAGTACAGTTTTTCGATTATTGAAATATATTTTCACAAAAACGCATTTCTACCCAAAATTTTGCCGTTCTCGGCGGACATTGAAAATGAATTCCTACCCGTGTGGTACGACCGGTACGTCTCAAAGTCTGCCGTAGCCAAAGGGTTAACGTAAAAATTGAAAACGATTGGGTTACAGAATAACTATCGTACATTTGATGGTATTAAAATGTTTCGCGGTACAAGGCACGTTGTTTGTTGCAGTCGTAGTTTATCTTGTAGCATCCTTCGTAATCATGTTATCCGTCTCACCGTATGTGCTCGATTTCATCACGCCTCTGAACGAAAGTCGATCTCACCATCTACAATATAACATTGAGTTCGCCGTTGACGAAAAGTATTACACCCTCATTGCTCTGCAAATAGACGTTCTGGCGTTCGTCGGTTTCACTGTGGTCCTTTCCACCGAATCTATCGTACTGCTTTTCTTCCACCACATCTTTGGACTGATCAAAATTATAAGGTGAACCAAGATCGAATCTCACACCAGTCGATTTGTTGCTCCTTTTACCTTTCCATACTTTAGCCCATCGACGTTTCGCAGTCATCGTTTAAAGACGCTTCACGATGGCTCGAAACAATGGTCTGTGGATGAAGTGCAGATAGTTCGGTGAAACATCGAGGACGTTGTGCGTATACACATACGATCGAACAAGTTAGTACTCACTTCTCCGTGTTATTTCATACAATTATGAATTTGTATGTTTCTTCCTCTAATTTAATTTCTTCCTTCGTAATTTAAGCAGGATTGCTGTACCCTTTGAGAAAACTTATTTTTTTAACCAGCTAACAATGCAAAACAAGCAAAGTTATGTTTTCAGCTAAAAAGAGTTACTAATCTAAATATGTACACATTTTCACGTATCTTTTTATTATGTTCCAAGGTTCTGCGACATGCTATTGTCCAGTTTCAACGCATCTTATTTTATCTTCGCCGTAATAGGAGTGCTCAATGTAACTTCTACGTTGCTCCGTGTAAGTAACAATTTCTCGAAAGTATTGACAACACAATATCCGTGATAATATTTATTTTATATCAATTTTGTTTTTTAAAAGATACTAAGAGATTGTGAAAATTTATACCGAGCTTAACTTTCGATATCTTCAATATCGTAACATTATTATTATTGTTGCTATGATATTATGATGTTCCTTTAATGAAGAATTAAGTACTCCCAGAAATCTAACCTTCGTTCAGATACGAAAAAAGTGTCTGACATTATATCATAAACTGCATCGTGTACAACCATGCATTGTTCGTTTTACAATTAGCTGCATCAAGCAATAATGTTGATGAACGATAAGGAAGAGTTGGTCACATCTGTGGTACTGTTGTGCATAGCCATGTTTACATGCTCTTTGCCAATTTCACTGGACAGGAACTGATAAACTACAGCTCTGACATGTTTCACAAAATGTAAGTGCAATTTTGATGTTTCTGCAACTCTCAAAAATTGACATTTTTACGACACAACGAAGTCAACGCAAAGATTTTTAATTAAACCGAAAATTGACGAGTTAACATGTCAACCAAAACCTGCGTGAAATTTTATAGAACGAGATAATTCGTCGATAACACTGTGGAACAAATTTAAACTGTTTTTCTGTTTTGCAATATTTATTGGGTGATAGTTGTAGGGCTAACCTACCCAAACAAGAATCCGGAAGTAGAATTGCTCTATCACCCTCAGTTTTCAAAAAACACGAATTTTTGTAAAAAAAAAATGAGATCTTAAGCAAAAATGAGGTATTGCGTCGAAACTAAAAATGTTAGACAAGTCTAACTCGGCTCAAAAGATAGAGGAGAGATTCCTGAATATGCCAGTGTGAATAGTTATAATTTTTTAAGCTTTTACTTAGTTATAAATAACAGTCAAAGTTTAAAAAAGCGCGGAAATTCGTATTTTTCTGATATTTTCCCCGATATTTTTACATATTTACGAATAGTTCGATGTCTAGCATAAAAACACTACATATCATCGGATTCTGTAGACTTTTCTGAAGTAGAAACCATGCAACAGAAATGGTAAAGCGACTTTGAAGTCGAACAGTTCGAGGAAAGATTCGTCGGCAACGCAGACACGACATTTTGTCGCCATGCGGCCCATCGTTCGCTTGTCTGCCGAGCCGCTGCTGCAGCAGTGCCGTAGCTACGCGTGAGCAGCCGTCACACCAATCAAATAGTACACTAATTCAATAACTTTCTGTGCGTAATATTAAATTTTTTTCTAACATTCTAGTAAATTCTAATAAATATTAATACCGTCTTAATAGTAATTACCAAATTATGAGAATACTTTTTAATCTAGTTCGGTTAACAATAACTTCAACAAAAATATTGGTTTGATTAAAAACATGTTCAGTTGTAAAAGAATTTGAGGTATCGTATTTTGTGGTCATCAGTTCAACAACGCAGTCGAAAGAACTCGAGGATTAAGTGAAATGGTTGCGGTTTGCAGTTTGTAGAATGTTAGTTCCAGAATTATTGATCGATATATTAACTAACATTTCGCCAACTTATGGTTTTTAATCATTTACGATTACAGCTCGTAGAATATTTGCTCTACGTTTATTAAGTAACATATTAATTGATACTACTGGTCGTTGTATATCTTATAGCTTTTAATGATTTACGAATTTCTGTATCGATGTACGAAGAGAAAAATATTAACACATTATTGTCCACTAAAATACAATTATTTTTCGCACTTTATTTTCGATGTTGCTTAATTTCAGTGATATATTAGAACATATTATCGTTGTCATTCTCACAAAGAAACAATTTTACACCTTTTTAATTCTGTGTCTTTATATTTCATATATAATCATGAAATGAGAGAGTTCAAGGAAATGCGATTTGGAATTCAGAAAATATAGGACAGATAATTTCCGAAATTTATTAAAACAAAACGAGAAAACAAAAGCTTTCATTCATCACTGCTTACTCCAGGTAAATCATGTATTAATTCATAAATTAATGTTGTCATTGCACCGATTACTTTGTATAATATTTATTCCAATTACAATGGATATTTTAATTATTATTCCGACGAATAATCGGAGCCCGTATTTATTAAGAAAAAAACAATACTAAGCGCTATCAACAATAAACGATAATAAAATTAAAGGAAAAATTATAAAATATTTACAAAGTCTGTGATAATTGTTAATGGACTGTTGATTGTTATGGACTTGTAGAAAATTTAGATGCAGAATGCGCTTGGTATCCAAACAAAAACAAAATATTTCAAGTATAATAAAGAATGCACTATTTAGACGTCGAGATAGAACTCTGTTTAAATCTCGTTCCTTTGGTTGCGTTCGTAAAAATTGGAATTTGCATAAAGATCCGTGGTCCGATCGTAAATGATAAGCGTCCACGATAATTTATTACAAATCTAATGAATAATTCACGAATAATTTAGCCAGTTCGCCTTGGCGATATTCACCGTGAAAAATGGAGCGTGTTGCGCTCGGTACATATCCGTTCGCCATTAAATCCTCTTTCTCTGGGTATAAGTGGCCGTTGGATTACCGTTCGAAAACAATTTCAAGGATTGACCGCGTTAAAAGAGACTCGAAGGTGCGGGAATATCCGCCTCATTGATAGGAAAACGGTCGGCGATGCTCTCGGATTCGAAGCGCTAAGTCGTTACCGCCCGGCTAATGGTATTTCCTTTGGCTTCGATCAATCCTAACTGAGATCACTCCTTTCACCGGGAAGCGTTCCCTTTTTTTTTCTATCCTCCCTTTGATAATTCGTTAGCTGGAGTAAAGTTTGAACATGGAGCAAATTAACAAAGATATCCTTTTTGAAATTAGTAGGTAATATAGGGGGGTTCTAACCCAGGTCCTCTGAGGGGGGGTGAGGTGCAGGGGGGTCTGCCGCGCGGGGGGAATGACGTCACGCGGGGAGGGGGGTCTGCCGCGCGGGGGAATGGGGGGGAGGGGGGTCTGCCGCGCGGTGGGGGGTGACGTCACGCGGGGAGGGGGGTCAGCCCCATGACGTCACGCGGGGAGGGGGGTCTACCGCGCGGGGGATGACGTCACGCGGGGTGGGGGGTCAGCCCCATGACGTCACGCGGGGAGAGGGGCCCGGCGCGAACGATGGCCTCGTTGACCGCGGGGTGGGGGGTCCGATGCGAACGATGGATGAGGTGACCGCGGGGGCAGGGGTCCGACGCGAACGATGGATGATGGGGAGACCGCGGGGGCAGGGGTTTCCGCTCGACGGCCCGCGGGGAAGGGGGGATTTTACCTTAGTTTTTTATGTGGCGTACCGTGGGAAAAAATGGCGTGCCGTGGGAAAAAATGGCGTGCCGTGGGAAAAAATGGCGTGCCGTGGGAAAAAATGGCATGCCGTGGGAAAAAAAGGTAAATGAAGATATTTTTTTAAATAATATTTTTCAATAATGATTAAATAATTTTTATTTTTTCATTATCATAAATCAATGGAGTACATAACTTATAAATCATAACAATATATAAAGAATCACTAAAAGTAAAGATGCTATTCATATAGGTAACATCAGTACATATATATAATTTTTTCCGATCGAAATATATATTTTTATTTCTGAGAATTGATTTTACTTCTCCCCAATCTTTAACGTTATATTCTGAAGCTGTCTTCTCACTTATTCTACATGGATAACTCGACTACGATGAGACGGCTCCGCGTAATTTGATACTCGTCCTATCAAGCGCTGACAATGCGGCGGCTGCCTGCTACCTATTTTCCACGATTTGCGACGAGATCATGTGGATGATAATAATTTTTTAACGAGGTTGTGAACATTATGATTTAGGAGTTATGGGGGAAAAGGTAATTTTAAGGTAAATGAAAAATATTTTTCAATATTGAAACAATTTTTTATTTTTTATTTTCCATAATTCAATGCTGTACATGATAACAATAATAACATTATGTGATATTGGCTATTTATTACAAGCTTCATAAAGAATATCATCTAAAGCGTATGCCAATAATTCGCAGTCTACAAGCGATTTGTCATCTACATAATTTTACGGACAACGTTGGTCAGTGGGTTATATTGAACGACGCGATCGTGCAAGATGAGGCAATAAGCGGTAGTATTTGGTGGTATATCCTCTTTGCACTCAAACTCTATTCTCACGTCCACGGTGGCATTTTTTACGGATTCATTTTGTCGCGAGCAATCGATGACGGTGAGAGGACCGCAATGTAGAAATGTTGCCATGGATAGGGACGACCCATCGCGATCGCATCCGTAATAAGATCTGCGAAAACGGGCAAACATGTCGAACAAGAGGGCGTATTTGTTTTTATCAAAATCCAAATTCATATCATCGTAGGGATAAAATTCCGAGTTCAGATAGAGTTTAACGTTGGATAATTTGCAATGGTCGAATAATGTGACATCTTTCGACACGGTATTTTTTTTGCCAGTCTGCAGGGCAAAGATCACATATCGCGGCTTCTCCAGCTGGGAGGCTGTCTTCACGGTCCACGAATGCTTGGTCGTGCTATGTAGCAGAGGAAATTCATACAAATCCCAAGAACGAAAACTCATATTCAAGAATCGCCCACTCTCCAATTCTCGCAGCAGGGACAATTTATTGACCTCGTTCAATAGCACATGCGGCATACGCCATTGTATTTTGAATAATTCAATCGACACTTCCGCCGAGTGGTCAAATCCGAATACGCAATTATTGTCATTACGAGAACGTATCAGAATCAACTCGTGACGGGCGTTGATCACAACACCCTTAAAATCTTCACAAAATCCTAGCAACATGTTGAGCGGCACGCAAAAGTCGAAGTAACCTTCGGTAAAATTGTGTGATAAATCCCATCCAGCCTTCTTCAGCATCATACCTCTATCCCATGTTAGAGAGATATAATTTTTGATCGTGGAAGTTATTCCAACGTTTCTGTTGCGATCGATTTCTACACCGTCAAGCTCATATCGAATTTCATCGAACATGAATGCAGCGCAATTGTTGCCCAATGCCAGCCTCGTATCTTCTTCTTGTAACTTGTGCACCGTTAATTTTCCCTCGATGTATAGAAAGCTCTCACATGGTAACGTGTACAAATCCTGATGTTGTATAGGTATTCGTATTTCATCACTATACCCAAGCGACGTGTTGGCGTACGGATTATACGTATGAGTCTCAATCCTGACGATACGATCGTCAAAGATCGGTTCACCTCCAATATTCAAAATGTCAGTCATTGTTTTTTCACGGAGTTTGCACAACAAATCCCAACGATTTCAAAAATTCTCGATTCAAGTTGCTAAGCTTCTTTTTAACGCCACCGGATACCCGATTACTGTCACTCGATACCGCTGCAGCCGCTCGTCGTCTCGTGAAAATATCGTCCGCCGTAAATGTATTGTCCCTCGCGCGCCTCGTCTCGTTCAGCACGAGCATATCATATACCATCCATGCACACCCACACGCGCGTATTATCGCCGTCGTCGTCGTACGTGCAATCTAACGGTTATCTCTTCTCCTCGAAAATCGAGCAGTCGTCCGTCTTGATCCACAATGCGTATCGTTAAATCAGTAATGCTTCGCGCGATGATCGGCAGATAAATGATCTGTGCCGGTGTTTCCGATATTTTATATCCCGGTGGCACGCTTGGCGAAAACTCGTGTATCGTGTGCACGCACTTATCGTTGCTATATGCACCAGCGGTCACGTTGCATTCTATGCGAATAATATTTACGCCGATGATGTTAATTGATGCGTCCGATTCGTGCCACTGTCCCGGCTGCAGCACACGATTGGACGAAAATCCCAATAACGATCCTATATTATCAGGTTTGCTAAAGTTTATTCGATAAGCGCTCTTGATTTCACTCTTCATTGTGTTATTGTTAGCACGAATCACTAGCGGATATTTGTTTGCATCATCATTTTCATCAACATCATCATCGTCATCAATAGTGTTGACTTTCTTCTTTTCCGCTACATTGTTGGGATATTTTCGTAAAATCTCACGTTTCAGATACTCGTCTATCGCACGCAGTTCGTACGAACCCTCAGGAATGACAATCATGGCGTCATCTTTGTCGAAATAAAATTTATTATTCCACGAATTCACATTCGGTATCGTATAGTAAGTTTCAAAGTCTGTTAGACCCAGTTCGTAATCGTCATCGCTCAAATCTATGGCTGGGAAGTAGCTTACCGCTAGGGCACTACTCTTACCCGTCAACGTAAATGTCAGCGACATGTTTTGAAACAGTCGCAAGGAATACTGACTTTCGATGGTGGAACATCAGAGCTTAAATGGAAATGTATCGTCGATCGTTCGGAGAAACCATAAACATAGTTGTCCGCAATTGCTTTGATCGTATCTTTGATAAGACGTACGATTGTATTGGATTTTTGTCGTATTCTTTTCGAGATATTGCATCAATTCTTGTGGCGGGCGAAGATTTCCGAAACTATCGAAATACACAGCGCGATCTCCCCTCTTCGCATACGCTACCCAATGAGTACCGGGGCCGTCGGAGTCATCCAAATTGACGATTCCGCTTTCGTTTTGTCGGATGCCGTCTATTGGTAAATTATTGCGCATAAAAATTCCTCTAAAGAACGGTATACGCATACGTCTTGCTAGTTGTTCCAATTGCACATTAGTCGTTACACCTGCAGGTATTTTTAATGTTTTTTTGACATTTTTTTTTTCTTCTGGGGATACCTCGTCCACGCTTGTACGGAGCGAGATAAAGTCCATGACCTTCCATGACGCGGTTATGACGCCTTAGCTCTTCCAGCTGACGTTGCATCGCCTTGTTGTCGTTTACCGCCTTTGCGATTCCCGCTGCCCCGCCAGCCAAGGATCCGAGAGCTCCCAATAATGGTAGCAATGGCAAAATACCGCCACGTTTCGCCATCGGAAGTATGCGCTTTTTCACCGTCTTCTTCTTCTTCTCTTTCTGTTTCTTCGCAGATGTCGATTTATTCGTTTTCAAACCCATACCGAATTTTGTTTTTGCTTTCATAGCCGCCCAAACTGCTGTAGCGGCAGCTCTTTCACCGAGAGTCGAATCTTTCGCGGTGATACGTTTTCGCGCTCTCGTAGCGAGTATATTATCCGCAACGTGTTGCTCAGCAAGATCGTTGCTAAGCGAATAGGCTATATCGTGTTCGCGACTCGCCGCATCCAGCAGATTGATACCTTGATCACCTCTCGCCAATCGTTTCTCCAAATGAGTTCCCGGCCCGCAAAATTGATAGCCAGGGATATGTAATTCGATGGGAAGTGCGTTTATCGCACGGCTCAACAGACCGCAACCTTTTACTGTCGTCGCCGTCGTCTTTGACATTCGGCGCGATTCTTTATATAGCAAGCTATAATGATCCTAACACTGACGACACTGTTCGACTTCCGAATCGACCTTTTATATCGCGAATACTATAGTTGTCCGCCACATAAAATAATATTTTGCAGACTGAGCGAAAATTGGCTAAGCGCGCCTCTATAAATACCACCGTCATCCTGCGATGCAAATAAATTGTGGTCATAAGTGGGAAGGGGGAAAGATGCGTTTCGTACGACAATCAACAGCGATCAAAGTGAGCAATTTCGACAGTAAAACGCAACTGATGTCCGAGGGAAACATACGCAGGCATGGAGACATGGGTGGATAAGCGAAAACGTATTCACACCAGTAAAGAGCACTGGTGCTGAAACCATATCCGAGGATCACCAGTCAGCGATGAAATCATACACAATCTTCACGGCTACAAGAACGTGTCAAAGAAATGAGAAGACAGATGCGATGCATAACGATGAGGATCAGCTAAATGCAACATAATGTGATGAATAGATACATCCAAGGTCTCAATTCGCGTCTACAGGAACGTGCCAAAGAAATAATATCCGAGAAGACAGATGACATACCTAGTGCTTTCGCATAGTTTGTAACCAAGGATCCTGTATAAGCGAAAACGTGTTAACATCGGTAAAAAGCAATGGCGTTGAACCCATATCCGAGGATCACCAGTCAGCAATGAAATCATACACAATCTTCACGGCTACAAGAACGTGTCAAAGAAATAATATCCCGAGAAGACAGATGCGATGAAACTACTACTAATACTACTAATACTACTACTACTACTACTACAAAAGTCGTTGTTTACATATGTATCTATGTATTTTAACAACTTGTACGGTTGGGCAATGTATCAACCGTTGCCCCACACAGAATTTCGATGGGTTGAGGATGCATCGAATATTATCTGGGAAATAGCTAATAGATTTGCAGGTACCATCGATTTATTACCGATAACAAAAGAACGATATATCTCGTTCATGAAGAAGTTAAACCTACGGAAGACGCGCATAAAATATGTGTGAAATTGCGATTCATATAAATTTCTCAATACCAGCATGGGCAGATTGGCATCCTCCCTAAACAACGATAAACTTAAAATTTTGCATTCCGAATTTTCGTATTTGTCCATCGAAAACTTTAACAACTTGTATATTTTCGTATTTGTCCATCGAAAACTTTGAGTTATTAACGCGAAAAGGTATCTTTTCGTACGAATATCTGGACTGCGCCGACAGGTTACAAGATCCGTGTTTACCGCCGCGCGAGTAATTTTACAGTTCCTTAACCTGCGACACGATATCCGAGAGCTAGTACGCGCACGCCGCGAACATCTGGCGACGGTTCCCATCCGAACATTATTTAACATCTAATGCGTTCAAAGAAAAAATATCTTCGTTCGAACCGCTATCGAACCACTATTGTACCACATTGAACCACTATTGTACCACATTGAACAACTATTGAACCACTATTGAACCACATTGAACCACTATTGTACCACATTGAACCACTATTGAACCACTATTGAACCACATTGAACCACTATCGAACCTCAACTGAACCACTAGTGTACCACATTGAACCACTATCGAACCACTATTGAACCACTATTGAACCGCTATCGAACCACTATTGAACCACTATTGAACCGCTATCGAACCACTATTGTACCACATTGAACCACATTGAACCACTATTGTACCACATTGAACCACTATTGAACCACTATTGAACCACATTGAACCACTATCGAACCACTATCGAAACACTATTGAACCACATTGAACCACTATCGAACCTCAACTGAACCACATTGAACCACATTGAACCACTATCGAACCACTATTGAACCACTATTGAACCATTAGTGTACCACATTGAACCACTATCGAACCACTATTGAACCACTATTGAACCGCTATCGAACCACTATTGTACCACATTGAACCACTATTGAACCACTATTGAGCCACTATCGAACCACTATTGAACCACTATTGAACCACTCTTGAACCACATTGAACCACTCATGACAGGTCCCACGATCCAAGATGACCTGTTTTCTTATTTGTCAATACATACGAGTTAAATCGAGTCATTACATATACGTGCATGGGAAATCGGATAAGTAGAGAAAACAGGTCATCTTGGATCGTGGGACCTGTCATGAGTGGTTCAATGTGGTTCAAGAGTGGTTCAATAGTGGTTCAATAGTGGTTCAATAGTGGTTCGATAGTGGTTCAATAGTGGTTCAATAGTGGTTCAATGTGGTACAATAGTGGTTCAATGTGGCACATTAGTGGTTCGATAGCGGTTCAATAGTGGTTCAATAGTGGTTCGATAGTGGTTCAATGTGGTACACTAGTGGTTCAATAGCGGTTCAATAGTGGTTCGATAGTGGTTCAATGTGGTTCAATGTGGTTCAGTTGAGGTTCGATAGTGGTTCAATGTGGTTCAATAGTGGTTCGATAGTGGTTCGATAGTGGTTCGATAGTGGTTCAATAGTGGTTCAATAGTGGTTCAATGTGGTACAATAGTGGTTCAATGTGGTTCAATAGTGGTTCAATAGTGGTTCAATGTGGTACAATAGTGGTTCAATGTGGTACACTAGTGGTTCAGTTGAGGTTCGATAGTGGTACACTAGTGGTTCAGTTGAGGTTCGATAGTGGTTCAATGTGGTTCAATAGTGGTTCGATAGTGGTTCGATAGTGGTTCAATGTGGTTCAATAGTTGTACAATAGCGGTTCAATTGTGGTTCTCTGATCGTTCGATAATGGTTCGAACGAAGATATTGGTTCTTTGAACACATTAGATGTTAAATAATGTTCGGATGGGAACCGTCGCCAGATGTTCGCGGCGTGCGCGTACTAGCTCTCGGATATCGTGTCGCAGGTTAAGGAACTGTAAAATGACTCGCGCGGCGGTAAACACGGATCTTGTAACCTGTCGGCGCAGTCCAGATATTCGTACGAAAAGATACCTTTTCGCGTTAATAAATCAAAGTTTTCGATGGACAAATACGGAAATTCGGAATGCAAAATTTTAAGTTTATCGTTGTTTAGGGAGGATGCCAATCTGCCCATGCTGGTATTGAGAAATTTATATGAATCGCAATTTCACACATATTTTATGCGCGTCTTCCGTAGGTTTAACTTCTTCATGAACGAGATATATCGTTCTTTTGTTATCGGTAATAAATCGATGGTACCTGCAAATCTATTACCTATTTCCCAGATAATATTCGATGCATCCTCAACCCATCGAAATTCTGTGTGGGGCAACGGTTGATACATTGCCCAACCGTACAAGTTGTTAAAATACATAGATACATATGTAAACAACGACTTTTGTAGTAGTAGTAGTAGTAGTAGTAGTAGTAGTAGTAGTAGTAGTAGTAGTAGTAGTATTAGTAGTATTAGTAGTATTAGTAGTAGTTTCATCGCATCTGTCTTCTCGGGATATTATTTCTTTGACACGTTCTTGTAGCCGTGAAGATTGTGTATGATTTCATCGCTGACTGGTGATCCTCGGATATCGGATCAACGCCATTGCTTTTTATCGGTGTGAACACGTTTTCGCTTATACAGGGTCCTTAGTTACAAACTATGCGATAGCACTAGATATGACATCTGTCTTCTCGGATATTATTTCTTTGGCACGTTCCTGTAGACGCGAATTGAGACCTTGGATGTATCTATTCATCACATTATGTTGCATTTAGCTGATCCTCATCGTTATGCATCGCATCTGTCTTCTCATTTCTTTGACACGTTCTTGTAGCCGTGAAGATTGTGTATGATTTCATCGCTGACTGGTGATCCTCGGATATGGTTTCAGCACCAGTGCTCTTTACTGGTGTGAATACGTTTTCGCTTATCCACCCTGAATATATGCCCTTGGTTTCAAACTATGCGAAAGCATGTCACTGTCGCGATTTTGTCGAGTACCCCCACTTTCGATCGCATATAAAAATCGGGATACGTCGCGGGCGGAGTACAGTCTTCATATGTAAACCTCGAGTCAGTCAGTCAACGTTACATTATCATTATCATTATCATTATTATCATCAACAACAACAACAACAAACAACAACAACATGGACGTGCCAACCTTCGCAGATCTTCAAGGCTTTGTTCACGATGGGACCTTTATCGTGAAGGAGGCTGCAATATTGCGGAAAGGGACAATTCTGGTGCATCATATGTTTGTGAGTCCTGTGCCATGGAATGTGCTCACGAAATGTGAGAAGGCACAAGCTTTGTGGCTTGGAAAAAACCATCATGGATTAAGTTGGGAAGACGGAAACGTTCCGTACGGCATGGTAAGACGTTTACTTAACACAGCAGTGGGAGCGATGGAAGAAGAAGAAGAAGCTCCTGGAGTAATATACGTGAAAGGACTAGAAAAGCAAAAGTGGTTAAGTGATATCCTCGGACATAATGTGGAGCGGGATATTATAGTGGAGACTTTAGATGCAAATTTTCAGAATATCGGCTCGCTAAAAACATTAGACGTCAAAAACACGTTCCACTGTGATAAACACGTCAAGAACTGTGCAATGCAAAATGTGCTAAAACTACATAATTGGTGGTGTATCTATCATAAATAAAATTATTTCGTTTGAGGTTTAGTGTGTGTGTGTGTGTGTGTGTGTGTGTGTGTGTGTGCGTGTGTGTGTGTGAAATAATAATCAGTTAAACATATATTTACGTTGTACCTATAATAGTAATAATAATAATAATATAGTTAAACATATATTTATGTTGTACCTATAATACTAATAATAATAATAATAATAATAATAATATGGCATGATATTGTCTATTTATTACAAGCTTCATAAATCCATACGGCATGGTAAAACGTTTACTTAACACAGCAGTGGGTGCAATGGAAGAAGAAGAAGAAGCTCCTGGAGTAATATATGTGAAAGGACTAGAAAAGCAAAAGTGGTTAAGTGATATCCTCGAACATAATGTGAAGCGGGATATTAAGATTCTCAAATTCTTTTTTGGTCTTTTGTATTAAATCAAAGTGCTGGAAGAAGATCTTAGAGGTGAATTTCCTTGGACTAACTTGTATGACCAAAGGAGCTCGGAAGCTAATGGAGAGAAAGGGCAAGTACCTTCTATTAGTCAAAAAATTGTAAGAACATATTTCATCAGTGAAATTGAATATTTGCTTTACTATTTCTTCTTCCAGGAACCAACGATGGCATCATTGTGAGCATCAATGATATCTATGGATTTAAGGTGCCCGTCACTTGTGATCGTCCAGTGTCCCCAGCTTATATTGCCAGTAAATTTGCTTTGACTGCCATGACAGAATGTCTCAGATCTGAATTGTCACAACTTGAATCAAACATCAAAATCATTGTAAGTTTTTACTTTCAGTTCCAAGATCATTAACTGTTTGAAATTTTATTTTTTATCTTGAACTTTTATTTTTTCCATTACAGTCCATTTCGTCTGGTCTAGTGGAAACCGAAAATGACTTCACAGTGGTTGAAAGAAAAACCCTCGTTTGGCTTTGAAACCAAAAGAAGAAGTATCCGATTGTGTTCTCTTCGCATTGCAAACTATTGAGACCATTCTTATCAAAGAATTGCTTGTAAACACCAGTTCGCGAAAACAATGTAAAAGTGATCGAATACTGTTAATTATTTTGCTAATCGTTTTAACATAAAAAAATGACAACTGACATTTGTAAATAAAACAAAAATAAATATTTTGCAATATAACAAGTAGTTGTTTAATAAATTTTAATACCATGTACATACTTCATAAGCAATTACTTTGTAATAAAAAAAAACATTTTATTCGTTAATAACCTGACGTAATACATAAGAGAGCAAACACTTATAAAATAGTAAAATTAAACTTTTTTTATTTAAGCTTATTTGATATTAAATAAATTATATTATTTCATAGTAAACATTAAGGTAATTTGAAATTAAACTAATCTTACGAAACGCTCGCTTCACTAATCTTAAATTCAAATACATTTTTTTTGAACGATACAAGATTTATTTTAAAGTCACATATCTAAAGATAAGTGTACAATGTTCCTTTAATCCTACTTCAAAACTTTCTTAAAGATAATCACTTTTCTCTTCATTTACATTCTATCGACAGGTTTGTTTCATGTGACACTTCTCTTTTCACCGTAATGACCCACGAAACGCCACTTAACGCGCAGTGGAAGAGGAAGAGGCGGAGTATCAAATTACGCGGAGCCGCCTCATCGCTGTCGAGATATCCATGTAGAATAAATAAGAAGAGATTTCGATTAAATATTTAATTCGACGACTTTTGTATGTACTACATTGAATTATGATAATGAAAAATAAAAAGTATTTCATCATTATTGAAAAAATATTATTTATATTCGGGCTGTCTAAAAACAAAACAAAAAAATTTGATGCTTATCGACGGACATTATAGTCCTTAAAATTATTTTTAATTAAACGTTCTTTAAAAAAGTGGATTGTAATAATCACAAGCATACTCAATATCGCATCAATTACAACTTATTTTAAAAATTACTTTGTATTAAAATAAAGAAATCTTTTTTAATTTAACAGCAGAAAATTTTACATTTTTCTAAACAAATTCCTTTCACTAAGAAACCTATTCACGAACCGATATGGTGCTCCTATCAATTGGAGATAACGATACCTTTGTCGTGAAGGAGGCCGCAATATTACGGAAAGGAACGATTCTCTGCGGTGCTGCTATCGAAAGTGTGAAAGTGTAGAGGGGGTACGATATTAAAATAAAGAAATCTTTTTTTAATTTAACAGCAGAAAATTTTACATTTTTCTAAACAAATTCCTTTCACTAAGAAACCTATTCACGAACCGATATGGTGCTCCTATCAATTGGAGATAACGATACCTTTGTCGTGAAGGAGGCCGCAATATTTTGTCGTGAAGGAGGCCGCAATATTACGGAAAGGAACGATTCTCTGCGGTGCTGCTATCGAAAGTGTGAAAGTGTAGAGGGGGTACGAACATTGTATAGAACATATGTATTACTGGTTATGTGAAAATACGCAAACCGTCGATAATAAGTTTCAACTATTTTTAAATGTTATAAAACGTTGCAATATCACCGATGCATGCCATGCTGCGAAAGCGATATGTGAGAGCGGTACGTTTGATAGCGAATCGCTTGTAGACTGCGAATTATTGGCATACGCTTTAGATGATATTCTTTATATTGAATTATGGAAAATAAAAAAATAAAAAATTGTTTCAATATTGAAAAATATTTTTCATTTACCTTAAAATTACCTTTTTTCCTCATAACGCTTAAATCATAATGTTCACAACCTCGTTAAAAAAATTATTATCATCCACATGATCTCGTCGCAAATCGTGGAAAATAGGTAGCAGGCAGCCGCCGCATTGTCAGCGCTTGATAGGACGAGTATCAAATTACGCGGAGCCGTCTCATCGTAGTCGAGTTATCCATGTAGAATAAATAATAAGACAGCTTCAGAATATAACATTAAAGATTTCGGAGAAGTAAAATCAATTCTCGGAATAAAAGTCAGTCGAGAAAAAGATAACATATATTTCGATCAGAAAAAATTATATACTGAGGTTACCTATATGAATTGCTGTAATTTGTACCTCTTTTTATTCAGATTCAATTAAATATTTTAATTCAACGACTTTTGTATGTACTACATTGATTTATGGTAATGAAAAAATAAAAATTATTTCATCATCATTATTGAAAAATATTATTTAATAAATATCTTCATTTGCCTTTTTTCCCACGGCACGCCATTTTTTCCCACGGTACGCCATTTTTTCCCACGGTACGCCACTTAACAAACTAAGATAAAATCCCCCCTTCCCCGCGGGCCGTCGTTGGTCCTTCGAGCGGAAACCCCTGCCCCCGCGGTCACCTCATCCAAACGTTGCAATGTCACCGATGCATGCCATGCTGCGAAAGCGATATGTGAGAGCGGTACGTTTGATAGCGAATCGCTTGTAGATTGCGAATTATTGGCATACGCTTTAGATGATATTCTTTATGAAGCTTGTAATAAATAGCCAATATCATGTAATGTTATTATTGTTATCATGTACAGCATTGAATTATGGGCATAAAAAAATAAAAAAATTATTTCAATATTGAAAAATATTTTCATTTACCTTAAAATTACCTTTTTCCCCCATATCTCCTAAATCATAATTTTCACAACCTCGTTAAAGAACGAATTTAGTATTTAAAAACGACTTTCATCTCTGTTAAGGCACGTTAACACTGTGTCGATCGTGTCCTTGAATATTGCACTTACGTGCAGTCTATGTAATTTGTACCTCTTTTTATTCAGATTCAATTAAATATTTTAATTCAACGACTTTTGTATGTACTACATTGATTTATGGTAATGAAAAAATAAAAATTATTTCATCATCATTATTGAAAAATATTATTTAATAAATATCTTCATTTGCCTTTTTTCCCACGGCACGCCATTTTTTCCCACGGCACGCCATTTTTTCCCACGGCACGCCATTTTTTCCCACGGCACGCCACTAAAAAACTAAGATAAAATCCCCCCTTCCCCGCGGGCCGTCGAGCGGAAACCCCTGCCCCCGCGGTCACCCCATCCATCGTTCGCGTCGGACCCCTGCCCCCGCGGTCACCTCATCCATCGTTCGCGTCGGACCCCCCACCCCGCGGTCAGCGAGGCCATCGTTCGCGCCGGGCCCCTCTCCCCGCGTGACGTCATGGGGCTGACCCCCCACCCCGCGTGACGTCATCCCCCGCGCGGTAGACCCCCCTCCCCGCGTGACGTCATGGGGCTGACCCCCCTCCCCGCGTGACGTCACCCCCCACCGCGCGGCAGACCCCCCTCCCCGCGTGACGTCATTCCCCCCGCGCGGCAGACCCCCCTGCACCTCACCCCCCCTCAGAGGACCTGGGTTAGAATCCCCCTATATTAACTACTGAGGTTGATTTTAAAGAGCGTGTGCGTGTTGTGAGTAGGGTGAATAGAAAGGGTATGGATGTTGGTAATGTGATTGTGGAGTGCTCGAGGAAAATGTATGATGTGTTGATGAATGAAGGACGGGTATATGTGAAATGGAGGTGCTGTAGAGTGAAGGAGTATATTAATGTGCTCCGATGTTACAAATGTTACGCGTTCGGGCACATGATGCGCGAGTGTCCGATGAAGGAGCGTCTGTGCGAAAAGTGTGGAGAGAGTGGGCATTTGCGCGAAAAATGCAAGAATGAGTGTGTTTGCAGAAATTGCAAAATTAAAAAGAAGAATGCGGACCATTCGGTGATGTCCACAGAATGTCCGGAGTATGTGAGGATGATTGAACGGGAGAAAGCGCGTATTAGTAATGACTAGTACGCGCTTAAGTATGATTCAGTGCAATTGTCAAAAAGCGTACGCCGTGATGTGTGACATGGGTGTAATAATGAATGAGAAGTGTGTGACTGTGGCTCTACTGCAGGAAGTGTATGTGTCGCATGGAAGAGTATGTGGTTTGCCGAGTGAGTGGCAGGTATATGTGTGTGAGAATGAACCTGCGAGAGCTGCAGTGGTTGTCCGAGGAGCGACTGTAGAGTCGATGTGTGTGAGTGAATGCACGGATGAGTATGGGGTGTGTGTGTGGCTGAAAGGGGACTTTGGCGAGTTGTATGTTGTGTCGATGTACTGCCGGTACGGTAAAGATATTGACCCGTACCTGGCGTACATGGAGAGAGTGGTTGCGTTTGTGAGAGGGAAGTACGTGCTGTTTAGTATGGATGCGAATGCGACCTCCCCCTTGTGGTTTAGCAAGGGGGGTGGTCGCAGCACTTTGAATGAAATGCGTGGTAGAATGCTTGAGGAGTGGATATTAGAGAAAGGAATGGTCGTGTTGAATGAGTCGAGTGAATTTTATTCGTTTTCGGGTATGAATGGCCAGAGTGACATTGATGTCACTCTGGTAAATGGTGTGCCTGCCGGGTGCCGATATGAATGGGAGGTTAAGAACGATTGGGGTATAAGTGATCACAATGTGATCCTTATACGAATGATTGCGGGTGTGCGTGATGAGAGTGCATCTAATGTATGTAAGAGGTGGGTGACTAAGGGCGTATGCTGGGAGGAGTATGCGAATGATCTGAAGGAATGCGCGAGTATGCAAGGCATGGAAGTAATGGATGAGCAAAACGTGGAACGGTTGCTTGACACGGTGATGAAATGGATCCAGGAGGTGAACGATAGAAGAATGAGAGAGAGTAGACGCTGGTGCGATAGGAAGGTTGTGTGGTGGACGCGTGAGTTAGAGCGAATGAAAAAGAATGTGCGAAAGAATAGGAGTGCGTATCAGTTGGCAAGAAAGAGAAGAAGCGAGAATGTAGGCCTCAGGCTAGCGGAATACAAGGCTGTGTTGAATGAGTATAAGAATGAATTGAGAAGAATGAAAGAGGCGAGCTGGCAACGGTTCGTTAGTGAGTCAGGTAACCTGGATCCATGGGGTCCCGTATATAGATTGTGTAGAGGTAAGACTGGGAGAGAGAGATTGTGTTCTTTGAATGTTGATGGTGTGAGTTGTTCCACGTGGAGTGAGTGTGCGAATGTCTTAATGGAGCAATTCTTCCCGGCTACGAGTATGGATGTGAGCGATAATGTGAATGTATGCGAAAACAGGGGGGATGAGAATGATGGTTTTGAATGGGATGAGGTGAATGAAGCGGTGAAAAGAGCGAGGCTGGGCAAGGCACCTGGCATGGACGGAGTGACTGGTGAAATGTTGCGAGCGATTTGGAAGGCCATTCCTGGATGGCTGATGAGAGTGTATGATGCATGTTTGAGGACAGGGTGTTTCCCTGTTGTTTGGAAGAGAGCATGTGTGGTAGTATTGCCAAAGTCCCTGGACAGTCCGCGATCGGACCCCGCGTCGTACAGGCCAATAAGTCTGCTGTCCGTGCTGGGCAAAACGCTGGAGCGAATGATGGTGAGTCGAATCGAGCGAAGAGTGAATGAGAGTATGAATGATGCGCAGCACGGATTCCGAGCGGGCCGATCGACGGAGAGTGCGTGGTTGCGGGTGAAAGAGTACGTGAGCCAGTGTGAAAAGAAGTATGTGTTGGGAGTGTTCGTTGACTTCAAGGGAGCGTTCGACAACCTCGAGTGGAAGTGTGTATTGGATAGACTGAGTGAAGTTGGCTGCCAGGAAATGGCTCTGTGGAGGAGTTATTTCCTGGACAGAACAGCATGTATGGTGGGAGTGAATGAGGTTGTGTGGAGGAGTGTCGAGCGCGGCTGCCCACAGGGGTCCATCTGTGGTCCATTCATTTGGAACATCATGATGGACAAACTCCTGTGGCAGCTGAGTGAGTGTGGGTGTGAGTGTGTGGCGTACGCGGATGATTTGTTGCTGATTGTAAGTGGGCAGAACCGAATGGAAGTGGAGCGAAAGGGAACGGAATGGATGAGCATTGTGCGTGAATGGGGTGTGTCTGTGGGCGTAAGTGTGTCCGAACGTAAGACTGTGTCTATGTTGATGAAAGGTAGTATGGCTGTGAGTAGAAGACCGAGTGTAAGAATGAATGATAAATCGATTAGGTATGTGGAGCGCGTGAAGTATTTGGGTATATGGGTGAGTGAGAGGATGCACTTTAGGGTGCATCTTGAGTACTTGAGGAAAAAGATAATGAATGTTGTGGGGCAAATGAGGCGTGTTTTGAAGTGTGAATGGGGAATGCGTAAGAGAGCGGTTAGAATGGTTTATAAGGGATTGTTTGTTGCGTGCGTGATGTATGGAGCGAGCGTATGGTATAATGTAATGGAGTATGGGTATGCGAGAGATAGTTTGAACAGATGTCAGAGAATGGTGTTGTATGCGTGTCTGAATGTCTGTAAAACTGTGTCGACTGAGAGTATGCAAGTGCTGATGGGATCACCACCGTGGGACCTAGAATGTGTGAGAAGGGGTGTGCTGTGGTGCGTGAAGAATGGTGCGAGGATGTGTGTGAATGAATTGGTGACGAATGATGATTTGCGTGAAAGAGCGATGGATGAATGTGTGAAGTGTGTGAATGATAGGATGTATGAGTGCTGGCAGCAACGGTGGGACTCGTGTATAAAAGGCAGAGTGACGTATGAATTTATAAAGAATGTGAGATTTGCGGGAATGAGTGCGAGTTTTGAACCGAATGTGTATGCGTGTTACCTGCTGACTGGGCATGGGAGTATGAATGCGTTTTTGAGTAAGCGTGGCTTGTGTGAATCAGAGAGATGCGTGTGTGGGGCTGAACGAGAGGATTGGATGCATGTGTTGGTTGAGTGTCCCCTGTATGATGACCTCAGGGACCTCAGTGCATGTGGAGTGGTAGTAAATATGGATGGTAGTGTGAATGTTAGTGGTGTCTTAGAATGCAAGGAGAAGTATGAATGTTTTTGTAAGTTCGCGACGAATGTGTTCAAGAGAAGGAGAGTGAGTGCGTGAATGTAGTATGAATGTGTGGTGTCGAGAGGGGCGCAGGAGGGAAGAGTCGTCCTCGGGCGACATATTCCTTGGGGAGTGACGCCCCCACGCTTCCGAGTTGGCCCCAACCAGGTCGAGACTTGCAAGGGTCTCAATGGGTAGTGGGTAAATCCCACGACGAGTATGACCAGTATGACTTCGAACACTGGTACCGCGGGGGTTGACAAGTGAGCCCACGGAGGGGGGTTTCTCCCTCCGTCGTCGACCTAGGGTTGGACTCGCGGGGGCAGTGGTACAGCCTATATCGCAGGCTAGAGGTGCTGGATCGCCTCGGCGGGTGAGCTGCGTCATCCCAGCTCGGGCGCTGGCCTGCAGAGCCAGAAGGGATGTTAGAAAGGTCCCGCCCTCACCGAGGGAGACCTGGAGAGCTTGCACTCCCGGGTTGAAACGGTAGCTCCTGTGGAGGTTTTCCGGGGAGCGCGCTGGTTGAGCGTATCTCAACCCCTCGCCCATGGGGGCCGTGTGGATAAGGTCTTGGACCAGGTGCGGCACGTAAAATCACTCTGACGTAATGTTTCTTTTACGGAAAACGGAAAACGAATGAATCGTCGCACACGCCGGCGATCGAGCTCGCGTTCCGACGATCGAGCTGGCGCCCTGACGATCGAGCTCGCGCCCCGACGATCGAGCTCGCGCGCCACACGTAAAATACGACCCTACAATAATTTATATATTATTAATTATTTAAAAATTTAAAATCAATTATCAAATTACGATTTATTAATAAGATATTTTATAGACACAAATCATTATATTGTTTAAATTCGAGCCGTTAGTGTATTAAACCGCGTAGTTCGTCGGTCATTGCTCCGATTACCTTGCCACCGAGGAACGGTGAGCAAGGCAAAGAAGGTGAAAAAATAATAATATACCAGCGACCTCGGGATGCGCCGGTTACGATTTCAAATCCAAATTACCGAGCGCATCTATCGGCGAGGTCGCGTAAGAGAGAAAGAGAGACAACAGAGAAGAGAAATAGAAGACGCTATCACGTTGACAACGCCGCCTTACGGCAATTGTCAACACGAACGCGAACATGCCAGTCAAGCGGCCGATCGCGTTCAGTCTGTTTCTGGCAACCGAGCGAGTGACAACGAGGTCGAAGTCTCTCCTCACCCTAGTGTATCAGGGGTATAATTGCATAAAGCTTTCCTTGAACTCTTATGGTGTGTCGACGGGCTACCCGTAGCACCACCAAAGAGCCAAAGAAGCTTGTTACATAACTGGAATCTCGAGTTCGAGCTCCAGATCTTACGAGAAAATTGAGTCAAATCTTTCTCGTAAGTGAACCGCTTAGAGGAATCGGAGGACTCCGCATTATCGGATAAAAGTCCATGATTAATTCCTCGAAGCTCCTTGCCCGCGAGAACGCATAAAGAGGCATTGGTCATTCCTTGCTAAGGCAAAGGAATTTTACGGTGTTCTCCAGAACTCGCGGAGAATCCGCTCCTGACGGCTTGTGCCCTCCCGCGACACCATTGTGAAAAAGACGCTGTTCCTTCCTTGCGCAACGCAAAGGAGCTCAGTGTTCTTAAGTGATCGCGGTGTATACACACCGGTCAGCCTCTATTGAGCAGTGAAACAGCTGCCGGTCTCTACTCGCTGGTGCTCCCCAACGAGGGCGTTTAAGAAGACACCAATCGTTCCGTGCGGGTCGCATAGGAAACTCTTGGTCGATTCACGTCTGAGTGGCATAGTAACTCAAGCGGTAGAGCCATAGAGGACGCAAGGGTCCACGGCGCTGTAGAAAGCGCATAGAGAGTAGGCGCATTACAACCTACTCTCTCTAGTGCCATACTATCGGTAAAAACACAGGACGACAAGCACGTTCGACTAATTTCGACTGCTTTCGTCTATCCTCGGCAGACACGTTAGTTGACGTTTTCTGTCGAGTATATACAGTCCACACCGCTCCCTGCGAACGCAGAGGAGCCGCCCATCCCACCGAATCGGCACAACGATCGGCTGAGTGGGGATATTCGGCGTAAGTGCGTAAACACACTTACAGCCGCTAATTCACTATATTATTTGTGAACTGCAGGAGGCCGAGACAATCTCCGGCCCCGACGCCAAAACGAAGGAGAAGGGGCTAAATCCCTGCAGACTCCGGGGCTATACCCCCTCCACGGGAGTTCATAATAAATAAATTTATTATTTGTTCCTATACTACTGTGTGCTTTATTTTAAAAGATACCTTTTCCTCAATCCGGCCGACCTAACCTAAAATTAATCTAGCGTATTAATTATTAGGAATTTAATATTATTATTAAATTTTTTAAACAATATATACATATTATTAAATGTATATATATCATCCTATATAAGTATTTATTAATATTTAAATGTATACATAAATTAATAATATATAAGTATTTATATATATATATTTATATTATTAGTCTATATAAATACTTATATTTTAATAAGAAAGAAAAATTAAATGTTAATTAATTATTAAATTAATAATATTTGACTAAATAATTGTAATAGTCCACAAACTTAAGAGGGATTGTGCCTATTAGAATTATATAGTCAAATATATTTAAATAATAAATAATTTATTATTTTATAATTAATTATATTTAAAATTTGAAAATACTTATAAATTAATTATAAGAAAGGCGAAATACTAAGATTTAATTAAATTAATTTATATATTTATTTATTTATTTATTTAATTAATTAAATTTTTAATAAATTATAGGTAATAAATTTAAATTTAAGGTAAATTCTTCAGTATCGATGAAAAATTTCCTCCTATTAAAGCTTAAAATTAAATTTAGTTTAATAATTTATATGAATCATAAAATAATAAATAATTAATTAAGAAAAGATTTAAAGAAGAAAATATTTATAAATTAATTAGAAGAAAGGCGAAATACTAAGATTTAATTAAATTAATATCTATATTTATTATAATATTTATTTATTTAATTAATTAAATGTTTAATAAATTATAGGTAATAAATTTAATATTAATATAAATATTTTATTAACAATGAAAAATTTGTTGAAATGAAAATATGAAAATTAAAAAATTTAATATTTATAGAAGAATTTTTTTTAGAGATGTAAATTTCATTAATAGGTAAATAAGTTCAGTAACTATAAAAAATTTGTTGAAATGAAAATATGAAAATATAGAAATTTAATATCCATCATTGTTTCAAAAAGTGCATTTCGGAAAGAGGTTCGGGCGATATCGCACATAGCGACGCCCCTGGATTCGCGACCTCTAATTCGATCGTTATTAAACATAAAAATAATCGGGTAACTAAAAACGGCGGAGGTCGGTAAACATCGCCTTGGCCTTGACTGCCAGCACGTGGGCATCGAATTTCAAGGTCCAGAAAAAAGCTGTTTGTCGAAACTCGAACGCCTGTTGTTCGATTAATTCAAATCAAAAAATAACGAATCGAGAAAGGGCGTTTCGCATGAGAGTGAGAGAGAAAGAAGCTTCGTCCGTGAGGTATTAAATACCGTGCGCTCACGGACGGAAGGAGATTCCGTATTCAATTTTCGAGTCGTGCATTGCGTGGAGGCGTCGCGAAAAGCCGAAATCGAAATTAAACGGAAAGTTCACGGAGTGAAGTTTATTCGGTCGGAAAGTAAGTGTCGTTTGCGATGATCGTGATCTCGCGCATCGATCGAAAAAGCGGAAGAATTTATAATTAAACGCGGTTGGCGTTTAATTATGTGATTCGTGCGTTTCGCGTTCCGCAGCTCCGTGACATCGGTGGACACCCATAAAGTTCTTATGGGCCACTGACACAAGCACCTGAATTCCTCTGGAAAAGAGGAAGGAACAGTCGATGATCTCCGTTTTTCGGAGCTCGACCAAGGCGGTAATAATCAACTATTCTGTCCCGTGCATCTCTGCTGTCCTTACCCCTTGTGAAGCATTAGGGGATGCACGCCCACAGAATAGCGTACGTCTTTCTTAAAATCCTGCCCACGAACAGCAGGTGTATTCTAGTGGAGGATTTCTCCTGCTCCCGTGCATCATGTGACAATGGAATTCACGCACGGGGGTCTTGAAAAAGTCACAGAATACGCTCGATCTGTGGATCGAAGCAACGGTCGTTCCTTTACAGCTGCAAGGGCTATGATGCAATGGCTACGCCTGACGCAGTGTAGGCCCGGCAGTGCATGCACCAATGCTGTAGAAACAATGCGCAGAGGCCCCAGCGGCTATGTGATTGCTACACTGGAGGCACTCTGCAGTTTCTGCAGGTCCATGCACCAGGCCTTCATGGGACTACGCATTGCGTGTGTACTTACAACACACACGCAAGGGGAACGAACGGAAGAAGACGTTGTGTGTATTGCGATGGAATCGTCTATTTCATAGGCGAGCCGCATACACACATAAGAGAGTAGATCCTCGGTGTTTACCGCGACGCGGTCAAAACACACAGACTCGTCGGGTCTATATGTGTTGTAGCATCGTGATGCTCAACACTTACTCTCTTAACGGGATTAACTACCGTCGCAAAAAATCGTCGCGACACGGCTGAACGCCGTGCAATAAGCCGACGATTCGGGCTTGAAAATAACAATATTTATATTTTAAAACTAATACAGTCCACAATTGTTCGCAGGTGAAGATCCTGACCTACCCGATCAGCCGGACCGTTGGGCGCCAACCAGGCCAGGCCATTACATCGGGAAGAAACATTCATTAATATCTCTTCTTTTTAATTTGTATCATCCAAATAAACGGTGTTCCGGGCTGAAACACCACTATAAACGGAGCTCAGCGTTGACAATTTATTAACCTTTATCGATACCACTCTCCCTCTCCCGGCTACTCGAAGACTAGGGAAATTATTTATTTTAATATAAAATTTCCTTAGTCAAATTTCGAACAATCATAAATTTTTTAAGATATAAATTTAATTTATAGACGAATAGGTTCAATAATAGTGAAAGATTTGTCGAAATAAAAATATGAGAATTAAAAAATTTAATATTTATGGAAGATTCTTTTAGAGATATAACTTTAATTTATAGGTAAATAAGTTCAGTAACGATAAAAAATTTGTTGAATTAAAAATATTATAATAAAAAAATGTAATATCCATCATACATTTTTTAAGGTTTAAATTTAATTTATAGGCAAATAAGTTCAGTATCGATGAAAAGTTTACCTTATAAAAAATATAAAATTAAATTAAATCTAATAATTTATATTGATGGATAATAAATTATAGGTGATAAATTTAATTTTAAGATAAATTATTCAGCATCCATGAAATATTTATTTTATAAAAAATATAAAATTATATTAAATCTTATAATTTATATGATGGATAATAAATTATAGATAATAAATTTAATTGTAAGGTAAATTCTTCAGTATCGAAGAAAAATTTACCTCATAAAAAATATAAAATTAAATTGAATCTAATAATTTATATGATGGATAATAAATTATAGATAATAAATATCTTAATTAAAATAATTTATTAAATATTAACTTAAAGGGGGATAATATATAATAAATATCTTAATTAAAATAATTTATTAAATATTAAATATTATTAAATATCTACACACTGACAGAAACGTATATGTGTTAGTGCGATCGTCACTTTTCTCCTATCCACAGCACCCGTCGTTGTATGTGTTGTCGCTTTCGAATCCGTGTAGTATGCCATTCCCGTGAACAGCTGATCGGGCAATGACCTTTTCTGTGAAGAGTTCAGATATAAATGTTTAAATCGAGTGATAGAGATGTGAAAGAAGAATACGTGTAATTATGATGTGACAATTATGTGGACTTTAATAGATTTTAGTGTTAGTTTCTTCGAAGAGAATTATAATATGCGTGAATGTTTTAATAGAAAATCGTGAAGTGTCCGAAGTTTTTCGTAGAGAATCGTGACGTGCGTGAATTTCTTGTCGATATTAGTGTCGTATGTATTTCCTGCAGATTTATATGCAAACTATTCCGGTGTTATTTTCAATGAATGTGGGTGCTTTCAACGGATATTTACAGCGTCTGCATGAATGGATTATGTGTTAGTGCGAGTTTGTGCCTTGGAGAAACATTAATCCTCACTGCTCGAAAATCTCACAGGGATTGTTTTAATATGTCCTTGTGGATTTTTGAGTAGCTAGGTTTAATGATACCATTCTACGATTGTGATCTAAAATGTGTCACGGGATCATGTGTGAGTGTTGTGTGTGAACGTGCATTTCTGTAGCTGTTCAGAGGTAAGTCGTATTTCGTACGCAGTCGCGACGGAGCATCACTGTGGACTCAACGACGTTACCGACCGGGTTGCCTTGGTTACCCGCTCTCAAGCGTCGAACGGTCCGGATTAAACGATATCTTTAACTAGTTATAACTCGTAAACAAAGCCTCAAACGCAAAATCGTTACTCTTGATTTTCGTCTTAGAATGTCTCAGGGAGTTACTCTTACAGTTTAAGCCCAGAGCTGTCTGAACACCCTGTATAATAAATATCTTAATTAAAATAATTTATTAAATATTAACTTAAAGGGGGATAATATATAATAAATATCTTAATTAAAATAATTTATTAAACATTAACTTAAAGGGGGATAATATATAATAAATATTTTAATTAAAATATAGTAATGTTTACCTTAAAATTAAATTTATTATTTATAATTTATTATCCATCAATATCAATGTTGGTAATAGAATCTCTTTAGGCTACATAACGAAGTTGACAGTCTTTTCTTTGAATGAGAAGCGCGTGCAGTTTCCGCCATAAAGGCAATCCGTTAACATCGGTGTTTTTCCTATCTGTATCTTATATGATCTTTTCTTTAGTTTAAAATAATAAATACGTCTTTTTATAATTAATAAACTGTGTAAAACTCTGTCAGGTTATGGGCCTAGAGTTTTGTTTTTAAAGTGAAGTGAAATTACGGTGAAAAGAATTAATAAGTGCACGCGTATGAGAGACAATGGCGTCCATGAACAGCATCGCGCATATTGAACGTTTAACCGAAGATAATTATGAATTGTGGAAGATACACATGAGAAGTGCATTAGTGTTCAGTGATTTATGGTCCTACGTCGATGGTAGTGAGGTGAAAACCGAGGCAAACCAAGCCGACTGGTTAAAAAAGGACGGGAAAGCGTTAGCGCTAATCCTTATGTCCATATCTCAGAGCCAATTAAATCATGTAAGAAAAGCAGCAAATGAAAAGGAAGCCTGGGATAAATTGCAATCGGTCTTTGAATCGAAAGGTCCGGTGAGAAAGGCCACCTTATACAGGGTGTTAATCTACCTATGGACTTAAATGAAATGGGGGGTTCTAGACGGTAAAATAAGACGAAAATCAAGAATGACGAAATTTCGTTAAACGCTTCGTTAATTAATTATTAGCAGTTAAACATTGCCCCAAATCAGCCAATCCGCTGCAGCGCCGTCCGTTGGGCTCGCCGCGCACAGCCGAACCCAGGACCGTATCGACATGTATCATAACACTTACCTTGTGGGGCGCAGGAAAACTTGTTTGTCGTGGATAATTCAAAATGAAAACTGCAGTCACTTTTCAAAATGTTGAATGACATTAAACCTGCTTACTCGCAAAATCCACAAGAGTATGTCAAATCTCGCCCATTGGGATTTTCGAGTAAAGAGGGTCAATGATCTCTTAAAGCAGATAGTACACTGCCCTAAAGTGAAGCACCCACACGCATTCAAATCGCGATTGTCCCGTCCGCGAATATTTATTGAATAATACACTCGCACCACGATTATCCCATCCGCAGTCTCCACAAAAAGGTACACAACACACGTGCACGAATCAGTCATAATTTACACCGCCACTATAATGTATTCTTTTCTCTCTTCATTTGCACTCTCACGACAACACCACACACGCGACACAAAATACACTCAAAACTATATTTTATGTAAAATTAAATTTAAAAAAATGTTATTTAAAAGAAATTAACTATAATTAAAAACAATCTAAAAAAGCTTTTTTAATGAAGTCGAAAAATAATTCCCCTACTGAACAACAGCAGAACCAAATGACGACTGACGAATACGTCAGAAGAAGGATTTCTCTGCGATTGCGTTGGAGGACTGATATTCTTTTGTCATCGACTGCGTTCGATCGCCACCAGAGATCAGTCGCTAACGAAACTGTGTTGATGTGTGGTTTGTTTTCTCGTCGTGTGATTTTATCGCTGACTTCATTACGAGTGCGTGATACATGTGGATAGATAGATTTCAGAAACGTTTTCTTAGTTTTCCTTTTACTGTGTTTGAATTTGAATAATAGAAATATTACGAAGCAAATATTAATCGAAAAAACAGCTTTCTCTTTTTGAATTTCTCTTTCGTCATTTGGTTCTGCTGTTGTTCAGTAGAGGAATTATTTTTCGACTTCATTAAAAAAGCTTTTTCAGATTGTTTCTAGTTATAGTTAATTTCTTTTAAATAACATTTTTTTAAATTTAATTTTACATAAAATATAGTTGTGAGTGTATTTTGTGTCGCGTGTGTGGTGTTGTCGTGAGAGTGCAAATGAAGAGAGAAAAGAATACATTATAGTGGCGGTGTAAATTATGACTGATTCGTGCACGTGTGTTGTGTACCTTTTTGTGGAGACTGCAGATGGGATAATCGTGGTGCGAGTGTATTATTCAATAAATATTCGCGGACGGGACAATCGCAATTTGAATGCGTGTGGGTGCTTCACTTTTGGGCAGTGTACTATCTGCTTTAAGAGATCATTGACCCTCTTTACTCGAAAATCCCAATGGGCGAGATTTGACATGCTCTTGTGGATTTTGCGAGTAAGCAGGTTTAATGTCATTCAACATTTTCAAAAGTGACTGAAGTTTTGATTTTGAATTATCCACGACAAACAAGTTTTCCTGCGCCCCACAAGGTAAGCGTTATAATACATGTTGATACGGTCCTGGGTTCGCCTGTGCGCGGCGAGCCCAACGGCCGGCGCTGCAGCCGGATTGGCAATCTTTAACTGCTAATAACTAATTAATGAAGCGTTTAACGAAATTTCGTCACTTTTGATTTTCGTCTTATTTCATCGTCTAGAACCCCCCATTTCATTTAAGTCCATAGGTAGA
>JAOPTO010000862.1:0-62106 GCA_033822845.1 Tetrapedia diversipes
ATGGTTCGCAAATATCGTCTACATATGTATTCATTTTTATTGTCATCATGGTAGAACACTATTTATTGATCAACATAAAATACAAATTTTATTTATAAAGTAATTCTTATTAACTGTTTGAGGCACAGGATTTTAGAGAATAAATAGACCTGTGTTGCACAGAAATTTTGCTGTGTTTTAAATTAAACGAAATGTTAATTTTGTTAATGTTAATTTTAATAACAAAGTACTGACGTGTTTAAATTTGTCAGCTCAAGTGGCAATAACATTTTTTTATGGTATTACTAATTGCTTTACGTAAATAAGACTAAATATAAACCTAGTTATAGACTAAATATAAATGTAGTTATTGCAATATTTCGAGGTGGATCTAAAAATGTCCCACCATGCATTACCGTGCATCAAAAAGGTGGGACATTTTTAATCCCACAGTGCCCCAAAGAGTTAATTGATTAATTTTTTTTTTTTGACCCTTTGCTCTTAAATTTTTGTCCGCTACTGTAGGTACAGTTCGCGAAGAATCGTGCACCGTTGGACTTCTGTTGACGTCTCTTCCTCTGTCTGTCTTCAGTCGCCGTGTTTCCGCTACCATGTCGTTCTCTTTGGCTCTTCTTCGCCTCCATTATGCCCGCTCCCTCGTCCACTTCCCTTTGTCCACGCGACGTTGATTAGATTCATTTTTCATGCACGCGTTTCTCGAATGTCTTCATAGTGCGTTCAGGTTTCTTCCACTTCCTGTTTCTCGGTGACACTCGATGATTTTCCACCGTGCTTTTATTCAGTTGCACGCAAAATCGCTTTAACAGTCGTGATACAGTTAGGGTAGTTATTCGAAATGGATTTTTTAACTGTATTACGAGATATTTTAGTGAAACTTTGTTTAATTTTACTCTAATTTTACTCTTGCAAAGCAAAGTTCTGATAAAATATAGATTTGGTATTACAAAAGGGGTTATTGTCAGTTTTCATATTAATGAAATTAATTCTCATGTGCTTGTAACTTGAGTTACAAATTAATTCGTTTTCTCGGTTTCATTGGTTTCTACAGTTTTTCGATTAGTATCACTAAGATGAAAATTTTAGAGGTTTACTGTATTCGATCGATTTTCCGCTTCTTTGTCTTATAAAAAATTGTACACGCGAAAGAGAGGCAATGTTTAATTCAACAAATTAATTTCTACCTGTTCACGAGGGAAACGAGGAGATTATCGTATTTTAATGCACGATTGCAATCATTCCGAATAATTTACCACTCGAAACAATACAGCGACAGAACAATGAAATCCAGTGGTGGCCTACTTTTTAACCCTTTGAGTGCTAAATATTCTCTGCCTAAATGCTCTGTGTAGACGGTGGTTGCGATGTTACTTGTACATACACTGACAATCGCGTTGTAATAAACGGAAAATCGAAGAAATTGATAAACGTATTTATTCGTCCATGGTCCCGCTGTCGTCAGACGCATATATCCGCCCATAGCACTCTCAAAAGGTTGACGGAGAAAACAAAAATTGACAAGCGCATATATGCGTCTATAGTCCCTACCAGCAACTTTCGTCGGACGCATATATGCGTCCATAGCACTCAAAGGGTTAAACAGCGTTACAGAAAACGATACCGGAAACAATTGACCGTGATCACGAGGATCCGCGACATTTTTCTGTTCGAAATAATACCTGTAATCTAGTAAACTAGCAGATCCCTTTACGCAACGTTCCAACTTTTCTCTCCTGTTCACACTCTGTTTCGTGTACGGTGATACAGCTCTCTATTTTCATTCCTGCCGTGTCAGATCCGAAGAAATAAATCGACGTCGAAGTTGGTTACCGTAATGCACGCGTTTCGCCCATCTTCGCTTCCGTCGAACGATAAATCGCGATCGCTTCTATTCCCGCGGACAATTTATCGCACTGTTAATCTCGTGTGTTGCCATCGTTGGCCCAACGCGTTACATACATGTGTTACCACCGCTCGTACACGTGTAACAATTGTACAGTGCAGCTAGAAAGTTTGGAAGCGCTAAGAATTTCATAAAGAGGGGATTCAGCATGATGTTACTTTGAAAATTTGCTAGATTGTAAAGTAACAAGATTGTAAAATGCAATCAAGAAGGTCATGTTTCTTGTAATTTAAATTAGTCACATTTATCGTAAAGGGAAGGGAAACACTTACATTCTAGGTGTGTTTCTAGGTTATCTGGCATAATATTTTAATTTATTTTGCAAGGATTAATAGTTTAGTGTTTTGACTTAAAGTGTATAAACAGCACAATGGATGAATTAATTAACCCTTTGCGCTCGACAGGTGACTCGCAGTCGTTCAATAATACTAACTTCAAAAATTTTTAAGTGTAAAATATAGAATAAGATTGAAATTCATTTGGTTTAGTTAAGCAACATACTAAAGTTTACTTATACGACTATTTAACCGCATGTCTATTAAATTTATTAGAATTATAAAATTTAATTATCCATATTAATTCAATTTATTGTGATCTAACAAATCTAATTAATATCTATTATATTTATTTTTAATTTATTAAATTTATTATTGATTATAAAATTAAATAAATGATATTAAATTTAAATTATAATAAATTATGACTGTCAATGAAAATGGTTAATAATTTGGAATCAATGAGAAAACTAGCGACATAAACGAGGAAAGTGAGTCAGAAACTTTTGAACGATGGTGTACCTGTGTTACCCAGTTTCATAGAACACGACGGATCATTACTTTCGCCGGTGCTTCGTTCTTCACCTGATCGATCGTAAATCGCAGAAACGTTGGTTTCCGCCGTTTAAGGATACAGTTTCATAGCCGGACTCTGTGTAAGGCCCCCGTGTGTTGATTGACGGGCCCGTTAAATCTGACGAGGCAGCTGCTTTTCACGGCGCGCAGTCGATAATTTCAAGTGTATTCTCACGATACGGATAGACCGTGGTTGGGACCGTTTCTTTACTAGCACGTGAACAGGATCCTCTTCGCTTATCAAATGTTACATCTGACGATGAATGATTAGAATTTCTGTTATTTGTTAATTAACGGTGTGAGATGGCGAGGAGTTGTTCCGTTCATTTTTCTTTTCCTATTGTTCAATCGGAATAACTGTTTGTTTGAAGTTTGATACTTAAGAAGAATTCTGCAGCTTAAGATACCAAATATAATTGCTAATAATCCTGTATAGGGTTACACAGCATCTAAAAAAAAAACAAAACAAAAAAAACAAATTTTAACCTTTCAAGTTCACATTAATTACTTAACCCCTTGACATATAATAACGTCTGGGAGACGTCAAGATGTTTTGAAATGTTTCATACTTTACAGAATTACTAATTTATTATTTTGCAATGTTATTTAATTATTGTCCATTAATATTATATATCAACCTGATTAAATGTTATATAGCAATGCAAATTTTAAAATAAAATATTCAGTTTCTAAGCTTGCGCATAACCGTACAGTTGAGCCAAATTAAATAGTACTTTTCGGACGCATCAAATTCTGTTTTATTCGCATGTCAAGGGGGTAATATTTTCAATCATTTTATGAAATACTCAGAGCATTAAATATCAGTGTGTAGATATATTAAGATTGGTTAAATATATGAGAGGAGCTAATTTTTATACCTTTTTACCCAAAATTTCACCCAAAGTTCTCAGCGTACGTCATAATTGAACTCCTACCGTATGGTACAACCGGTGTGTCTCAGAGTTTAACCCGTAGTCAAAGGGTTAATTTATCGCGCGCCCGGTGTGCCCGGAAACGCGATGATGCATCGGCCACGGGGAGATCACGCTCGTCGTGCACGCGCCACCGCGGAAAAATAAATTACCCAGCCGATGACGCCCGTGAAACACTATAAACGCGTCTACGTGTTCACCCACGTGTTCCTCTATCACCCTGTCAAATATTTACGAGCCACGGTGTTCACGGGGTTGGCGGTTGCTCCCCGATCCACCACGTATTTTATCCGTTTCGCGGCCCAGTCATAAAGAGATCCCGATGGTTCGTGCCGATCCGGCATTATCTTGTCGAATTATCTATCGTTCTTTTCCTTGTGCTCTCCTCTGCCTCTCCTTTCTTGTCGTAAATTATTTCTCCGTGAAAAATTCGAGAGCCTCACTGTCGAGCGTAATAAATTCGCTTGTGTTCTTTATGCGTGCGGGAAGCACCTTCTGTTCCTGTCCGTGCAACGAGGAACTAAATCTCTCGGGTCTATGGTTCGGTATCTATGTACGTGTATTCGTGTGTGTCTGACTTGGCGTGTAATTAATTGACATGCTAACAGAGTAGTAACTAGGCAACGGATTAAGATGCTGTTGCTTATCGGCGATTAGCCTACCGTGGAAGTTAACACGCGTTCGATGCGAGTGTTTTGAAGAGGTGGAACTCTCGCAGAAGTTTTATTCTACGTGTGTTAATGCGTTGAGCAAAGGCAGATTCGAAGTGGGTTTGGTTTTAGTTTTGATACAGTAATGTACGAATTAAAGCGAACAGGTGTCACATTGTTGTGCAGGAACTCATAGATATTAACACTATGCCTACCACGACCGGTCAACGTCGTTACAATTTCATATCTACAACGTAATTGAATCGCCTTTAAACTTCAGACTTTTTCTCAAATACACGAATAATACATTTTTCAATATTTACTTCTTTTTTTATTGTTTATTTTCTCAGCAAAATTTGTAGTCTGTCTTACGTGGGAATGTCGCGGTAGGAATAGGTATACGTGAAGTGTCGGTAGGAATAGTGTTAAAGAATTTCAAAACTACCTTTTTTTCAGTGGAACAAAATAAAACAAGTGGTCACATTAGTTTGAACAATATCGTAGGTGCCCCTAACTAATATCTTTCTAGAGATTTGGAGTTCTTTTTAATACATTTATTGAGATCGCACCAAAGGAGTTAAAAATTACCATTATCGACGCTGCTGGACAGATTGTTACGGAAATTCAATCAAATCGACGGTTCTATGTTATCCAAGCTTTCCATCGATATATGCATCGAATGCGTATCGAATCTGTTAACCCTTTCTCCAAATTGAACGTGGCGATTGATTTGTTTGCCACTGTGATGGGACAATTGGAGGGTAGAAGAAAGGAACAGGGAATGTCATCAAACAGTTTTTATCCAGAAATCGGTTCTTAATATTTTGGTTCCCAGAAACTTTGTTCACAGCTCGACTTTTACCTGTTTCGTTCCTCCATTGTTCGTTCACAATACATAAAATGTTCGCGTTCCTCGCTGGCGGCGCAACGAGACAGTAGGACGGAATGTTGTCGTTTCAAGTTCAATCGATCAAGTTTAATCGATAGAGCGCGGAGGTATACACGGGACAACAAGTGATTTGCCGTCGAACATAGGCGGCCGACAATAGTAATTTCAGCGGTCGTCGACGCTCGGGTAATCGTAATCTGGATTCACCTCAGGGTCGAGCCGTCTGGATCGTTTAGTGGTGCATTGACCTAATCGTCCGTAAGGCTCGGCATTATCGTGCTGGATCTTCGATAATTGCTCTGCAAGCAATTAACGAGCAAGTTGTCTCGCGATTTATCTACGTAGAGACAAACAGAGATACGTATGTGTGTGTATATGTGTGTGCTAGTCTAAAGAAATTAATGTGGCTCGCAAAAATTATGTAATCCATATTATTTCCCACCTTTTGGTTTTAAAAGGCTTCCGGTTATTTTTTACATTTTAAAACGTTTAAATCTATAAAATTATGGATTTTTAACTTGACTGATTAAACAAAACTAAGTAAACAGTGTAAGAAAAAATATAGCTTCCATTTCGAAATTAATTAACTTAACTGTCTTTTCTTCTAAATCAACTCTTAAATTTAAGCTTAAGCCTAAAGGTCCTGCTATCTCTATTTCATTTTTCCTGGCATCTATTTTGTTATTATTTATTCTGTTTGCCATAGTCTTTTTTCTTTTTCTTTTCGCTTTCTCGTTCCTCTTTCAGTCTCCTCCCTTTCTCCAAGTCGCCTCTTCTCATTTCTTCTACTATTTTCTTCAGTTCTTCTAGTCCCTCTCCTTCATCTCCTAGCAGCTCCTTTATACTAATTTCTCTTCCTACCCCACACTCTATTACATGCTCCATCGTCTCCTCTTCTGTCTCACACATTCCACACATTCTGTCTTCCTTCACAAAAATTATGTACATTCAACGATTAATTATGTTATTAGGTCTGCGTTGAAATTCTCATCGTTTCATTGTGATTTCAATTCACGTAGCATCCGACGATTCTTCGTTACGTTCAGCTAACCGATTCCCGAAGAGATTTGTATACGAAAACAAACCGTGCAACGTTTCTATAGCGTGTTCTTCGATCCGCATAAGCGATGAGAATTTTTGTTCGCACAAACCCGATAACAAAGCGTTTGTCTTGTATCGATGCGCGACTGCACGCTGAACACGTCTGCGGATGGATGAGAAAATACTTTTGCCCGTTAGAGAGTGCACGTGTACGCATCCCCTCGTTAAAATATTACGCTCCCCCCAAACCGCCCCCCTCTATCACCGGTTCGCTTTTTCCGAGCAATTCGACAAGAATAGGCCATTGTGTGCAAATCGTACTTTTTCATCTGCAACAGTCGCCAACAGAGCCGAGAAACGAGTAACTTGTATTAAATAAGGCCAGATAAGATCGTCTGATGGAACATGAACAATGCCGGAATAAACGGCAATTAATTAGGCCGTTGTGCGTGATGCCCGATTTTTCCCGGGATTCTAATTACTCCCCCCCCCCCCCCCGCTAAATTTATTCGCCCTCCGCGGATTTGCTTTCAATATCATTGTCAGATACCTTCTCACGATCGCGCGTTACTTCGTGATCGAAGTATGCGTGTGTGTACTTGCACGTTTCAGGGCACAATAACACGAGGGGTTTCCTGGTTCTCTTGATCGTTAAATCTTTGCACTCGAGAGGCGACTGTCGGTCGCCAAACGATAGTTTCGCAAACTTTCAGACTTTAGTTAGTTTGTTTATTAATCAGACCGAAGATTAAACAGTTATACATGTAAATTTTAGTATATGACTTAACTAAACTAAATGAAGTTTAATATAAGTGAAACTTAGTAAATATTTTACACTTAAAAATCTGTAAAGATAAAATTGCTAGACGACTAACTGTCACCTCTCGAGTGCAAAGGGTTAATTTCCAGATACATTATGGTTTACACATATGTTCCGTCGTCTTAAACTTTTGTCCGCTACTGTACGTGCGATCGATGGAATCTCGGTTTGATGTCTTTCTTAAGGTTCGCCGGGTAAGAGCCTCTTGAGAATGTCATTTCGTTTTCGAAACCGCCTCAGAGCGAGGTGACCCCACGTTTTTCGCTGACGAAGGATTTACCTTTCGCAACGAGAACGGCGTCGTTGGACGACACGATGATCGTTCGATTATGTTGTCTCTTCGAACGAAACGAAAGTCGGTGCTTTCTCCGTGAAAACGCTCGCAATTGCGTTTACTCCTCACGTGCCCCCGCATTAATTGGATGCTGAGAGCAATTTTCTTTCGTACAAAGATCCAATAATTTGTAAATTAGTAAAAAACGGACATCCATTTTTTAGGCAACGAAATTAAACGACAATTCTCTTGAAAGCCCGTTTAATGATCTTGATTTGTTTAGTTAATTTGGAATCAAGGATGAAACGCTAAGGTTTTAAACAATAATAATGGATTATAATTATAATATCGAAATGTTCCCTCTCAGTCTTGGATTTTACTAAAAAAAAAAAAATTGCATATTCATCAAATCGTAACTGATGTTACATAAAAATAAAAATATTTCAAATAACGCATTATGCTTATAAATCGCGATGAAAAATGTATTTGGAAAATACAAGCTAGATGTGTACCTATCGCGGTAATGCATTTTTCCACGGACTCTCTTTGAAAGCCATCGAGTTTTCCAAGTTTTTATCGGATACGTCGGAGAACGAAGTCGACGTTTCCTATAAGGAGAACCTCGTCGTGCGCTCTCCTCATCGGGCAGCCCGCACGTTCATCTTCGAAGTGACTTATCGCGTCTTCGAAAGACCAAATCAACGGGAGAATTCGGAGATTGAATCATCTTAACATTAGTTTTACGATCATTTCTTGTGCATCTATTTCTAACATACAGGCGACCCTCGACTTTCGCACATTCTTTAAAAATTCAACTTTTTAAGCCAATTGGTGATTATTCATAGCAGCCTTATAAATTCACTGTGGTAAAGCTTCCAAAATTTACTATGATTTTCTGCAGAAAGTATAAATAAAGATTTGTTTTCAATGTATCCAATATCTTTTCGTGTAATTCTCAATTTCATCTCTTCTATGTAAATAAGTACACTATAACTGTCGGTACTTCTAGTGTTAAGTCTTTGTGGTTGGATGTCCCCTTTGAGGGGAGATCGTGAGTTGAACAGGCTACTGGGCCTTTCAGGCACATCAGACTTTAGCAATCAGACTACAATGTTGTTCTGATCACAATTTTTCATAAAACACAGTTTTTGGTGCATATTTTTTTACATCCCTCTATTTTCGAACATTCAACATTCGTACACATTTTCAGGAATCAATTGCTTGCGAAAGTTGAGAGGCGCCTGTACATGTATTAAGAAATAGGTATACCAATATCATACAGAATTTGAAACTTCAGAGCTGAGAGGGAAATATTTTATTATTACTTGTACATAATCCGCATCTTTTGTTTTTGGATGGCTTCCGGTTACACTTTCTTATTATTTAGCAATATTTAATCTGAACCTAACCTACCCATTTACCCTATTCTTCTCTCCTGATTCTACCCTATTCTAGTTATTATTTTACCATAAAAAACAAAAACGACAACCCAATAACCTAACCTACTACTAGAATACATAAATGAGAGGGAAATAGATTAGGGTATATTCGTATCAATCCATCGATAAATGCTAGCAAAAATTATTAGGAATAATAGTAATTGTTTTTGCAAATGTTCTTGCTCATGAAGTATCAAATTGAAATCTAGTGTTAATCGAAGGAACGTCTGCGATTGGGATTAAGAATAAGTGCATCATAGCAATGTCTGACGCACTTCGACTCACTTCCTATCGGATGTGTTCCACGTTTATTTCAGGACGTGGAGTTGCACCACTTATTTCTGAAATTAGACCCACTTCTTTCTTCGAACCTCTGGTTGGGATTTTGCTATTCAACGTGTTCGTAATAAATGGCGCGATTATGGTGATTTTACGGTATTCTAGAACCGAGCAGTGAATATTCCGCTTAATTATTTATTAATTATCCGAAGTCCAGTTCTGAATAATTTCCGATTGATTATATAAATTCTAATTCTAATTAATTATTGATGCATTATAATCACTCAGAGCAGAGTTGGAATATTGGTTGTGAGAGAATTATAATTAATCGGTCGTTGATTATTATAAGTTAAAATGTTGATTATGAAGAAAATTAAGAGACGATAGCATTCTTCCCCATGATTCTGTAAACGAATAATATTGTACGATAAACAATGCTTTTGTTTGCTTAAAGAAATATTAATATAACATATGGATACGAGCATTGCGAGATTAGAATCGATTACCTCACTGTTTTACAACCCACAGTTTTATGCAACACGGTAATTTAACGTCACTTCGAGGTTGACGAGCGACGTCCATGCAATTGCATACTTTACGACACATTTTATCAAGTGTACAGCTACGAAACGTTTGGATCCTAATTATCTTGAAATCCACGTTTAACTGTTCGCGTCTATGATTGCAAAAAATTCGCGGATCAAATAAATGCCACGGGACGGCGTCCCGTTGAAATTTTATGGACTGATAAAACCGGCGTGCGTACTTTCTCGTTTTAATGAAAAAAATTTGAAGCGCGGCGGGAAGATTTTCGCGTGCAAATTGTCGTGGAAAAGCAAACAAGCGTTAAACCAGCGGGGCGCGGAACGTTGAAATGTAATTCGCATTTCACGTGACTGAATATTTAGGTTCAGTTAACACTCGACCGCAAACTCTCGTAATCTTTATGATCGTGGAAACGGCTGCGACACGCTTTCCGCGAAGCGTTTTCCCAGCGCCGCTCTCCGGGCTGCATAAAATTTTTAATAATCACACTCGCCCGCCGTTGTAAACGGTTACCCGGGAAAAATGTGGATGCGGCACGATTATTAAAAAATAGATTCACTGAATACGTGAGCGAAGTGGTCGTTCTTTTTTCGTTTGCTTTGAACGATAATGGTATGATTAATAAAATGAGGCGCATTTCATTTGCATACGTTCATCGTAACGTGCAATGTATTTGAAATTTGAAAAAATAAAATGAAATTATACAATTGATGGAAAAAGTGAAAGCGGATAGAATTAGCTGTAAGAATCTCGTTTAACTGTTTAAAATATTAAGAATTTCTATAAGTACAGTAACGGACATAAGTTTAAGACGAGAAGACAATATAAAGTATAGCACCATGATTTATGTAATAAATATTGTTTGAAAATTCATTTTTATCGTTAATAAGATAATGTAGTACTTATTGATTAATACAGAACAATAAAATTTGTTTACTGTACTATTTTCTATATATTAAATCTTTTAGTATCGAGCAAATTTAACGAATTTTTCTAAGGTTTGGGAAAAAGCTCATAAAAACGGAAGTAAGAATGATATTTACAAAATTCAACAAGAAGCATATTACAGAATAAAAGAAAAAATTGAAACATTTATAAAGTTTTATAAATTTATTTTGAGATAGAGGTCTCTCGCGATGCAAATAGTTAGGCGTCATGGCATACGCAACGATATATTGTCGTTCGGTATTAAAAGGGTTAATTAGTTCATTTTTGTTGACTCTCTGGTCTGAAATTTTGTTCCCTACTGTATATACGTAATAGTAGGATTAAAAGAAAAAATTGTCATTTATGTAAGAGGAACCAGATAATCAGGGGTGACGATGGCCAGAGTGGTCATTAGGGCCACCATAAACCAGAGGTCCCCAATAAGGGTTGGGGCCGAGTACGCGCGAGGCTCGGTCACGGCCGCTAACACTTTTCAGGCCCGCACCAACGGCGGGTTTGTTTTTCGGGAAAGTGCAAAGTGGGGATGCGCCCATAAAAGCATGAGAAAAAGGGCATAGTCAGTTTTAGTAATACAGCAACCGTATTGTACGAACGAAAGGCATTTTTATAAAGAAATAAAGTAACCCTCACATTTATGAATTAAACTCGTTTATTATCACGTCATTCATGTTTCATCAAAGAGCGTATAAAAAATTCGCGAAACACGCTCGAACAGAGAAATAACTTTGCGTTACGGTTTACCTTAGATCTATATGAGAATTTTCCGCATTCTTTCACCCGATGAAATGCAAATTCATCGCGGATACCAGACGCAGTTATTATCCCGCGATTGTCACACGATAACAGTTCGCAGGAGGGAAAATGAGAAAGAGAGCGAACGGGAGAGAGTAATTTAAAAAGCCGGCGAACCGCGGAATTGGTAGCAAATTGGGAAACTTTCGTAAGTCAAGAAGAAACGCTCTCGTCGCTTCCTTTGTCCCCGATGTTCGATCGGCGGGGAACCGGTTGGAGCCAAGGGAGGGGGATGAAAATGGAAATGTGGCGAGATTATGAATCGAAGCGATTCCAGCGATCCTTTCTGTTAACCCTTTGAGTACCAGAGAAATTTCCCATACATATGCGAAAAATACCGGCGGGTTTTATTCATTTTTCCAGTGGTCTGGAAAAATCAATCAAAAGTCAATCTTAAAGTATTCTTTTGGAAATTTTTACATATTACATCTAACATATTAGCCCTTAACCCTCCGTACGCTTCTGTTCTTCATATGCAACGGTCCCTTATTCAGACAATTCTGATTTCTTCTTAGAAAATACGTCTTTACCATCGCTAGGCTTTACATTCTCAACGTAACGTACTTCCATGTCTTTCACTATAAAAGTAGGTCGAAAAATAACTTAATGACAGTGCATCTGGAATGTAATCGTATTAAATACAGAATATCTCCATAGCGGAGCCGAAAGAGCGTTAGAATATAATTTGGATCGCGAAATATGTAAATAGAGTTACGAACACTTCAGTTATTTGCGGTACACTTTGCTATATAGAACAATACCATTGTACTAGTAATTCAAATTACTTTTACCACGCAAAAATGTTCATTTTTGCGGTTTATCGAGAAAAATTTCAGAGCAGCGCGATAATGCTCCCCGGCACTCAAACGGTTAAACAGATGCGACGTCCCGTCGATTTTATTTATCGAACCGTCCCCGTTGCAGGAGGGAATCGTTAAAACGTGTCGTCGAGCGAATTCTATTTCATTCGACGAGCGGACGCGCAATTAACCAGATTGTATTATACATCGTCGACGCTGATGAAACGATTAATTGGTCACCGGAATATGATACTCGAAACCGAAAAGAGGACCGCAATAATTAGCATGGATATTTCTTGATTAAAATTCCCCCGGCCAGGGAATTCGATCGTTCCTCCGTCCCGGACAGATTTGTCCCCGATACGTCACGTTCGGGAAAGGCCCCGAATTAATTTCGGTTTATCGTCGCGCCGGCGAATTTCATTTCGAACTCTCGTAGCTCTCTGCTCGGGAACATTCTTCGGAGATTGACCGTTCTTTTCAGAAATTGGTTCGTTCTTGCTCGTGTCGAGGGGAACGGAAGGGGCGGTCGGAGGGTTGAAAAGGAAACCTCGATCTTTCGCGAAGATTAAGCGTCTGCTCGAAGGAGAATAATTATTTCGTACAGATTCCAAAGTGAAAATTCTTCTTGGACATTCTTTCTTTGATACGAAGGATATGGAGGAAATTGTGTTTTTTTTTTTATTTTATACTCGTATTAAGCTGCTTTGGAAATAATTAACACTTTATCGACCGGGAGCTTATTAACGTTTAGCTAATCGCACGGTGCCACACTTAACCGAACACTGTTCGTATTAAGTAGACATTAAGAATTTATTAGGAATTGTAATTTGGAAGAGCAGAAAATGCATTTGACGAACTATGAACAATACTAGCTCAAGGTTAACTAATAACAAAAGTAAATAGAATTAATGGTGGTGCTTTGTTGAGGAACTAGGAACCAGAGTTGAATTTATTAAAAATTATAATTTGGAAAAGCAGAAAATGCGTTTGACGAACATTAAACAATACTAGCTCAAGATTAACTAATAAAAAAGTATATATTTAATGGCAGCGTCCTCGTTATGGAAAAAATGTGAGATCTCTCAATTCGGTTGGCTAATTGTTAAGAATACTTAAACTGAATGTCCCATTTAAATAGTAATAGCAGATATAAAAGAAAGCAGAGAGAATTCGATGAACAAAGTAGATTTTTACGTTGAACGTTTGTAGGAGAAAAAGGACATTTTTAATAAAAGGAATAAATTAAAATTAATGGTAATAGTAATGATGCATTTAAATTAACGTTTTTGAAGATAGTGTTATTAAAAGATTGGAAGATGGAGGGTGAATCGATGCTTAAATGGATTCTCTTGGAGTTTCAACATCCATTCACGCAGACCGAGACTATCGACATTGTGTAAACTCGAACCTTTACTCGAATTTTCGTCTATTGATTTTACAATCTCGAAAGCCCAGAATTATGGCACTGGATTCCAGCGTCGGAAATGAGAAAGTCTGGCCACGGTGCGCGAAAACGATAAGGAAATAGCGATTCGGTTCTTTATCGCCCCATTTTCCATTCTCTAGAAACTCTGTTTGCGCGGAGGAAAGGAATTTTTCTGTTTTTCGTTTACGCATTCGAAGAATTCTTCCACTCTCCCCTAACAACAGTGCCATTTAGGTAATATCGGTCCATAAATTTACGGTGCGACATAAAAGGAATATTCTTTGGTCGAAAACACTTATTCTTTAGTATCTTAATCTAGTAAGTAAGAACAACAATAATAAATAATTCGCTACTCGTGTATTTCAAATTTTTAACATATTAAAGTACAGTAGCGAACAAAAGTTTAAGATGACAGGAGAATATAAAATATAATTTTATGATTCGCAAATATTGTTTATGTATTGATTTTTATCGTCATTATGATAGAATACTATTTATTGATTAGCATAGAATACAAATTTTATTTATACTGTTACTTCTTATTAATTAATTAATTTAGTTTCTTTCACCCTTTGGTTTTAAATTTTTGTTCCTACTGTGCATCCAAATAACGAAGATTTACATAAAAGAAAATGGTCTAAATTTTTGTTTAATCTCCGATTTAAAGACACACTCTATGTTTGCATTGCAAACAGTGATAGGAAAATTGGAAGTATAAGCGAAATTTGCTTTTGTTATTAGTTGGTCTTAAATCAGTATTATTCAAAGTTCATCAAATGCATTTTCTGCTTTTCCAAAGTGCAATTCTTAATAAACTCAACACCAGCTCAAGACCAACTAATTACAAAGGCAAATAGAATCTCAGACAGTGCTGTATTGAGAAAAAATGAGAGATCTCTTCATTCGGTTGGTCGAATGTTAAGAGCTGTCGGAAAATTGAAGAATACAAGCTGCTATTAATGGATAATGAGATAAGGTGGTCGTAGCGTACACGATCGGAGACGGAAACAGAGTGTTCATTATCCCTAAAATGCAAAATTCATGGTTCCGGCTTAAATCCATAACCCCGTGAAGGAGCCATAGGCAACATGGCGGCGAGAAAGCTTGATTAGGGGCTAATGAAACTTCGAATATCTTGGCAAGTCTATCCAATCCCGGGGCTCCTCCATCGCTAGGGAATTGCAGCATAATTATGCCGTTGATAAAGCAGTCTATCGTTCTCTTCTCTCCGCTCCGCGCATCTTTCTTGCGATACTCGAACACGGTCGTCTTCGTCGTCTTCGTCGTCGTCGCCATAGCTCATACGAGCGTTTATTAAGCCCTGTCGCCTCATTGTGCGGTGACGACGATGGGCACACGCGTGCTCGCGATGCTTCTGTTGTGCGTAACGTGTTCCAGAAATTCCAGTCAAGATGATAAATCGACGGAGGGGAGGAGGAATCGATGCTCGATTGAGGCTTGAAATTTTCTCAGAAGGGGGAACGAGATAGCGTGAAATCTCTTGTAAGTATTTGAAACCAGGCATGGATGAAAATATATCGAATCAATTATTTTTTTTAAGCAATTTCGTCGTTTGGTTTAGTTGTTAGTTTATGACTTCTAGATTGCTGTCAACGAGGAAAATTAGCATAAAAGTAACAGAGTTCAGTCAGGGCTTGTAACAAGGAGACAATCTATTTTATAAAACAAAAGAACAGACATAAATATAACGTTCATAGGATGGGTTGAGGTGTTTGATTCTTCTGTTTTATGTTAATTTTGAGATGAGTGTATGAATTTTGATTAATAATACGTGTAATAAGCGTGTGTACGTAAATTATTATGTTTACGGGATAGATTGAAAAATTACTTATGGATACACGAAACACGATGGAAAATTTAATGATCGAGTAATGAAATGATTCTGCCTGTCGAAAGAAGATGAGGAATATTAATTAATTTATTAATTTTACGGGTATAAATTCACTAGTGCGTACATAATAGAATAAAAAGAAATTTATAATGTAGTTCAACCGAAATGAGAAGATTGAGTACAATAAAGAAATCGATTAAACGATTAAATTTTGCGTTTGATTTTTCTAATTTATTTATTTACAGATAATGTATTCTTGTAAATTGATAGCGACGATCGAGGATGGTTTCATTGAGAATTTCATGGTTTGCGTATCTTGTTTTACGATTCCCTCTTCCAACAGTTGGATCTCGGTGATTGTCGTTTGAGAGATAACCGATAGTAGTAATCTCTAACGCTTTACGACGTACGTATTGAGTAATCGGCTAAACAGGTGCGATACAGCATGATCGATACGGTGGGTCGTTGATCTCTCGAATGTATCGCGAGATTGCTTTTCCAGATTGTATTTCTCATACGGTAGACAATTTCTGGGATCACTCCTCGCATCAGAATCTTTTTTCTTTATTCAATTTGTGTAGGCGTACGTTAGATTAGGTGAAAATCTATGATTAACACTAAATTTACGAATATTTCTTGTACAACTATTTCAAATATACAGACACTAAGGAATAAAGTAGGCATCGAACAGAATTTGAAATTGCAGAACTCAAAGGGAAATAGATTTGGGTATATTTTTTTTAAATTAGCGAAAATTGCTAGGAATAATAGTAATTGTGTTGTAGTTTTAGATATTAAATAGTTTTATTAATCGCATTACACTTGTCTGCTCGCAACGCCTTCGTTCGCCATTCGCGTCTCTTGCTCTACTGACTACCTTACTCTACTGACTACCTTCGCCTTTTGTCAGACCGGTTCACGCGCTCTCTCTCGCTCTCTCACTCATTCCCTCTTATTCTTTCCTCACTCAGCCTATCATTCGCTCCATTACAAACAATCTAATTACCCATTCGTCCTTTTGAAATCTCTCTCTCTCTCTCTCTCTCTCTCTCTCTCTCTAAATCACTACAATTGTTTTTGTAAATTTTGCTCATAAAGTTCAAGCCTAGCGTAAAGTGTTCCTTTCGTTACCGGCGGTCACTCCGGGAACAAGATCTCATAATCAAAGAGGGGAAAAGTCTGTAATTAGAGTTCGGTTTAATGATAAATATTCAAACTGAGATTACAAGCTTTACGATTTAAATATAGAACGAGGAGAGTAACCGATCTCGAAAGTTTTCTCATGCATATTCCATGCATCCCCGTCTTAAGTCCGCGAGAAATTTCGCGTTTAAGTTTCTAATACGTTTATACAATTTTTCTAACGCGAAACAATTATCATCTCGGTGGAGGAAAATTGCTTTCGCGGAAACTGAGGACACCGGAAGGAGGACGTCCGTGTTATGATTAGACGAAATTACTTAATAGTTAGGTTGTACTCCTTCTCGAACATTAGTTACAGATAATACAGTCGATTGCAACTTCTGCTGGTTCAGATGTGTGCGTTTGAGGCATCTCCTGTCTCGTACAAGAATTTCCCCTAACCGGAATTAATGTCTCGTGAATTTCGTCCCTGGTGACTAATCGAAGTTAAGAACTTGAGTATACATTCGGATTACAAACGAGTGCCTGGAATAATTACACCGATTCGAAGCAGTTGATCGATTTTCAATTAAACCCAATTCACTGTCCGTTCGAATCAACTTTTAATTATATTTATTTATTTATGTTTATTGGACTAACCCAATGGAGAATTACAAGGAAATTATTACAGTAAGGTATGAAAATATAATAAATGGTAACAGAGAAAGTAAAAAAATACACAAATGGTGTAAGATAAGAAAATTTTACAGAAAAGAGCAGCGTAGTAGCTGTTTCATAGAGTATCATCAGATTTAATATATAATAAATATTAAATATTTATTGTTGAACTGAAAAGAAGTTCAATTACGTCGCAGAATTTTTATTTTAGTTCGAAGTTGACCCTTTGCATCCGAGAAGTGACTGTTAGTGATATTAATGATTACTAATGATATTAACTTCAAAAATTTTCAAATTCGATATATTTACTAAGGTTCGCCTATATTAAACGTCACTTGGTTTAGTTAAGTGATATACTAAAATTTACATATACGACTGTTTAACCTCTGAGTCTGACTGATAAGCAAACGAACTAAAATCTGAAAATTTGCGAAACTATCGTTTGATGACTAACAGTCGCCTCTCGAGCGCAAAGGATTAATAACCATGTATATGTTATGCAAAGTTAAACGCTCACGATTATCGAGAGAGATTAATCCGATCATTGCAGTGTTCGTCGCGAAAATCGTTCGGCAACGTATCCGTGTGAATGATAATCATAATTGGCAGAAAGTGGGAAATTTCAGGTATCACGTTGCAAATCCTCTTACGCGAGCGAACGGGCTAAAGTATTCGCGAATCCATGCGATAACTGTGGTAATGTAGCAGATGGCTCCCGACAGCATTAAACATTTAATCGAATTGTCGTTGGCCGGCCGGCTATTTATCACTGCCGTTCACGTTGACGTTTAATCGATCGCCAAGCCGATAAGCATTGGACACGAATAAATTTCGTATCGAACATTCCGCTCGGTTAGTCGTAGTCCATTGTAGGACAATACGGTTCGCTGTCGCGGTTCACGTTGGCAAGGCACTAAATTTCTTCAGTCGATTTTCTTAACCCGTTAAAGATCAACGTTAGATCAATCAAAACTTTTCGTTTCGAATTATTTTTCAATTAATTTACATTGCTAAACTTTGTTTGATTTATTATTTAGATCTGCTCAAACAACTACAATGTAAAGAAACAAAATTCTATAAATTGACCGAAAAAATCTGGAAATGAAATGTATTAACGCAACATCGGTCTTTAATGGATTAAGATAATCGAAGAAAATGAAATGCTGCACGCGACAGATAGTTGTCAAACAGTCTTTTCAAGTTAATATTTGAATTAGATACAGACGTTAACGGAGTTCAGTGTAACTGTTCGGAATTGAAAATGCACAGTGGTAGAATAATGATAAGGTATAGAAAGATTGATAAAAGGTACGTGAATAAATTAATTTCTATTTTTATTCTTACACACAACAAAGCTTATAATTGGATGATTTATTGCCTATGGTATCTGTCGAAGAAAGTACTACGGTAAAATATTTATTTCATATTTGTGTGATACTGTTGTAATGTTCACTCTGTTTTGTAAATAAGCAAACCCTCGAGAGCAACAGTATATCTATGTAATATTAATGTCCGAGGATAATACTCGTCGCCAAGAATTTAGTGACAAGTTTGTAAAGTACAGAAATGTAAAGTCGATGTTTCTACACGATAAAAGTGTTACTTACACCAAAAATATTAAAAATCAAAGAAGTCGGTGCGCTTAGAGAATCATAAATCTTCAGGATAATCGAATCAAAGGTACACCAAATACCGATTGGTAACCACTTTGCAGTCCCAAGGAAATCATCGAACGCGTCCGCCATTTCGTTGTATTTCCCTACGGATTAATTGCTCGGAATTTCAAGCTTGCCATTTAAATTCCGGCAAACCATCAACGCAGCGAGATCCCAAAAGTGGCTCTCTTCGAGGTAGGGGAGAAGGGAGATCGGAGACCTCCTCGTATCCGTTCGGAGAAGCATTTAATTGCGAATTGCCGTCTAGGTCCTTAATGGACCGTCCACACCGTGAACAATGGTCGCGAACGGAGTGAAAAGGGACGTGGAGAGGAGGACAGGGGGGAAAAGCTGTTAACAAGAAAGAGAGGAAGACCCTTGGGCTAGTGCATGTGTGTGTGTTTGTATTGTAAGGACGAAACGAAAGGGGTTCGAGAGGAGCGGCCTACGCGAGTAAGAAACAATTGAGCGCTAGCGCGACGAGTAACGAGTCGAGAAATTGGACGGTATAATAGAGCTGTCCTCATTAATAGAGCTATCGATTTGAATCGATATCCATGGAATACCCTAACTCGAGACTAATCCAAAGTTGATCGTGTGTTTTAGTAGTCTTGTGATACTCTAATCCATATCCAATCGGATTAACAAGTCTTATTGATAGAGCTAGTGATTTGAATTAATTGTCTGAGATACTCGGGTACTTGGGTACGCCAGGTACTTTGGTATTCACGTCATACTTAATCAGATACACATATTAATACATCTCGTCGATGATGATTTTGATTTGAATCAGTTATCTTAGGTAATCAGGTACTCGGGTACCTATGGGTCAACGAAACCCAATCCAAACCTGATTTGGATACTCCAATATTCATTGGATGCTCTGATTCATACCTAATTAGAACCTAATACAACCTAAGTATTCTGGTACCTATGAAGTACCCGAATTCGAATCTAATTCGAGCCTAATCGTATTTAAATTACCACCCGTTCAACCTTGTTAATGGTTCTTAAATACTGTCCGTTGACTAAACTACAACTAATAGTACAAACAATTTGCTTATGATACGACTGAAATTGTCAGAGGCTTTAAAAAACCTACAACCCCTGAAACAAAAAGCGTTCACCTAAAAAAAAAATGCGAGAACGCCGCGAAAGAACCCCTCGCTGGCGTTGTACAAAGAAAAAATTTGCCTAAACAACTCAGACAAAAGGGGGGAAAGGAAGGGAAAAGATGAAATAACTCAACGTAAGCAACGTCTGCCAACTTTTCGGGTAAGAACGCGTTGCGAGGGTGCCTCGCGGAGGGGATGAATAAATTTCTCCCTGGGAACGACGGGGGCTGAAGCGGATGGAGGGATGGTGTAGCATTTATGGTGACCTCGTAGGCTTAGCTCTCGCGTCTTTTTCGCGAATGTGTCTCTACCACAGGATGATGCTCGCCAGAATGGAATTTCATTTGACGAGTTCTGCGGGACGGGGGTGCACACGTCAAAGAGATACCATCGTTGTTTCCATCCGGCTGTGGAAAATGTTGCATACCTTCTGCATTCGTTCATGTGTCCTCGCATGTGCGTGTGTCTGAAAACGAACGCATGAACGCGGCTAAATTTTTCCTCAAATTTACGGGGTGTTCATCTTTTAGAATTTAAAAAAATGTGTAGAAAATTTAGGTATTTTATACAGTTTATTTGTGACAAATGGTTAGCGTACAACAAATTGCACTATTAAAAATTATCTAAACTTTTTTTTTGGTGAAAAATTAATATTGTCTTTTTAAAATTAAATTCACTATTTCTTATTAGATCCTTATTAGGTACAGTAGGTTGCACCAATATAATTTGTATGAGATTGTGTGCTGACTAATTTATGGTTCATTATGTTCTTCTTTTCTTTTTTTTTTTGAGATTATTGAATCATGTTAGGAACACTCGGTATTTTTTTTGGCATTCAATACTGTTTTGCTAAATTTTGTTAATAACCACAAAGATAGAATGGGTGATGACTGTCAAGTTGATTTTCGTAGTATAAAGGTGAGACTGGAATTTATTACACCCACAGTGTACTTCTTAATGGCGTCTAGGTGTGTTGCAGGGTCTACATCGATAAGCGTGGCGATTACGATACGCGATTTTATCTCGAATCTGTGAGAAAGTAAACGTGAGATTAGAATGCGGCGATGATTTAAACACACGCACAGGTATTCGAGATGAAAGCGGAAACGTGCGGGAGCGAAAGAATTTTTCGAAACAAATAAAGTATTGTGTAGGCAAATGTTTGTGAGTCGAAGGGTACATATCGGAGACAGCTGTTTCGCTCCTTAGCGTTTTTCGACCTTGTTTTTTAAAAACCCTCTAGTACCCAAACAATTAAACTAGTTATTATTTTGGTCATTTTCATCACGCATCGTTTGATCCCTCTATCGCGCCAATGACCTTTGTACAGCAACGAATCATAGGGAATGTTTCCTTTTTTTTCAACAGTAGCTCGATTACCTCACAGAGGCGCCTTTAACGGTTTGTCAAGTAACGCACGAACGCGGTCGCCGAAGCGTGTCCCTTATCTACGATGCGTGTCATGCATGGCGAGCACGTTTCCGGCACTCTCTGTCTACAGTTGCACCTATCATATTGACCCGTCGTTCAGTTCGAGCTTGCGATTGAACCGTTGTTGTAACGCTTTATCCCCCCTCAGCGGCTGCGGTTGAGGGGGCAACCGCAGTACGGGCTTGACGAACCCGATGTGCCTGAGACGTTCGCCCACTCAGACCATGGGGTGCAAGATCCTATTGAGTAGTGGGACTTCCCGAAACCGGGAGGACCCACGAAGAGTATAATTAGTATGACTTGGAGACTGGTACCGTGAGAGGTTGACTTGTTACCTCACGGGAGAAGGGTTCCTCGTTGTTAACACTAGAACGATCGACAATTAAAGTGTACTTATTTGAATGGAAGAGATGAGATTGAAAATTACACGAAAATGTACCGAATACATAGAGAACAAATCTTTGTTCATACCTTCCACAGAAAATCATAGTAAATTTTGGAAGCTAACCACAGTGGATTGAATAATCACGAATTGGTCATTTTGACTGCTCTGGTCGTTCTAGTGTTAAAGGTAGGAAGGATAGGCTCGCGAAATAAAACAAGGGTGCTGCGCTTTTCAGGTAAGAGCAATCATAGCCGTTTGTATCGCTCTCGAGACTAGGTTTCCTTTTATTTTTTCCTTTTTTCAAAGTATGTACAAAAGGGGGGGTTCGGCTTAAGACGCACCCCAAGCCTACCCAAGACACTTCGCACTTCCTAGGTTTTTCCGAACTTTCCCAGGTTCTTTGACTGTGTAGACTTGTACAATCCAAAACTCGTCGTCAACCATAAGCAGTTGGACTCACGGGGGCAGATGTTAATTAATAGTAATTAATGATAATTAGCTGCGCTAATTACAGCTCGGGAGCCAGCCTGCACAGCTGATGGGGTTTTAGAAAGACCCGCCCAAACTATGGTTGTTCTGTTGAGCTTGTACTTTCAGGCGAATAGGTAGCAACTGTTACGTTCTTCAGTTTGTGCGCTGATTGGACGTATCCCAATCCTGTGCCCATGGGGGCTGTGTCTGGTATGCCTAACGGCGGGTACGGGCACCTAAATAAACCCAAACGAAATGTAACGCTTTATCCGCGCGCGTAACCCGCTCGAGGCGGCCATTGTTACGGTCGCAGTCTTTCGTTCGGTTCCACGCGCAAATGAAGAAATATGGCCGTGCATTCTTGAACGGTGAACAACGAAGAAAGTGCGTAAAACATGAGCGTGGTTCGTGTTTCTTTTGCATCAGCGAAAGTTGAATATCGTTACTTGTGGTTGAAATGAGAAATTTGTTCGATGACAGCTGTTTTCGATGAAAGTGATCACTTTCTGGCGAAGAAAATGAATTTCACTCGGATGAATGTTAAATTTTAGTTTCGTTTCTGTTTGTATTCAAACGTTACAGCGTTGGAGAACGTGAAATATCTAAGATTGTATCGTTTATATTGTATTTTAGTCGACTATATCCTCTTTAGTTCTCTCTGATTATTAATCATTGCGGTGGTGTAATAGTGAGTTTTCTGGTTATGTCAGACTGAGTATTCTTCTTTATAAATAATTTTCTAGATTGATTTCCTTGAGAAAAATTGCGATCCTTGTGCAATGTAATTTCTTACACAATCTTTCATCCCTTTTCTATATCTGCTTCTACCTTTTATGATCTTGTTTCGTGAAAGTCAAATTAATTCTATACAATCGATAGTCAATATTTCACGATTAGCGATAGTATCAGTGGTCAGCGAAAATTGCAACAAAATTATTTTTCTGACAGAGAATTTTCAGGAAAAAAGATCTCACCTGTTCACAACACTGTGCTAATTCTCCATGGAATCCAATAATATGTTACAACGCTTCTTTTTCCTACCGAAAAATCGTTAAAACTTCTCACACAAGGTGGTTTCGTTCTTCCAACACCCTCGATCACTGCAATCCATAGTTAACACTATTCCTACCACAACTGGTCAAATGATCGTTTTTAAAATTGCGATTAAAATTTCTTAGATACAACATAATTGAATCGCCTTTAAACTTTATACTTTTTCTCAAATATACGTATAATACATTTTTCAATATTCACTTCTTTTTTCATTGTTTATTTTTTGAGAAAAATTTGTAGTCTCTCTTATGTGGGAATGTCGCGGTAGGAATAGGTATACGTGAAGTGTCGGTAGGAATAGTGTTAACCAATAGTTAACATACAATCTCCAAACGTAATTTTCACGAAAATTGCAGCTATCGTCATGAAATCTCAACGAAAATAATTTCAACATTCGAAAAAATCGATGGCCCAGCAATTCCTCTCCCTCCACCCCGTATTGATTGCGATTCATGGCCCGGAAGGTGTTAAAATGATTTCGCTATAGCTGCTGCGTTCGCGAGCTCATTTAATTACACGGACGACCGCGGGCTGTTTCGTCGGCGATCCTTTCAGCGACTCTCGGATGTTAATAATCCAAATGGAGTAGGCGAAGGTGAACATCGAGGGAGCACGAGGGGGAGCAACGCGTTTCCGCGGGCACGTCGATGACAAAGGAGAGCTTTGACGGGCGGCTGTTAAAGCGCCAAACTTCCTTCCTTATCGCGGCGTCTTGGGCGCCAGGGTTGTTCGCGTCACAAAGGAATATTGCGCAGGGTGCACGGTTGTCGGCGTTATATGGTTTACCTCGAGGTGAGCTTTGCGATAGTTCAGGTTTTTCGTGCCGCCTTGTTATGAAGCGAAAGGTGACACCTTCAACGGGATTACGAGGCTTTCAAGGGGATGAAGGCTTTTTATTGCGCGCGCTTTGCGAATTTTAAGAGTTTGACTCGCTTCAAATGTTTGCACGCGGTGGCAATCGGCTGTAGGAATGTTAACACTCAGCCAACTGAATGGGGGGATCTGCCATTTTTTCCGAAACAAAAAACTGCATAAACAGATTATGCACAATACCGAATGTATACGGTAAAAATATTAATTTCTTCAATGTATCACTAAACTCTTTCAAAATGGCACTATTTAGGCTCAACTTGACTTCAACCACATAATTATCAAGTTTTGTTTTTCTTTGTATTCGAGTTTCATTATTTTATTTCCATATTGGCCTGAATTAGTTTGAATTTATTTTAACTCTCGAAACTTGGAAAAATAGTATACTTTTTAGCATCATCATAGTAATTTATTTATTTTCCTTATTTTAGCAATACAGTAAGACACATTAACCCTTTGCACCCGAGAGGTGACAGTTAATCGTCTTTACAGATAATACAGAATATTAACTTCACAGATTTTTAAGCGCGAAATATTTACTAAGATTAGCTTATATTAAACTTCATTTAATTCAGTTAAGTTATATGCTAAAATTTACATGTATAACTGTTTAACCTTCAGTCTGATTAATAAACAAACTAACCAAAGTCTGAAAATTTGCGAAACTATCGTTCGGCGACCGACAGTCGCCCCTCAAGCGCAGAGGGTTAAATGAAATGCTTAATATCAAAAGAAACCACTAAACTATTCAATTACCATTATTACAAAAATCTGTCACACCTATAATACAAATGAAATCGTGTAACTTATTTCAAACGTGAAACGGTCAACTTTTCAGTCACCGTCTCAAAGCCAATTTTCGAAAATGCCCGAAACTTCAAATTTCTCCGAAACTGTCGTCTCGTGAAACCGAATCAGAATGGAACAAGGAAACTGACAATGAGAAGACAAAAAATGGCACATAGGTTCCAACGATGCTATTTATAAATTGCAAGCAACGCTCTTCGCCATACCTCGCAAACCAAAAATACCTTTCGACAGATGCGTCGGGGACACCGTTTCAGCGCGGAACACTGCAAGGCCATTTAACGTTCGTCGTGTCGTTATTGTCGCCGCTAGTTCCGAGAAGGATGCTCGATAAAGCACGCGCAAATATCCGGCGGACAAACTGCAGCCCGTTGTAACGCGGCTAATTCGACCACGCATCGAGGGCCCACTCGTTTACCGTTCGACACGTAGAAACGGCACGAGCCTTTGGTGTACGCGCGACAGGGTTCCCCGTGGGAGCGTTGGAGGTGCCGTGAAACGTGGTGCTCTTGTACCAACGGGGACCCATATCCACCCCGTTCCACCGACTGGATGCCAATGGAAAGCTGACTGGTTGGCGCTACAGGGGTTGTTATTTCGTTGCTACCGCCGCATGTCCTCCTGTTCTAATAGGGTTCGTACACCATGATTAAGGGGTTGATAGCAGCGCGAGGACGCGTCCTGGGATCGTTTATCGAGGGAGGAACGCGATGTTTCATGCAAATTCGAATTTTTGTAAACGCAACTGTACAGCTTAAGTGGAGAGCTTAGATAGAAATTTGTTTTAGCTTTTTATATAAGAAGGCGTCGTTAGGTGGTTTATTTAGTTTTTGGATAAATGTATTCAAGGGGAAGAACAAAATTGTGTTCCTATAGTATAGCGAAGTATATTTGGACAGGTGTGATTGCGAATTAATTTTGGTTTCTGAAGGGATTAGTTGGAAATTCAAGGGGTTGTTCAGAACCGCATTTGTGGTTATAGAAAAGATACGAGAAACAAAATTGAAGAGGAAATTTAAGAATATGTTAATTTACAAATAGATACACGAAAATAAGTTAATATTATATTAATTACTGCAAGAATGAACTTCAGTGGATGAGTATCAAGATTTTTAAGATATTGATTACTGATGAAAGGGTTAAACATCACCGAAGAAGAATAAAAACAGCTTTCAAGAGAGAGGCAGGTCGATTTGATTGTAGGTTATTCAGTCGTATCTACTGCGATTTCAATGCACCGGTTCACTACAACACGGTGACCTAAACCTGTCTTGTCACTAGTTCCAATTTCATTTCAACGGTGTAACCATTTCCTCTATCGCGACTCGCAGTGTCTTAAGAAATAGAGAGCGGCCTGCGCGAGAGAGATATTAACGCGGGACAGAGAAGGAGAAAAAGTGAATCAATGAGAAATAATATGTAACCAGAGAAGTAACGAAAGGGTGGAGGAAAACTGTCTGCGAGTTACTCAAGGACTTGTGCGGAGCCACGCGAGAATTCATTCGATCGTTATACACGTTAAGTAAATCTTCTATTCGCGGGATAACGAAGCGAACAGCGTCGACTCGTTAATGGTAACGAGATTAAGTAGCTCACAGGTTAACAGCGTTTCTCATAATTATTATTTTTGCACGGGTATCCATTCACACGTTCGTTGTAAACTCGTCCTTTAAGGGAGCGTAACGAGACTCGCATAGCGATCAACAACCGTGTTACCCGAGGAATGAATTTGTTAATTAACACGTTCCCTGCCGTGGACGTGTTAATTAACACTAAAATTTCCTCCCACGCTGGAAAAAAGCCTTTAAAAAAAGGCATACTTTTAACAATATTTTGTCAAATAAACTAAAAATGATTGCTTTTCTGGTTTAAATTTATAAAGAGATATGCCTTTCTTTTAAATTTATGGTTTTAAATTACTGAAATATTGTGTATTATACCATAAAAACATGCTTGTGTCAACCATAAAAAAACGTCCGCGGCAGGGAGCGTGTTAATTAACACTAAAATTTCCTCCCACGCCGGAAAAAAGCCTTTAAAAAAAGGCATACTTTTAACAATATTTTGTCAAATAAACTAAAAATGATTGCTTTTCTGGTTTAAATTTATAAAAAGATATGCCTTTCTTTTAAATTTATGGTTTTAAATTACTGAAATATTGCGTATTATACCACAAAAACATGCTTGTGTCAACCATAAAAAAATGTGGGGCGTTTACGCCCCACGCTGGCCTGAACGAAGAGTCTTTAAAAAAATGTCCGGCAGGGAACGTGTTAAAGTATCTTAACCTTCGCGGTGTGATCTTGAGCCCGTAATGTCGCGTATCATAGACGTTTGAATAAGGCATGAAACGTATTTAAATAATTGATCTTCAGTTGTTTTCGAATATTTTATACGCTCGCTGTGAAACAAGCATTTTAATATTCCGTTCGATATTAAAAACTAGAAGTAGTTTCTCTGTAAAATACCATTTATCTTATCTCAGAACACATCAGAATGTATTCAAAGTGGCGGAAGAAAAGTTAAATTTAGAATCTAGTCAAGAATTACATATTACATGAATACAGTAAGTAGCAGACAAAAGTTTAAGACGACAGGACATTGTCCTGTAAAACATAATTTTATGGTTAGCAAATATTGTTTATCTATTAATTTTTATTGCCATTATGGTAGAACACTATTTATTGATTAGCATAGAATACAAATTTTATTTATACTGTTATTTCTTATTAACACTTGGCCAACCGAATGGGGAGATCTCCCATTTTAATCTCGACAAAACGCTGCCATTGATTCTATTTACTTTTGTTATCAGTTGGTATTGAGCTACGGTTGAATTTATTAGAAATTATACTTTGGAAAAGCAGAAAGTGCATTTGGTGTTTTGCAAATTTTCAGACTTTAGTTAGTTTGTTTATTAGTTAGACTCCGGTGTTAAGTACCCGTATATGCAAATTCTAATATATCACTTAACTAAACTAAATTACGTTTAATATAGGCGAATCTTAGAAAATATTTGGAATTTAAGAACTTTTAAAGTTAGTATCTTTAGACGACTAACAGTCACCTCTCAAGTGCAAAGGGTTAATTATTTATTTTCTTCGACCATTTGGTCTTAAACTTTTGTCCGCTACTGTAACTATGGGTAATGATTTAAAAAGAAATTACAATAACAAATTGCCAAAAAAAGAGTTGCCGAACGAAGAACACGGAAAACAATCTTAAAGATCGAATTCTTCTGGGGATCCACCGAATTCCGCGCCACGTTCTAAAAAGAAACGTTCGCGATAAAGCTTGTGCCCCGGGGTGTGTAGCGCTTTCAAAGTAGTGGAATTTCCTGTCGCAATTGCGCGAACGCGTCTAAAGGACATCGGGGCGCGCACCGTTCGTACGATAATGTGAAAGTGCTTCGTGGTCGTTATTCACAGGGACACCGTACAGGAATGCACTTATCCAATCGTCGCGAGCACGCGTGCAGCGATTCTTTCGTTCGCATGCCAGCACGAACGCGCGCGACGTTTTTCCCTGGCCGGGGATCGGCGAGCCTAATTGCGCTCGGTTTCGCGGCCGATTCCCGATGCCAGGCGACTGCGAGAGAGATTACCAGCCGAAGAAATGGCGTGTCTCGAAACGGGAATAATAGCCGGTGGACCGTGCGCACCGCCGCTATGGCTCTTAACACATTGCGTACGGCGCTCTGCCCGCCAAAAAACTGAATACAGTGCTTACAAGCACCTTTCTCAATTTACATTTGTAAATTCTTAAATGTTAGTATATGTTTTTTATATATCGGTTTCTTGTGTAACAATAAACGTGGCGAATGTAACAAATATAACAACCAGATCAAATTATTTCGTGTCGTGAGTACGCGTATGTAAGAAAGTATTAAAACGAGATATCTCGTCACCCATACGCAATGTGTTAACATTTAGCCAGATCGAATGGGGAGATCTTCCATTCTTCCCTCTGTCATTGATTCTATATTTACTTTTGTTATTTGTTGGTAGATGATAATAACACTAGAACTACCACAGCAGTCAAAATGACTGGTTGATGATTACTTATAGCAACCTTATAAATTCACTGTGGTAAAGCTTCCAAAATTTCCTATGATTTTCCGTAGAAGGTATAAATAAAGATTTATTTCTTATGTATTCCGTATTTTTTCATGTAATTTCCAATGTGATCTCTTCCGTGCAAATAAGTACGCTTTGATTGTCGGTAGTTCTAGTGTTAATAACTTTGTTGACGGGTATGGAACCTTTCGGTACATAAAAATGCAGATCAGGTTTGTTAGGAATCGTGTAGTATAATTAGATATTAATTAGTTGGTCTTGGACTAGCGTTGTTTACAGTGAGTGAAATGCATTTTCTGCTCTTCCAAAGTACAATTTTTAATAGATTCAACACTAATTCCTAATTCCTCAACAAAACACCGCCATTCATACTATTTATTTTTGTTATTAATTAGTCTTGAACTAACTAATCAATGACAGTGGAAATAATGGGAGATCTCCCCGTTCGGTTGGCTAAGTGTTAAAAGAGATTTTAAGTCCAGCTTGAAGTTAAAGATTATTTGCTGTATGTTAAAGATCGAGTATGTTAGTCCCGATTGATTTCTTTTTGTTAGATAAAATTTGATAAATCCTGATACGATTGGACAGTCAACAATGTCATTTAACGGCTTGTACAAACACAGCAAATCCGCCATTATCCTTTTTCGTTGGAGAGTGTACATACCAAGCAGATTAAGTGCATTATCATAATTATGCCACGTTTTCAGGCCTAGGCCTATTAACTTTATAAGAAACCTGTTTCATAAATCTTGTTTAATATGTCGATAAGTCAACGGAAGTCTTGAGTTTCGAAATATTGAAAGAAAAATGTTCCAACTGTGTCACATTCGTTACGCAGTCCGATAAATTAACGAAGCGAATTGGAGGCACGCGGGTGCTCGCAGAGAATAGATTATTATTATCAAATTAAGAACAAAAGCGTACAGTTTCCACCTGGTGACGGATTAACCTAGGTAGCCTGTAGTTATTGGACTCTATTCTGTCCCAGGTACGTCCTCCATTGTCCATCGACAATGGATTCTTCATTCGATGAATTATTTGCCCCCGTAGTATCATCCGTCTAAACTGAACCTCCGCTTTCTCTCCTGTCCTCTTCGACAAAATGTCCAGTCAGCCTTCCGTCCTCGAGTTCTCCCGATTCTATTGTGCATACGTAACAAGGAGGAGCCCGATCCCGTCCAATCAGTGATCTCGAAATACCCTTCTAAGCTCACTCTTTGCGCCCGGCCCCCGTTACGAATACCCCGTATGAATATACATGCATAATGTATGTGAAAGGGCGGATTCCGGCGGAGTGGCTGGCTGCGAGCGGAAAGATTGCACTTGTCGCTGCTGCAGCTGCATTTTTCGAACCCACGGCTAACGTCATTTCGACGGATTTGCGTTCCAGCGTCGCGTGTTCGTTGCACTTTCGGTAACGCTATTACATCTCGTGCACGGGTTGGTTCTTTAAGGGGTGGTCAAGTTCGGGTTAGGTTTGGGTTAGGTTCGAAATTAACTTATGTAAATAAAGTTTTACCTAGGATAAGTTTTGCGGAGGGCGCCGTTAGCCCCCACTAGATAGGGTCCGTTGCGTAAAGGACACAGAACGCGGGGAAGTACTGGACGTGTTCTTATAGAGTTCCCGGTGCTTCCCCAATCGCGGTAGATGGCCACCGTGGAAGTTTTAGTGGGTAAAAATCCCACATAACCTGGCTACCCCCCTCAGGGTGGCTGGGTATCTTTCGAAGATTTCCTCCACGCGAAAAAAAAAAGGTTCGAAATTAACTTGCGGGGGGCATTGTTTGCCCCCACTAGATAGGGTCTCCTACGGGAGACATAACGCGGGGGGAGTACTGGACGTGTTCTTATAGAGTTCTCGGTGCTTCCCCAACCGCGGCAGATGGCCACCGTGGAGGTTTTTGTGGGTAAAAATCCCACATAACCTGGCCACCCCCCTCAGGGTGGCTGGGTATCTTTTGAAGATTTCCTCCACGCGGGAAAGAAAAAAGGTTCGAAATTAACTTTGCGAAATTAAAGAGAAGGATCTTCTTAATTCCAAGCAATGTGTGATTTTTTCCTTTGATAGTTTACCAAGTTGGATTAACTTTTTGATTGCTGAACACTTCCGGTCGAAGTGCTTTGCGTGGATAGCTCTGTATTAGTAATTGTGTTACTTTCAATGGGAGCAAAAATTGACAAAAGCATATACTCGTCCATAATCCAAGCGAGTAACTTTCGTGAGACGCATATACGAGCCCATAGCAATCAAAGGGTTAACGATGTGATCGGAGATTTAATTCATGGAAAAAACGGTGGTGCCATAAATGAAGTCCCTGAGAAATTATTTAGGAATTGATAACGAAGAATTATCAGTGTGCAATTATTGTGAAATTAGAATTGATCATCTAAGACAAAATCTGAAATTTAGCCTTACCAGCTTTTTCTTAACTCATGCATAAAATTCGGTTGAATTAAAACAAATATCTAAATTTCACCTTGAATTATAATTTCATATAATCTGCTCTATTTTGTGCGAGCTCGAGAACGGTTCATTGATTCAGGGTCGATCATATCGTAAATATCTCTACTTGTTAGTCAAGCCTATTATCTGTCCGGCACACTGCCCTCCACTTGTTCGACGACCCTTAGGTCTCTAATACGAGCGGATTAATCCCAAAATTTTAGGGGACGATGGCGTACGATCTACATCGCGCACTCGTAACGGTGGGAAGGATCCACCATAAAGATCGAGATTGCACACATGGAATTATTATCGATCGTGCAAGACACCGCGATGCATAGAGCCCCATAAATCTTGGCGGAGCTGTGCTTATCTGCGAACCTCTATCGTACGCGTACGAGTGATAAAAGGACAGCACATTAAAGAGGTTCCGTTGGTGGTCGATAAAGTAACGTCGGACTTACGCTACGCTAGATACAGATGAAAGATGTAGATAAAGCAGCTACACGGTTTCACTGATATTACGTGTGAAACGTGCAGCGATTACAGATTTTGTTACAGAAAACGCAATCACCTTTGTTTCTCTCTTTTCTGTCGCGATACGTTGTACTTATTGTAAGCTCTTATAACGTGGGTATTGCAATATATTATAATAAAGTAGCGGTGAATATAAATGTGAGATATGTGTATGGATAAGTAGACAAAATTGAATTTTCAAGATTTTACAAAAATTTTGTCTTACTCTCAAAGTTTTTTCAGAAATTTCTTCTTACTCTTGAATTATTCTGAAAATTGAATTTTCAAGATTTTGCAAAAATTTTGCCTTACTCTCAAAGTTTTTGCAGAAATTTCTTCTTAGTCTTGAATTACTCTCAAAATTGAATTTTCAAGATTTTGCAAAAATTTTGCCTTATTTTCAAAGTTTTTGTAGAAATTTTTTCTTACTCTTGAATTATTTTCAAAATTGAATTTTCAAGATTTTGCAAAAATTTTGCCTTATTTTCAAAGTTTTTGTAGAAATTTTTTCTTACTCTTGAATTATTCTCAAAATTGAATTTTCAAGATTTTGCAAAAATTTCTTCTTACTCTCAAAGTCTTGAATTATTCTCAAATCGTAAGTTTTCAATGCGCAATATTTTTCGGGTTTAAAGTAAAAAATTAAGCCTTCGATTTTTGGAGTTTTGTTCATTTTCAAAGAAATCGTCGTTCCTGGAGCTGAACGATTTTTGGATTACAGTTTTCGGTTTGTTCAATTACTACGAATTCGAGTTGCTCGATTCTCAGTGAAGAATGGAGGACAATAATAATAATGTGAAGTATGTAGGATCGAGGGTTTAATCTCTAGTGGAATAAAATGCGGGTGGTACTTAATAGTTATTGTCGCAGGCCTCTTGTCTTTCGTGCAACCGTGCACAGTAGTCACATATGAAAAGATCATTAAAACAACGCGCCGCCATGGAACGTGGAACGCTCGTTCTCTGTAAAATTCAATGAAACTCGAAAATAGAATAGTTCGGCACGAGTGGGACATGTGTGCTCGTTGTGCGAACCAGTTTCCACGTTCGTTTCATCTGCGCTTTTTTTCGCGTTGATTTTACACGTACAAGAATATTTTGATTCTATTCGTTAGACATTTTATTCGATTAATCCATGCATTCGAAATTTGAAAAGATAAATTTCAATCCCCATATAAGTCTTTAGTAAATTGAAAAGTGATCTTGTTTAAACACGTAACTCTTTAACACTAGATCTACTAGACCAATTAAAATGATCAACGATGATTATTCATAGGACCTTATAAATTCATTATGTTAAAACATCCCAAATTTACTATGATTTTCTGTAGGAAGCATAAATAAAGAATTGTTTTTTATGTATTCGAAATTTTCTCATGCAATTTTCGATTCCATTTCTTCCATCCAAATAAGTACTCTTTGATTTTTTTTAACACTTAGCCAACGAAATGGGAAAATCTTCCAAAGCGCCGCCATTGATCCTATTTATTTTTGTTATTAGTTAGTCTTGAACTAGTGTTCGTCACAATTCATGAAATGCATTTTCTGCTTTTCCAATGTACAATTTTCAAGTCAGGTGTTAAAAAAGGCTTAAAGTTGAAAGATCGAGCCGCCTATGCATACGTGTATCATTCTTTCTGCATTGTCTTCCCGCACGACATAAATAGCCAAGAAAGAGTCGGGCGCCGGTACATTCGCGAAGAATGCAAGAAAATGTACGACTACAATATATTAAAACACCGATGCGTCAGAGAGGGAGTAGAATGAGAAAAGGTCCGCGGAGTGTCTGGCCTCTTCAGGGACATTTCCCTGGCAAACGCACACGCGCGCGTAATGGAGCTTACGAGGTGCGTTACAAAGCTTTCGCGGCCGCTGCTTGCAAACCTTTGGGCGGCATGTGAAACGCGTCGTCGAGATAAAAGCACGTGTGGCCAACCCTTATAATGGTGTATCGGAAACCTGCATAGCACGAACAAAGATTCTTTTTCTCTACCAGTTACATCTTTTTCTCTTGCTAATTTTTTTTTTGTTTTAAATATGCGTAGAAAGTGTCTTACGATTACTATTATTATTATTATTATTATTACTACTATTATTATTATTACTACTACTATTATCATTATTACAATTATTACTATTAATATTATTATTAATATTATTACTATTACTATTATTATTATTATTACTATTAACTATTACTATTATTATTATTATTATCATTATTATTACTATTAATTATTACTATTATTATTATTATTATTATTATTATTATTTTAACTATTTTTAATCGAACTTCGCCACGCAACTCTCAACCCTTTATACAACTTTGCAACTTGGTTTTTCATTCAACACTTGCCTTTTCCTGCTTCGAGAAAAACCTTACAGGACTTCCGTTTTCCCACCCCGCGCGCGCTAAGCATTGACGACCCATCGGTGGATTCTTTGTCGTCAAGATTAAAGATTAATAAACTTTCGCAAAACAATGCTTTGAAACTTAACTGCTTGCAATCGCTCCCCCTCTATAATACGTTTGCGAAACGCAACAAATTTCATGCGTTTCTGAATGCCTCGCAAAAATGGATAGAATAAGTTTATCGATGACGGTACACATTGTCCATGCGGCTAGAAAGATCGCAAGGAACAGTCGTGCCACCCAGAAGGATGTTTTTATTTAGATTAGCAAGGCGTGTACCGTTGCGAATAGCGTGAGTCATGTGAGCGTCGAGATAAGGTGGAATCCGTAGCACGGAAAGTACTATTCCAGTGCTATGAGAGAGCACGGTCACGCGATAAAGATGACTATGAAATATAGATAGTACATAAAATTGTATACAGATGACGATTCAAGATTCACAAAGGAATTAAAGATCAGTGCAGAAATCGATTACTTCCGTGTTTTTGTTCAGTTTTTCATTAAAATGTATCTTCTTAAGTAACAACAAAATTTAAATTTTGTTTCTGTTCTAGAAAAAAAAGCAAAAAAATGTTTAATGTTTATAGAAATTGTCACTGTCATTCATGTAAAATTTGTATAGCACGCATGTTTTTAAAGTAAAGTTCATTTCAATTTTTTGGTTTCAATAGAAATTATTAGTTTATTGTTTTTTGTTTAAAATACAAATTACGAGGTAAGATCGCTTCACCCGGCTACGCGAAAAAGTAGTTCGCGCTGCCCTGGGACGACCTATGCCCCTTCAAAAATATGGTCGCTTAAATTGTCAGCATAGCTAAGCGTTACCAAAGCTCTATATTTTCCTTACTCATTAGTTTAAGGCACGATTTGCTGATTCGCTTCACCGGCTCTTGAGGTTGTTCGATAGCTTTTCTCATGCGAGAAACGGGAAGACGATTTGCCATCTATTGGATGCAGCCAGGCACTACAGTTCACGAGGCGGGAAATTTGAATTGTTACAATGCAATACCTAAAATATTCAGTAAAACATTAAAATGATATTAAAATTAGATTTGAAAAAACAAAGCTTTGTAATTTGTAGAAAAGATATTTTAGCGAAATATCCGTTATTTTTCGAACATGCTAAAGATACAGATAAATTAAGAAGAAATACGGAATCGATGAGACGACATGTTTAAATAAATTGGGTTTAATATTTTTCTTTTCCATTCTTTATAAGAAATATGAATAGTAAATGAGAAGAATGGAAAGGGGACACGATCTTCCACTGGAAGGGTATCTTTAGAGGCAGCACGCCTACCTGCAAAGATGACGAAGCTGCTAAGCGAACTCTAATGGTTTCATTATGCCGTAATGAACGTCCCATAATTATATTAGGTTCATTATACGCGGTGCTTATTAAAATTGCACGGCTGGCCAGGTATCTTCCCGTCAGCCTCTCTACACTGTGATTTTTTCCACGCGTTTGCCCGTGTCAATTTTTTTCGCTAACGATTTTCGTTTAAACATTCATCGAATCACGGGCGGAACACGTTAAGCCGCCGTTTATAACGAAAGCAACAATGGACCGCGTTTAACGAAGCATGGGGAATTGACATAATCGGGTGGCAGAAATATATGCTTCATTTTCGTTGTTTCGTCGTTTATTGTCGTTCTTCGATTCACACACGATAAGCTTTTAATCTGTTCGATTATGATTCATAATACGTTTGTCCTCTGATGATAATGTTTAATAACGCGGATAAAGGTATTGTGGTGTAGACAAATAGTAATTATTGTTTGCAGTGTATTAACTGAAATGCATTATTCGGGTAAATTTGTGTATCAGGAAAGAAATTAGGAATTTAATTGCTTTGCTTCAAAATATGCAGTACACGTGAAATTTAATCAGTTTTTTGAATAATTATAACAGAAATTGTTTGCAAGTTCCAGTATAATATGTTTATGCATGAAAATAACTAGTAATTGACCAATTAGTTAACGCTAATTTATTTTACGAGAAGCAGTACTACCAAACAATAACATAACGATAATAGTACGAAAGTTGCAATAAAAATACCACAGTAAAGCTTGAAAACATTATTCTCTTATCCGAACCCGTTTTCATCCCTAATAATTCGAATAGGGGATGCTCTCCTCCACTGCTTTTACAAGAACCAAAAACATTGTCTTAGCTGAAAGAAAAAAGAAGGAATTCGAACTTTTTAAAACAGTACCTGGTAATCTCTCTCTCCCTCTCTCTCTCTCAAAAAAAAAGAAAAAAGAACAAAAGCTTCACCCTTGCTTGTCTCTCTCGAATCCAAAGGCTGTTATCCAACAGCCTGCCCAACCTCAGCTCGACAGAACCCGTTCTTCGCTGCTTTTTCCTTGCTCGTGCGGGCTTCATCGCAAAGGAAGATTACGCGACGTCGCCGCGGAGCCATAATTAACCCCGATGTGTCTCTGGCAGCCTGATGACAGCCGTGCGCGGGGTCAACGCACACAATTCACTAGGAGACGCGTGTGGTTGGTGGCAGTGCGCGTGAAACGCTCGATCTCCCCCCCTTCGCCGCCCTCTCGCCCCACTCGAACCCTAATTATCTGTGCTGCGCTCCCTTCGGGGATCGTATGCACCCCACGCGTTGCCGAATAATCCCTCGTGCGACTCCACCGGTGCCCACATTGTGTGCAACCTGTGACATTGTCCCGGACACGTACCAACCGACCCTCTGACTCGTGCGCGCGCGCGTACGACTTCGCTTTTAGGGGGAGGTGTACACCTCGGTTCATAAGTTGGATGGCGCTTATGGAGTCATAAGCCAGTCTGGGCAACTATTAACCCTTTGCACTAGTAAGGTGATTCTTAGTCGTCTAACGATGCTAACTTCCAAAATTTTTAAATTCGAAATATTTACTAAGATTCGCCTATGTTATTTAGTTTAGTTAAGTGATATACTAAAAATTTACATAAATGGCTATTTAACCTCTGAGCCTGATTAATAAACGAACTAACTAAAGTCTGAAAATTTGCGAAACTCATTTGGTGACTGTTAATCGTCTAATAGTATACTAAGTTCCAAAATTTTTTAATTCGAAATATTTACTAAGATTCGCCTATGTTATTTAGTTTAGTTAAGTGATATACTAAAAATTTACATGAATGGCTATTTAACCTCTGAGCCTGATTAATAAACGAACTAATTAAAGTCTGAAAATTTGCGAAACTCATTTGATGACTGTTAATCGTCTAATAGTATACTAACTTCAAAAATTTTCAAATTCGAAATATTTACTAGGATTCGCCTATGTTTAATGTCATCTAGTTTAGTTAAGCGATATACTAAAATTTACTTATATGACTGTTTAACCTCTGAGTCTGACTAATAAATAAAGTAATTAGAGTCTGAAAATTTGCGAAACTCATTTGGTGACTAGCAGTCGCCTCTCGAGCGCAAAGCGTTAATCCTTGCAGGATGAATGCAGGGTCACTTTGACCCTGTATGAGTACAGGACGCGAAAATTGTAATCTAATAAGTTTATTCGTGAGAATCGTACAAAAGCAAAAGATTAGAAAACTAAAAGGAAGTAAAGAGTATGTTTAAAACACGCTTTTATGTATTATTCCTCTCTAAAAGTTAGTTTGGAATAAAAATTCTATTTCTGCGAGGAAGATTTAATCCAAGATTTAATTTCTGTGCAAATGGTATATATTATATTTTATGCACTAGATAAAATATTAGAGGTACCAGACCAAGATTATTTTAATTGGTATCATCTACTTATTTTTAAAATTCGATAAAATTACTCTCTAAGTTCTATCAAAACCTAAAAAGTAAAACGTTATTTCATTTCTTTGGGATGGCAAAGAATGGTATTTAACAAACGTTAAAGCAAATGTAACACGAACAGAAGAGGAGGGTTGCGAACTAAGTTCATGCTTGTATTTAAAGCGGTATTTTACAAGGCGAAACGATGAACGAGTGCTCCGGTTGACGCCAAGACAAACGGAATAAGTTATTTCTCCCTTCCGCCGGTGTCCCGCGAGCAAACTTATGCTTACTTCGTAAAGCCTAACGTGGAGCAGCAGCAAGTGGTGGTACACGTTCGAGAACGTCCCGGCGCTCTGTTCTCAAGGCAAAGTTTTGAAGCGCGGATCCAGGAGAGGCGCGATGCCACCCCAAATAACGAGGGTGCAATTTGTCGTCGCGTGCAGTATTAAAACCGTCCCCTCTTTTGTTACGACCTCTGTCGCGACAAAAGCGTTTCCCTCGCCCGTTGCTGCGAGCAGGGTGCAGTTTACCAACATCTCGTTCTTATCGCTGCGACTGAATAATTTTAGAAAAAAAAAAAATATTTGGAAAATGGGAAAACATAAAGGTCGCGGTCCGTTTTTAAAGCATACGATTCAACGGATGACGTGGACGCGTTAGTTATAAAAGTTACGGGGAAAATAATTTTAGCTTGGTATTTTCCTATCGATCAAAAATAGAGCTTCGCTTTAACTTTCTACCTGACCTATGCTGTGAAACGTAAAAATACATTTACGGTGTTAAAAAAAAAAAAAAATAATTCGCCTTATTAACCAATTATTTTTAACTAGTTATCGCATGGTTTTTAATTGAAATCCAGGTAGGAATGTGTTCTATCACCGAGAACTATCCGAATACAATTCTCCAACTTGAATTACAATTTTTAGAAATTAAAATTCGCATTCGTAGTTTTTCTAGAATTCATTACATCTATAACATCTTAGCAGTCAAAGGGTTAAACAAGAGCAGCTGCAAATATTCCACTATTACGAATTCGAAAATTAATTGGTCCGTTGTTAACCGTTATTGACTAACAAATAAATCATCAATTTCGTCAAACACTTGCAACGCTGTTTTCCTCGAATCTCCACCCCCAGGTTCTCCCCCAATATCAGTATCAATCGCCGGACCGATCAAAGTGTTCCCGAAAAGAGGGTCTGGATTACCATCAAAGCATCGGGATCAATTAAAGCACTTAAAAGCACGTGACTCGCGCGTAATACGGCGAATTTTCCAGCCGCGATCGCGTTATCGTTAGGACACGAGTCCAACGCAGAATGCGTCGCGGTGACGAGGAGAGGGGGGGGGGGGAGCTTGGCCACCCTTTTACGCATGGTAAAAAAGAGGGTAGTTAGTAGTCATGCTCTCCCTGTTCCGCGCAAGTACACTCTCTTCCATAAATTCATCGGGCATTCAATGAACTTACCACGTTCACGTGTGGATGACGCGAAAGCGAAGTCGTTGTGAAACTATTGACCATGCTAGTAGCGTGCTCAGCCAGGTGTGAAATTGGGAAACGAAATAGTGGAACCTTCGATCGGTTAGCTTTAGAACCGTACAACGACGTTTTTCAGACTCTGACAAAACTTTCGCGCCAATTTTGCGTACGCTTTTAATCTTACAGATGCGGTTGTAAAAGATGCGTTGTTATGAAGAATGAAGGGTGAAGGGTTGATGAGATACGTTATAGAAATACCTTATTAGTTTGTTCGCAAAATTGAACTCTTATAAGACACTAGCGCCGACTCAACACTGAACTAACTGCATTGTAGCCAATTTTAAAAGTTAAACGTAACGTATTGCATCAGTTTTGAAATTTAAATATACTGTACTGCAACCAATCTTTATTAAAATAGTATCGAAGACAGGAGTCGCTTAACATAGCTTTCGGTTGTTAATTACTTATTTCACAGAGGAATTTTAAGTTATACTATTTTTTCAAAATCTTACTAAACTTTTGTTACAATGAGCATTTTCGAAAAAATTTCAAAAGTTCCGTTTAAGTCGTATTATCATTTCAAGATTTTACTAAACCTTTGTTACAATGAGCATTTTTTTAACAAATTCCAAAAGTTTTGTTTGTTACATTGTCATTTCAAGATTTTACTAAACCTTTGTTACAATGAGCATTATTTGAACGAATTTCAAAAGTTCAGTTTCAGTTATATTGTCATTTCAAGATCTTACTAGACTTCTCTTACAACGAGCATTCTTTAAAAAAAGAAAAATATTTCGAAAGTTCTGTGGCTTATGAACGCGAATGTACGCCTGCATGGGGCGACGGGGCGTAGGGGTTGAAAACGAAACGAACTCGGTGTAACTCTCAAGGGGATTGATTCGGAACGGTCCAGAACGGGCATATAGAGGGTGGTTCGTATCGATTGCTGGCACCCATCGAGCGCATCTACGCGGAATGCAAGAGAGGGCCTTGTCCCTCGATGCCCACCACCCTTCATCTTCCGTTCGCCATTGACTACTCGAACGGATTTTCCATCGGTTTGTGAAAGCTTTTCGTCGCGGATAACAACCAAGAAAGCGAGCCTTTGAGGGACAGATGGACCTCCCCCTCCTCCCTCCCCCGTACCGCCGTTTATAAAGGAGTTTCCCTTTATAGAATATCACCGATCGATCGTCCAGGCACGTACACGCGCCTTCTAACCGCGTCCTCGCGACGGTTTAACGGAAGCCCATTGATTAGCGATTTATAAAAGGGAGCTGGCACGAGCCACGATGATCGACTTTCTGTTCGAGACACCGGAGATGAAATGGCATCGAACAGGGTCAGTAGAAACGGGTTAGCTTAAACGCTAGAACCTGCCAACGGTTAAAGCGTACTTGTTCGCAGCAAAAGGGTTCAGCTGAAAGTTATGTAAAAGAATGCGTTGTATAAGGAAAACAAATACTTGTTTACGCTTTTCATAGAGAATTACACAGGTGATTTTGAAAAGAATATTATAGTAGATTAATAGAATTTCTATGAAAAGTTTCGAATTGAGCATTTGAATCGTTTTAGTGGGCACAGTATTAACCCATTAAAATTGAGTGCTATGTTAATGCACTTATTAGTATTGAATTTTAATTGGTAATATCGTGATTGTGCAATATTGTTAAGGAAATCTTTGTCGTCTAGATATTTTCATGAATTGATACTGTAATCCCTATGCGTAGCACTACTGACTATAAAATAAGGTTGCCACAAAGATATTACAATATTCTTACGAAATATTAATTTACTCTGTCAATTATTCTTTTTTAAGTTGGCGATCATTCTCATAGAAAAGTAATTTTTGAAATTGATATTATAATCCCCATGCGTAGCACTACTGACTATAAAATTAGGTTGCCACAAAGCTATTACGATATTCTTACGAAATATTAATTTACTCTGTCAATTATTCTTTTTTAAGTTGGCGATCATCCTCATAGAAAAGTAAATTTTGAAATTGATATTATAATCCCCATGCGTAGCACTACTGACTATAAAATAAGGTTGCCACAAAGCTATTACAATATTCTTATGAAAAATTAATTTACTCTGTCAATTATTCTTTCTAAAGTTGGCGATTTTTCTCATAAAAAGGTAAATTCTGAAATAAAATTTCCTTCGTTTGTTTCTTTCACGAAATCCGGCTACTTTCTGCGCACCCTTTTTATAATCACTCCCTAATAATCGTATAGTCTTACGATCACGAGCAGCGTTTCCTAACAGCCAGACTCTTAACAGGGTCTAGCGATGCAATTTTATGCACGTAGACGTTTTAGAAAGCAATCTCGTAGCGGCGAAATTATTGCAGCCGCCTCTTTACGTTAAGAATAGTACGGCCGGAGTGGTTGCAACAGTGCGCTTGAAATATTCGTCCCGTTTATTCGGGAACGTCGAGCCGTAATCGCGCGAGGAACGCGGGATGCAGGCCGATTTCCATTAACCAAACTGGCCTGCATAATCTCCCATTAGCCGTAGACCATGCGGGAGTGTAATCCCAGTTTGTTGCGAATTCGGATCTCGTGGTTCTTACTACGTTAAACAGAGATCGATCGAAATCCGATCCACCGTTGTCGATCGTTCTCTCATTATTTAAGCACCATTCCGCGATTCAATCGTCAAGTGATCATTGACTCGGCATCGCTTTCTAAAGATTAGATACGCTTTTGGCCATTAAAACTGAATCAAACATCTATTGTCGGATAGATAAGGTTCGAAGGAAATGTTTGAATTTGCTAAAAGCTATGAAATCCAATCCTTAAAGGGGAGAAGATAAGAAATTTTGGAAAGCTATCTTTAAATATACGTATCTAGCAGTTCCTGCCTTAATTTTTCACGAGAACTAGATAGAAAATAGTTATCTTTGAAAATTTATAGAAAAAACTCAAAAAGAACAAAATTCACGAAACCAAGTCGAAGTGAGGATGTCTTCAACTCCCTCGTTCGTTTTTATTTTTATTTATGCGTATTATAATACAGATTATCACCGTTCTTTACTAAGTCCATAACCATTCCACTTAAGTATCCACCGTACATTAAAATAGGGGGTTCAAGAAGTATCCCAGAATATTTTAAAATTTTTCGTAAGCTTAGAAACAGTAAAAGAAAATGGTCCCGAACCAAAATGGACCCAGCGTGCCCTTGAAAATCGCGTGTATCAACGAACTAAAAAAAAAACGTGCTGATCCGAATATTTAGAGCGTTTCTAGCTCAGGAACGGTGTAGTTAAAGGGTTAACCGTAGCTAGCTCGCGACTCCTTCAACCCCGTCTCTCGCTTCTTGCCCCGAAGTGGTGATCTTAATCTCCGTCCCGAGGATCTCGACAACGAGCTACTTTACCTGACGAACTTCTTCGTTTCACCGCGAAGTCTCTTCCCTCGCGCGTCCAACCCCCCCGAGGGGAGAAAGCTCTTCGATTAGGATTAAGGAGAGGACACGAGGGTGGAAGCTGCACGGCAGTTTGTATCGGATTTGCATTCCGCTAGAATAATGGCCGCCGTCGGAGTTTTCCTGAAGAAGAACGGAATGGTCGGGGGGAGGACGGGGGTGGACGACGAGCAGATAAGACAGAACTTCCTGCGATAATTATGATCCTTCCATTGGACGGTCCTCTATCGACAGTTTGCTCGCGGGGGGTGCTTGAGCGAGGAGAAAAGGGGAATCCGTTGAAAGAAATAACGAACGAGCCTCTCTCCCGATGATAACCTGGCGACGTCCTGCTGTGTTGTTCCCTTTCCTCTCCTCCTTCTCCTTTCCGCCCCTTTTTCCCATTTCCTCGGACGTAGAAATTGAATCGAACGCGCAGAGATAATGCTGCGTTAACCCTTTCGATGAGTTACTGGTGATTGTAGTCATCTATTGTTGTATGCTCGTCGTGTTCTACCAGTGACTGTAGTCACTCATCGTTGTATGCTCGCCATGTCCTATTGGTGAATATAGTCATTCATCGTTGTATGCTCACCGTGTGCTACTGACGACTATAGTTACTTATTATCGTATGCTCACAGTGTCCTATCGATGACTATAGTTACTTATTATCGTGTGCTCACCGTGTCCTATCGATGACTATAGTCATTCAGCGTCGTATACTCGCCATGTCCTATTGGTAATTACAGTCACTCATCGCCACATGCTCACCGTGTTCTATCGGTGACTATAATTACCAATCTTCATATGCTTACTTTGTCCTACCGGAAACTGTAGTCGCTCATCGTCATATGCTTACCTTGTCCTACCGGAAACTGTAGTCGCTCATCGTCATATGCTTACCGCGTCCTACCGGTGACTATAGTCACCCATTGATATTTTGCATCGATTCACAATTTAAGTCGATCATAGTATGACTGTTTCATCGTAGGTTTATGCCTGTATTCGTGTTTTCAAATTCGTCACATGGAACTAAACTGTTATAACAGTTTTTTAAATTCAAATATTTATAATGCATATTTACGCTGCATTATGAGATTTAATCGTTTGCCTACTCCGCGATGAGATGGCCGTTCGATGAAACCATATTCGCGAACGACAATAACCTATTGGGAAAGGGTTAAACGTGGACGTGGTGGTAACAACGAGGCGGAAAACAAGCAGCTGCAGTGTAAGTACAAGTGCACGCGTTGCTTCTGCGTGGGGACTAATTACTGTAGTTTCGTTACGGAATAGTACGCTCAACACGCTCGTAATTACGTTAACTGTACATCCGATGAAGAAACGATCCTCTAGTTTCCTGTTGCCTTCTTTGTTGCTGTTTGGATCGAGTCAGCGGATACGCGTTTGCCAAGTGGTACTCGGTTAAAAGTACTTTACGATTTTCCTTCTAGAACGTTTTTCGATCTCCAAGGAATCGAATTTTAGGGAACTGAGATTAGAAAAGAGAACGATTTCGAAGTTGGAAAATTTTCTACTATGTCGGTTAAATGTAGGACACTACGATTTAGGCATGATGCAATTTAGCAGTGAGAAAGGTGACACACTAATCCGTGATTTTAGTACCATCAGTACGAATTTCATAGTGGAAGGAAACCTGTAGAAGGTTCATAAAAGCGAAAATCAAATTGAAAATTCAACATTCTGTATTGCAAATCTTTACAAATTCTAAAGTATTAATATCCCAAAGGATTAACACCGGGAATATAGATCAGTAGGATGCAAGAGTACTGAAATTTTGATTTTGTATCGTCGTTTTTGCAATAATTCAGCAACGAAGGAGCTATCTGTGGAAGGGATCGAGTCGATGGAGGACGAAAATCGATCATGTATAATCAAGGGCCGGAGTGATCCATCGATCCGCGCACAATGGGTTGAAATTATGGCCACGGAAGACCATGAGTGAGCGTTGATCCTGTTGAATTTCGCTCCTAGCCTAACCCTGTGCACGCGTGCACTCCATACGAGGGTGTTCAATTTTATTTTAACGTAGGTAACCTGTATTATGGCGTAATGGAACGGGTAATATGTCTTGGAAAGTAGCCAATAATTTATCCGGCCGGATAACTTCATCGATCGATACAAGCTGTTCACTATTTTATAGGCTGTAATTTCGATTCCAGGCAAAAATATTAATATCGCGAACGCGTCTCATTTTTTCGTATCCCGTGCTCCACTTAGTACTGTGAACAGTGTAGACAGTGTAATAATGTTCGTGTTGGAAATGTACAGTGTTAATTAATTTTTTGTTCAATTATTTTCAGTGAAAGTGTAGCTTTACTTACTGCTATTCCCTTATTGCACGACATTGCATATAAAATATTATTGATAGAACAAGGACGATTCCACATCATATTTTATAATATTTTGAGGGGCGATATAAGCTTCAAAATTGGAATCACTCTTGTTAATATTCAATATTTAAATAACTTTATGCATATTTAAGCCTAGTTCCAAGAGTCCCTAAATCCCTTCGATGATATCGCTAGGGTTAACAATCAACGCATAAGGTTGATAATGAAATTTTATACATATTTAACTCTCCGTCATCACACTTGTTGTAGACCTACTTCAGTTCTCAGCTGTTTTGGAAAAAATAATAATGAAATTTAATTAAAAAAATAATCTTGGAATATAGCTAGAATAATATACAGTACGTTTTAGCTTTCAGCTGTTATGGAAAAAATAATAGTGATATTTAATTGATAAAAAAATCTTAGAATATAGTTCGAATAATATACAGTACGTTTTAGCTTTCAGCTGTTATGGGAAAAATAATAGTGATATTTCATTGAAAAAAATAATCTTGGAATATAGCTCGAATAATATACAGTACGTTTTAGTTTTTAGCTGTTATGGAAAAAATAAGTGATATTTAATTGATAAAAAAATCTTGGAATATAGCTCGAATAATATAGAGTACGTTTTATCGACGAAAGAAAATTAACGAACAAAGTGACATCGCGGCTTGAGGATACCTTTTTCCGCTCTACCGGTGGGTAATTTCAACCCAGAGTGTCGCCCAAGGGGTTAAACTGGCTCCGAGAGTTACCAAATCTTTTAATACGAAGTGAATTACAAAGTGCTTTCCCCCCTTCTTTCGCATCGCAAGGGTTAATTTCCTGTCCCTCCGTCATCGGTACCACCCCTCTCTCTATCTCGTTTCCGCGCGGCTGCCAGAAATTTTCCGGCGTGTAAATTTCTCAAAGCACCCAGGGCATAAAGAAGCCTCTCGTTCAGCCCCTGCACACCACGGAGCCGCGAATCACTTTGACTTGTTGGCTATTAAATTAACATCTCGCGACTCGGGGCGGTGGCCTCGTGCGCAGACAGGAAGCTAGCTGCCGCAGTGTTATTCTTGTCGAGCTCTGCCATCCTGCTGCCACTCCGCGACTCGTACATGCGATTTATGATTACGATGTTGTCGTGGAACGAGAACTCGAGTGCCGCTGTTTCCTAGGAGAGTGCATACACTCTCTCCCTCCCTCTCTCTCTCTCCCGCTCTCTCTTGAGATCTCGTTCGTTATCCAGGGGCCCCGTTCCCTCGGCCTTGGTTGATTTCGCTAACGCGCGCCTTTTAACGATGTCCTCGACTTATTTCACGTCTCTTTTTTTTTTCTTTCCTCCTCTGCAGAAGTAGCGGAAATTATTGCTTTTGTTACTTATGTGGGGGCATCCTGTTTGTGTTCTCAATTTAATGGACGTGGACGGTCGGGCGGGTTAAAAAGATTTATACTTCGCGGAAAGAGGGATGGTTCAAGAGTTCCCGGTTCGGTGGATTTCTTTATGACTCTGTGCAGTTTTTATTCAGAATGATGTCCGAGGCGAAGTGGTACCAACGATTATTCGTCTCCTGGGGTACTGCACGTATTTCGAAACACAAGAATGAACATTCGATCGAATTTCCAGAAGTCCCACAAAATAAAGTAAACCATTTTCACAAATAACGCGATATCAAATATTCCCGCTCGTTCAAACTTTGTCGACATTATTATTTCAATATCATTCCAAAATTAAGAAACTTCGTCCTCTTCAGTTTCACGATATTCACCGTCTCTTTAAATAAGACAAATTATAACGCTTTCACTCGTTCCTTATCGTCCTATCGCCACCATTAAAATAAGTTGCACACCTACGATAGAACCTCGATTATGGCAATCTCGATTATTGCATGAAACCCTCGACCGTGCCCAGTGGTAACAATAATGCCAATTGCTCGAAGCAAAACCTAAAGAAAAACCAACGTTGCGACCGATCGTGATTGCTTACCTCCATTATTGCGAAACTCGGTTCCCGCACGATTTTTCGGTCCCGTTTTTCGCAACAATCAAGGTTCCGCCGTAATTCTCCGTCCCGTATTCTTACTACGCCACGATAAACCCTGGAAAACGTGCACGGGTACCGTTCTCGAAGCCTGCACGCGGGCAGACCTGAATATGACACGCACACGCGCAAATATGCGTGTACAACGCGTCGTCGTCGCCGTCGAGAGACAGTTAGGCATCCTTTTTGGTCATCCCGGCCGTCTATTCGTCTGGCTGCCTACGTGCAGCACGCTCGGTTGGCTCGTTTTGAGCCGGCGTTGCGTAGGACGCGTTAATGAACTTGGAAGGATCGCCGCCGAGGATAATGCGTAACCTTGCGCTCGTCTTAGCCGTTTTTTTTTCAACAAAGTTGGCTGGGCGAGGTACGACGAACGCGCGCGGCTGAATCGCTTTCGCCCGGTGATTATCGTTTGCGTAAGCTTAGCGGCCGCTCGTTTGCCGTGCGCCGGATGGATGATCCCTCTTCTGTTCGGAGGGAAACGCGTGTCGGATCCTTTTCGAGCTGTTGAGTCGAATCGCCCGCTCCTTTTTATTCCGCGGATTACGCGCGGCTGCGAATGAACTCTTTCAAATGGACAGAATTTTAGAATGCACTCGCCTGCTGCACACGCGCGCGCTTCTATCTCTTTCTTTCTTTTCTAGACGCGGGAACGTGTCGCGTGTTGGATGCGACGCGGGACAAGGAGTGTATACATTATATTTATTAGTTTGCTATAAATTTAATTATTATTTTATAAACGGTTTTTTTATCGATTGTATCGATTTCTGATCGTAATAGATTCAATCGATACTGTGTAGATATAACTGTATTAATTGTAATATAAATTAGCTATATATCTCTCAAAATAATTAGTATTTAATTTTATAATTAATACATACATTAAATTTATTTCATCGTTATAAATTTAATTGTTATTCTATAAATATCGTTTTATCGATCCAAACATTTGTAGATGAATTACTATTCAGCTAATCTATCTGATTGTAATAGATTTAATCGATACTGTATAGATATAACTGTACTAATTTTAATATAAATTGATTATATCCCTAAAAATAATCACTATTTAATTCTACAATTGGTACATACATTGAATTTATTTGATCGTTATAAATTTAATTTTGTATGTTTGCTTCTGATATACATATACTAAGGAATAAGGTGTGCATCAAACTGAGAAAAAGTAGATTTGAGCATATGTGTATCGTTCCATCGATAAAAGTTAGCAAAAATTGTCGATCGTAATAGTAATTATTTTTGCAAATTTTGTTCATACCGGTTAAATTGACGGATCCCGTAAACCTAGAATTAAGAATACTCCGCGTCTCAGTGGTTCACAATTTTCCCCTCGAAGCAACGCGTCGATCTTCCGCCCTTAGGCGGTGGATATTAAGAAAGACGCGAATAAGAAGGAAATGACCGCGAATAAATCGATGAAGACGAATGCGGGTCCTCGTTGACAGGGTGGGTATTAAAAATGCCATCGGGTAAATAGCGTGATTTTATTTCGCGAGAGAGACAGACGAAGACCAGACCTTCTCCAAGCCACGGTCGTTATCGAGCAGCAGCCTCACCTCGAAACAAAAGCACGGGAAAGTGCCAGGGGGCGGAGGTGGGAAGAAAAACGGAGACAGATAACGTCGAGGGCCATAGACAGAGCGGTGGAAATAGAAAAAGTCGCACCCTTTGGAACGAGTTTTCTTCTCGGACACCGGGAAACGGAGATTTCCCGACATTTTTCAACCGCTCTTTGTTCACAGCGAGAGTACCTGGGAAAAATGATTTTAACGCAACAATTGCAGTTTGTAGTTCCTCCGCTTGTGAGCCTTGGCATCCAACTTCGAGAAAGACACATAAGTAACCGTATAATTTTTATTTCCACGGAAATACTTTCTTCTTTTGTGTCACCTGACGTTGAGGAGGACAGTTGTCAAGTGTCGCGGAAGTTGGAATTTTTTTACTCGTTTGTGTTTACTCTATCTCCTTCTGCGAAACATTGAATGGTTTTTATAAAGGAAATAACTTCTGGCTTAAATTGAATAGAATTTTTATTTTGGATTATACAGAGATTTGGAAATAATTTTTCAACAATTATTTTAAGTTATTCTATGCACTGTTCTAATTTAATTAGTTTGATATTAGTATGTTTAATATTGATATATTTACGTAAGCTACTTTATATTTTGTTATAAATTTTTCAAAAATTATTTTAAGTTATTGTATATGCTGTTGTAATTTAATTAATTTCATATTTAGTATTTTATTTTTTTTATAATTTTATTTTTTAGTACGTTTAATATTGATATATTTACGTAAACTGCTTTATATTTTGTTATTAGATTAAGAGTGAATTTTGCAGTCTACTTTATTTTACTTTAATTAACAGTTTTACGTGGTTGAATAACGTAATAAAATTTCTCGAACTTTAAACTTCATATTTCGTCGAGTTCGTCTCGTTTTGCCAATATAAATGAGACTAAAAAATTAGCTCGCGTTAATCAAGCAGCCCTTGGAGTGGCCATAAAGCATCCGCGTTCCCCTTTTCGCCAGTTCCTCGCCCTTCTTTACCAATTATCAATTAGACGACTATTCCTGTTTCAGTGATTTAGATAGGCCGCGTGTCGCGCTACAAATTAGTAGCCGCGTACTAATTAACTCCCTGCCTGAGTTTAAGGACAGTACTGTGCAGACGCAATTATCTGAATCAATGCTCGGCTGTTCTATTATGCATCAAGGGAGAACCGTCTTGCTTTGGAGGCCTAAACAGTGTTACGTTTTAAAACAGTAGGGGACGTACCTGATATTACCAAATTGTTTTGATGCAAAATAAATAGCAGAGATTTTATTATCATTTTATCAGTAAATAGAATCTTTCCTTTCACCTACAATATTTCACATATAAAATTATTATATTTCACGAATAATTCACCTATCACTAAACTATTCAATTATCTTTTTTCAAACAACCAAAGTTAAGAAGTTATTCAATTTAATTGGGGTAAATCTTCAATTTATAAAACAATTAAATACTATTCCATAAAATTAGCTCCTTCACGGTACCCTAAAAATTAGAAATCTTTTTTGTTGTCACTTCTGACATACCTGATATCTAAAAATTAGGATTCCTGCACGAATGAACGAGAATGAACTGAAACAACCAAAGTTAAGAAATTATTCAATTTAATCGGGGTAAAGCTTAAATTTACAAAACAATTAAACATTATTCCATAAAATTAACCCCTTCACGGTATCCTAAAAATTAGACACCTTATTTTTTCACTTTTAAAATACCTGATATCTAAAGATTAGGATTTCTGTACGAATGAACGTGGATGAATTGAAACAACCAAAGTTAAGAATTTACTCAATTTAATTGGGGTAAAGCTTAAATTTACAAAGCAATTAAACATTATTCCATAAAATTAGCTCTTTCACGGTATTCTAAAAATTAGAAATCTTTTTTTCCCCCTTTTAAAATACCCGATATCTAAAGATTAGGATTCCTGTACGAATGAACGAGGATGAATTGAAAGCATTAAGTAGCCAAGAGGGTATTTCTCGTCGCCACGAAATAAATGGATTGGGACAACGGAACCGTTTTGGTCAGCCGGCATTCTCGACAAATTTGTCGGCTTTCAGACCCGACCAACTCTGCAGGTAGAGCTAGCCGGTTGCTTCTTCGAGACCATAAGTAGACGCCACTCGATGGATTATCTCTCGTTTTCGTGGAGGTCTGCCTTAAGTCGGTGCTTTTCATCCCGGTTCGAAATCGTTCTTGGTAGCGAGCAAGGTGGTCTCCTCTTGATAGTTTATTCCCGATGTTTATAACATTTCCGTTGGAACGAAGCGTTCGCGGAATTCTCGGGAACCAGTGCTATTCTTAAAGATAGATCTTTTTTCTAGAGGTTACATTGATTTATTCGCGTTCCGTTGAGAAAAGAGATGATGCATTTGTGTACTCGTTACACGTGTGCTTTATTGATTGATAACTTCTTTTTTCGCAGAAACGCTTTCGCAGAAACGACATAACAGATTTAATTTTAGTTCTCCAACGATTATTTATTTATAGGATAATGATGGTACAGGAATAACGATGGTGACAGCATAGTAACGGCAGGGTAATAATAGAGGATAATAACTGTTGGGTAAATAATATAGCGTAGCATAGTAAAACAGTATCGTAATAAAGTAACGACTTTGTATTTTCAGGATAGTTTATATTTTAATGTAGAATAATAACTACTGTATAAATAATGTAGTATAGCATAGCAATGGTATGGTAGGGACGCAGTAATTTTGTAATTTTAGAATAGTCTAACGATTAAAGAATAAATAATGGAGCATAGCATAGTAAAACAGTATCGTAATAAAGTAACGACTTTGTATTTTTAGGATAGTTTATATTTTAATGCAGAATAATAACTACTGTATAAATAATGTAGTATAGCATAGCAACGGTATGGTATGGACGCAGTAATTTTGTTTTTTAGAATAGTCTAACGATTAAGGAATAAATAATATAGCGTAGCATAGTAAAACAGTATCGTAATAGAGTAACGACTTTGTATTTTTAGGATAGTTCAATATTTTAATACAGAATAATAACTACTGTATAAATAATGTAGTATAGAATAGCAACGGTATGGTAGGGACGCAGTAATTTTGTTTTTTAGAATAGTCTAACGATTAAAGAATAAATAACAGAGCATAGCATAGTAAAATAGTATCGTAATAATGTAGTAATCCAGCAATTTTTTATCAGAACAGTTTGTATCTCGTATGTAACCTAAACATTATGTTTCATATCTTGCGGTATTGAAATACCTTCTTCACCAACAACATCTCCTATCTAAAACCGAAACAATTAACGATAAGTGAAAACGCAATAAGACTAACAGTAGACGCAGAACGTTTCGTTTTCCTCGTTCTCTTAACGATAAACGAAGCATTTTGAATACCGCAAGCTCGTTTACACGTATCTTCTCACGGTTCACCAGAAATCCAAGCGTATCCTCTTTAGAGGGCCCACCTTGTTTCCACTACGGAATGGCGAGTACGGGAGATTACGGAAGAACTGAACTCGAATCAGATTAGTTTAATCCGATCCGTATGTAAGGCACACACGGCTCCCTGAGGCCGTTCAACTCCTTTTAATTCTTTGAACCCCTTTGCTACGAATCCATTAGGTTCACGCATCAAGTGACCAACAAGGGGACGTTCAGTCTCATTAGTGCCTCTTATTCTGTTCAATTTGCGCGGATAATGAACTTACTTCGTAATTGCTTGTTAGAGGACAGAAATAGCGGGGGTGGAGTGTTTAAAATTTTACTTTCGCGAAAAAGAATCGTGTAAGAACCGAGGGTAAAACAAACTCGGCAAGAATTGAAACGGTCAGTTGGTTGAAAATCCGCCTTGTAATTTTCAAATTTTTATTCTAACAATTAGAATTTAGAATATTAAATATGATGGAAGATAAATTAGTTTTATTAAATTATATTAAATATGGATATTTAATAAGGTATTACGTTCAGAATTGAGAAAAAGGAAATAAATTAATTATATCAAATTATATATTCCTCCAAACATTCATTTCCTTCCTTTCTAACTCGAAACCTTCTTCACTTGATGCATTCGGTCACGTTCACCAAAAATTCCTCAGTCGCTCAGTTTTCTCAAGTGCTCATCTTTCGCACCAAATCAACACCCGAGTCTAAACATTCTACATTCACACGACTAATACTCAAATTAACCACTCTTCACATTTTCCTAAACTCGCATCCATTCAATCGCATTCCTACATTTATTTGGTTGAGGAGTTATGTGGAAAAACTCGTGTAAAAGAAGAATGACTATTTACTTAATAAATAAAAGTGTCGGTGGTGTCTATACGACTGGCGCACAATACAAACAGCAAAGAACTTTTGAAAGAGTTTTCAGGTAGAAATAAATTTCCTATACCTCAATAAATTTTTTAATTTTCGTTGGCTCTTTCGTCTTAAATTTTTGTCTGCTACTGTACTTACGAGCATTCGCTGATAAAACGCATTCCATTTCGTCTAGGTGCACGAATGCGTTCGTAGGCGGAGAGATTATTGTTTTTCCATGGATCCCGTGGGTGAACGCGCGACGCCAGGCGTCGTTTAACGCTCGACCCGCCATTTTGCATACAAAACAGAGCCGTCGACGTTACGTTACTCATCCTCGCGAATAATCGAGGCTCATTCGCATGCATGCCAGTTAGACTCGATGGTCTGTACCGTGGCCAAGGAACCTCTCAGGATATACATACGTGGCTCTCTGAATCGAGACTGTCTGGCGCGTGTGCCTCTCGTAATAATATGCACACATTCAACTGTTTCAAATTGAAACATCTTTAAAGCAACTTCTGTCACTTCGAGTTGCACTGAATGAGGGTGACATTGTTACAAGAGACTTGAGGCTTGGATAAATGTTAAGTAATACTTTGCGGTCGAGAGATGATATATTTGTCACCAAATATTATAATACCATATCCAAAAATTCCCTAGAGCACAGCATTGATATTTCATTGTATTAACGTTTATTCACTGAAACTTACAAATTGACTTCTTCAAACATTTAATTTTAGAAATTTACCACTTCTTGACTGTGACTAGTTGGAGTTACATTGAAACTCTTTGTAAAATACTTTTTACTGTAATCAATTTATTGTGAATTTTCATTAGAATCTATCTTTTAATAGGAAGGAGTCTGTAAGGAGCTTTCAATCTTGGTCTGAAAGCTCTGTTTCCCATGAAGTCTGTTTAACACTAGGTTTCCGGGACCCGTCAATCTGATGGATTTCGAACTTCATGAGCAAAATTTGCAAAAACAATTGCCATTGCTCCTAACAATTTTTGTTAATTTTTATTGATGGAGCGATACATATATACCCGAATCTATTTCTTTCTCAGTTCTGCAATTTCAAATTCTGTTCGATTTATACTTTATTCTTTATTAAATGTATATTGGAAATAGATATATACAAGAAAATCTAGTGTTAAGGGAAGTTATTATCTTTATCGTCTACTGCTGTAGCGAACCGTCACAATTTTTTCGCCTCCTTCGTTCAAGCATAGTCTATGGCGTATAATTCTCGGCCATTTTCAATTCAATGGGAGCGCGCGAGTATTTGTTGTTGCCCCCGTTGCAGCAACGCGCGAACTCAACGGGGGTTGTGTCGCAGAATTCACTAAAAAGTGGATGACAGCGGCGAACGGTGGCGAGGGGGGAGGAAGACACGGGGAAAAGGGATGAAAGTATCGACGCGTGTGTTCTGGCAACTCTTCAAACGATGCATTTCCGAAAATCAATTTCGCGGTGAATCCCTGGCGGATTCGGCCCTGTCGCGGCATGGAAACTGGCTCGTCTCGTCGGGCCAATGAAAATTGAAGCGTCGAGATCGAAATTCCCGGCGTGCTTGCAAAAATATGATTTCACGCGGGCCACCGTCACGGAATTTTAATGTTTCGACGGGACAGTTAATTTCGACGAAAGTGAAAACGCGTTGCTCGCAATATTTTTTTTATCCAATTCGAACGATCAAAAATTGATGAATTTATACTATCGTTTTGATACGCAGATTTATCGATACTTTCAGGAATTTTTCGTTCCATTTTACAGAAAATAATCAAAGAATTATGGCTGCTCCGATTTGTAATCTATAATACAACGAAACTGATACACATCAATTATTATAGCACTTATGCTTTAGAAAGCGTACAGGGTGATAAAATTTATTTGATACAGTAACTAAATATATTTTTTATTCGATAACATTTACAGTAACGTATATTATGTTTCGCAGGGTTATCTTTATTCAGAAAGAATCAAAGTGTAGAGGTGAAATTGATATTGTTAAAATTAACAATAGATTTATGGGACCCGTCAGTTCGACGAGTTTCAGGCTTCATCAACAAAATTTGAACAAACAATTACTATTATTATATATTGACTTCCATAGACAAATATATCCTGATCTATTTCCCTCTCAGCTTTACAATTTTAAATTCTACATGATTTATACCTATTTCTTAGCATATGTATATTAGAGATAGGTACACAAAAAATGTCCGTAAATCAAGCGTTATTGCGAAGGGGGTGCTTAAGGGTGAAGTCAAATAAAATAAAGTGATCAATTATGTGATATTCCACTGTTTTTTTTTGTGTATTTTCCTGTTCAAATCTTACGTTCAAATCTGCAGTAATCTAATTACTTCTCGTAACATTGTAATACACCAGAATAATTGCTTATAATCTCGCTGAGAATTGATTGCAATGTACTCGTTGAAATAAAAAAGAAAAGTCTTACGTTAAACGTTTCGCAATGTAAAAAAAGCAACAAGCGTTCTACCGACTAAAAGATCGCAGTATCATTCGATATGTTTAACATTTTTCAGCAAAAATGCCATTTTTATTCGATCTCCTGCGGCTCGATTATGTGTCTCTGGTTTCCCGTTTCCCAACAGCCTGGCGATTATGCAATTAATTGTGCGTCAATCGTTTCTTTCGCACAAACAAGCTACGAACCAAGGCCAGCTTCTCTGGTCTAAGCACTGTCTAAGCACTTTCTCGAGAAGTCGGTGCAAACCGGGTCAATCCTTTCGGTGTTACGCGTCGAGCAGGAAATTCGACGTAATAAAGAAAATGGCGGTGAATGCGGCCTGATGGAGCGTCCTTATCCGCTTACAATGGCGGTATCGTGCAAATTGCTCGGACGATTAGGCAAAAATGCACGTCTGCAGCTCTGTTCCATGCTCTGCGTTAATGCTTTCGGCCGTTGAGAACCTTTTGTGTCTCGCGTTAACGTCCCTATCAGGTGTTTCTTTTAAATTGAACTACGGTCATCCGGAGAACGTGATAATCTTCCGTTCCTTTCAATAACCACGTTAACGTTAATTTTCAAATGCATACGCTGCGCTGTGTAATTCGCTACGTTTGTTTTTAATAAAATTCAATTATTTACAATTTTCTTTGCGACAATTCTACAATTACGAACACCTTTTAATGTAGCTATGATAGTAGTGAATTCAAAGTACCAAGATCATAAATTTATACTATTCCTCTTTGAATATCTTTGAACAGAAAGGACTTTTATTGGAGATTCACAAGTAACACTCCTTCAAATGAGGAAGTCCTATATTTCTCAAGTCCTATATTGAGAGTCAGAGAGTAAGGATCAGTGCCTACAAAAATATTACGAATTATTTCCTATAATAAACAAAGAATTTTTTTTACAAAAAATCAACGTTTATTTCATAAGTGGTCAAATAACCCCCTATGATAAGATTAGTTATAAAAAAATGCCGGTACGTTTAGTGTTAATAATATGAAAACAAAACCTTACCACCTGTAATTATACTCATTTTACCATAACCACCAGGTCAGGTTTAAGAATCCAATCATTATTCTCCCCTGTTTGCCTCAAACCTATTAATCCAACGAAGAAAAAATTCATTGAAACTCAAAAGAACAAATCTTCAGCGAACCTCTTTCAACCCTCGTTTCGCCTCGACAAAACAAATCAAGCTTGGTAACTAAAATCGAATCAGTCGTGCAACGAGTGCTTATCTTCGAAACCGTTAATCCATTTACCCCGAGAAATCTGTTGAAAGTCCAAGAAGAGCGTTTTCGACGAGCCTGATCCAATTTCATCGACGCCGACGCCCGTCACGATATTCGCCGAGCGACTCCATCGGCGACGCGACGCTTCCACGGTCGAATAAATTACATTTCGTCGCGAATCGCGCAAGCCACGCAGTTTTACAGTCTTACCCGCGTAATAAACGGTCTTAATGAGCCCATTGTTAACACGACCTGCACCAAACGCCGGGCGAGCATCATGCTTGCAGGCGCGCGGTGTGCATGATCGCTGAAATTGCCAACCGTTTCCAACCCGTTATTACGGTAGCAGGTCGGGACTTCGATCGTTTCCAGCCCCGACGGCCTATTGTCCATTAGACCGGCGGATTATTAATGTGCTCGGGCAGAGATAAGGCGTTATCGGTGGCTAGACACAGGGACAACGATCTTCTAACCCGGTTTAACCCTTTCGCTCCGAAGGGCGTTTGTGTACGCCCTCGAAGAATGAACATTCATATACGAAGAGCGTATATATACACTCTCGAAAAATTGGAGCTTGGAGCGTTATAATTATAAATTTTTATATTTTAGAAAATAAAATGATATTACTAAATGTAATGAATTTCATTGTAAAATTTAGAGAACAAGAAACAACTTGTAATTACTTCGTAGCTTACGCGCCGTAGCGAAAGGGTTAACCCATTCACTGCTAGGCAAATTTAGAGTGTGTTGTCCTGGGTGCTAAGAATTTATTTTAAAGAAAACACGGAATTTAGAAAAATCTAATAATATTAAGTGTTTGAACATTCATATACGAAGAGCGTATGTATACACTCTCGAAAAATTGGAGCTTGGATGCGAAGAGCGTTATAATTAAAAATTTTTATATTTTAGAAAATAAAATGATATTACTAAATGTAATGAATTTCATTGTAAAATTTAGAGAACAAGAAACAACTTGTAATTACTTCGTAGCTTACGCGCCGTAGCGAAAGTGTTAACCCATTCACTGCCAGGCAAATTTAGAGTGTCTTGCCCTGGGTGTCAAGAATTTATTTTAAAGAAAACACTAATAATAGTAATAAGAAAATAATAATATTAAGTGTTGTCGACCGCGACAACGTTTCGTAATTGTTAAATTGATGTATTTCACTATGCTCTTGCGATGGTACCCCTTCCTTGACAATCACCTTGATTCTTACTCCCTGGGTGACGCGATTTGTAAATTGCTAGTATTTTATCTGATACAAGAATACCAGGGAAATATATGTCCATAATGTTAATATTAATATATTATAGATATTTTTATGGATATATTACATGGATATATACATAGATAGATTTATGTCCATAATGTTAATATTAATATATTCCTAGAAACTAAATAGTAGGTTTTTGTTTCGAATAAAAGCAGAGGGGATTGAATTACGATATAAAGTGAGTTAGCGGCGCACAAGTATTAGCGAGTTCCTTCGTCGGAAATGTTGTTGTTAGCAACAACCAGAAAAGAGGTTAATATCCGAAGGAAGTCAATAAATTCGGGTAATTCTCGGTGATTAAGGTGAAATTGATTTTAGGTTGTAACCAACCGGACTCTATCTTTATGGGTTCGGTAATTCACTTCGCTGCTAATAAAAATAGCGCTGGTTCCGGGGCACGGTGTTCCGCAATGCAAAAGAACGCGCGTAATGTTTCTTGTAGCGTTAACTTTCCTTCGAGGCGTTCCGTTTTCATAAATAAAATAGCCGCCTGGAGCATTTTTCAAAGTTTAAACTTCAACCGGAGACTGTCGCGTACCCGCTCTTTAAAGTTTCCTTGGGAACCTGGAAGAAACACAGTGGAATTTCGTTTTCGCAAACCCCTTTCACGTCATGACGTTCATTGGTTCATTTAGAATCGTTACTCCTAGTGTCACGTTTACGAAGTCATTTGTTTTATTTTCAAGTAATTTCACATAAAAACTGTTTCCTATGTAAATGTTTATTCTAAATTTATATTTCTGATTTTTTTCGCATTCATTTCGTCGGTAATATCTTTTAACCCCCCTTTTGAAATCCTACGATCTTCAAATTCTACAATCTTTAAATCTTATGATCTTCAAATTCTACGATCTCCAAATCCTACGATCTCTAAATCCTACCTAAAACTCCCCATCTTGCACTTCGATCGCATGCAATTTATTTAATCTCTCTTTTAACATGTTTTGCAAATAATAATCCACAACGGTGATGTTTCAGTAATATTTTTTAATACTACATTAAGAACAATCTTCGAGTACCGTATTTTTCGGATTATAAGACGCGAATTTTTACAAAGAAAATTTGGGTACGTCTTATGGTGCCAAGATAAAATTAAAATATTTTTTCTAATGAGCCATCTCTAAATTTGAGTTACTCCTTATAGTCCGGAAAATATGGTACACCACTAAAGGTAGGTACTTCGCAAGTTATTTCGAGACAAGCGTTGAATCACCGTTTTATCTGCATTCTTTGCCTATAGTCGTCAATGGCTAGAATTAAGTTTAGCGTGTAATCGTATGCACTTTTTCTTTTAATTATCCTGCAAATTTAAGGTGCGTCTTATAGCCTAAAAAATACGGTAAATAAACCTGTAGTCACCCGAACTCACCCGTAATTTACAACTCGATTACTTTTCTATCTCTCTCTGCCATTAATGTCCCTCAGCGCGGAAAATGGCACCGCGTGACGAAATTTCGTCGAGATATAAAAACGGGGATGACGACGCGTGGTCTCGGCCCCGAGATTATCGTCCCCTGTCATCTGGTTATTCACGAGTGCCCCGTGAATCGCGCCTAATTTACGCTTAACCGACAAAATGTCCCGCGTTGCGCAACGCGCCGCTCGTTATTGCGTACAACGGAATTGAAACGGAGAAACCGCTTGCGAACTCGCTCGTGAACGGGAAACCGACCAAATAGAGACGGGAGGGGGGGCAGGAGGGGGTTGGAAAGAACAAAATGGTTCGAATTGGACTCCAGTTCCCACGGTTTGGCCTGCACGCGGCTCGCGCGCGCGATGAGAGCCGATTATTTCAAGCGAAACCACTTTCTGCCGCCATGATCGAGCTGTTGCGATCGCTATCACCGGCCCGGATGAACAATGACACGACTGGAAACGAGCCGTTTGTCATTGTTGGCGGATGAGAAGAGCAGGCTGAACCCTGTTATTAAATTGCGAATAGAATGTTCGATGATGCGAACGAAAAATGGTTAGGGACGTTATTTTGGGTGAAAAGTGTTTTGTCCATTTCTCGGTTGTCCAGGAATAGCTTAGGTTTTATATCCACTAATTGTTACAATCAGAAACTTATGTTGGAGTTGAAGGGTAGCTGAGTGTATTTTAATGATAAAGTAGATTTAACGATTTGTAACTGGGAAATAAGTAAAAGTATTTGAAAGTCCTACTGGTATTCTGCGTATTTTTTCTTAATTCCGACAGACCGAGACTTGTCTTGGAGTTACAGGATAGCCAACAACAAAGTATTATTAATTTAATAATAAGCTGGTTAAGAGTTGCAGTGTAATCCTGTGTTTACTTAACACTACATTTATGGACATTTCTTGTACATTAATTTCTAAGATACATTTACTAAGAAATAGGTAGAACTAAGAATTGTAGAACTGAGAGGGAAATAGATTTGGGTATATTTGTATTACTTCATCAATAAAAGTCAGTAAAGATTTCTAGGAATAATAGTAATTATTTTTGCAAATTTTGCTCATGAAGTCCGTAAACCTAGTAATGTTAAGTCTTACCTCAGAAACCGTATTTTGCGTATCACAGATTATACTCGAAAGTCATATTTTTTACTAGATCACTACTGTATACACAGTAATTCACCAAAAATTGTTCACTTTTTTTTCGAAAAATCGTGTTTTTTATTTTAGCAGCACAAAATTTGAACATAACACGTGGAAATGATTGACATATAATTGTTAATGAACGTTTTCGTGATTAAGGAAAAATTAGACTTTAATCTTAAAAAAGCAATATGTATTTTAGTAAACTTGGTGTTTTAACAATATTTTAACTAGTGGTTTAACACTCAGTTTTAACCTGACAGAACTTCAGCGCTACGTCGGCTTTCAAAATCACGTCTGAAAACATTAATCGAGGATTCCGCCGTTATTTCGTTTATCCACGACAAACACGGTCGAGTCCCAGAAATCCCTGAAAAGTCGATAATATCTCGACGTTGGTACATATTTGCTCTCCCGTGCCACTTTCGTTTATCTTCATTCGCGGCGTTTTCTCTTTCCTCCGGCTTACGTTCATGAAGATATCTCGTTGCTCCGCGAAAGAACGTCCAACTCTCCGACCACCATTAATCACCTGTTCGTCTCGAATAAATAAGCATTCGCGCTCGCAGATCCGAAGATAGCCGAGCTTGTTCGTTATCTGTTATCGTGAGGGGTTCGTTATTTGTTATCGGCATTTGGCTTCGCTTTCACAGTGGCGCTTCGAGCCGCATTCTCAACTGCATTCTGCGTACGCGTTTCTACGTTGACACCTGTTCGCTTTCCGCTGCTTGGTGGCCCGAGGCGGGTTCGTTTGTTGTGTTTTCGCGGTTCGCGATACTGACTCACGTTTCCCCTGGCGCGGCATCAGGTCGTCGAGTTTTATGAATCATCGCGCGATGACGATGGATCCTTGACGAGGTGAAGGAGACCTCGTTATGCGAACAGGATCGCCTGAAGCGCCGTACGTTTCACGGTACGCGTACCCAGCGTGTTATCTAATTGTTGGATGCATAATAGAGTTATTGCATAATAGGCGTGTAATAATCGTGTAATCGGCTTGCACTGAGTTGTACATTTTTTATGGATGTTCTCGAACAAGGTTCGATCTCAGATTCTTTAGGTACTGGACATGGTTTGGTTTGGATGGAAAATTGATCGACGGATAAGGATTATGGAATTATGATAATGATAGGTTTGTATAATGTGGAGATAACTGATGAGTTTGTAAAATATAGGAGAGCGATAAC
>JAOPTO010000863.1:0-94017 GCA_033822845.1 Tetrapedia diversipes
AATTCAATTACTTCAGAAATACATAAAACAGAGCATTACCCCTTAAGAGTATATATGATATTTAAATCCCTAAAGTGTGTTGGGTTTATGAGTACAAATTGAATTTGATCTGCGAGCCCCTGTTATCCTTAAAATAATCATAATCCACGTCTAAACCAATATCGGTTTGCTCAGAAAGACCTCTTCTTCCACACCCTGTGCCTAAAATCACGCTTCTCGAAGGAATATCGAAACGACCTGCTTTTCGAAAAGGTATTCCGCAATCATCTTTAAAAGGTAAGCCATTGCAAGCCGTAGGAAAACCGAAGGATCGGCATTTCTGTTCGTTTAACGTCGCATTACACCCCAACATTGATAGTGCTCAGCGCATTGTACAATACGATTCCATTCGTCTGAAACTGTCCGGAATGATATGAATTCGGTAATTACAATATTTAGATAATAAAAGTCAAGCAATCTTCTGTTCACTTGTTCGTATGACTAGGGTGAAGCTAGGTTGTATACTGTGACTTTCAAAATTCGAAATGTATACATAAATGTGGAACTGTATTTTCATATCTATATAATCGAAGTGTACTATCAGTTAGAACCTGCTAGGATGTATTATTTGATTTTATCTTATTTTTTATTTTTATTATTAAATACAGTGTAAAGATACGAGTTTATATACGAGTGTAGGCTACTTTACCAGAAGATTCAGCTCACGCAAAAGTCTGATCTTAATAATACTCTGTATACATGTAAAGTAAAATGGAGTGTACCTATATTAAGCGATTATTTTGTCGAGCAGAAATTTCTTTAAAAGGATGCAACGAAGCCTCAAAGTTTTTGCGTTTCTCAATTCTTTTTTCTGGAATTTTTGTAACGAGACGTTAGGGCATAATAAATTGAACATTTTGCGTATCTCTTTATCAAGACTTCATATTATCAATATGTGCGAAGAAGACGATTGCATCGACTTGTACGTTGCACAAGTGTGTCGCTGATATGTAAATTTGTAGATCTCTTTTTACTGCAGACCAGACGACACATATATAAGCAACGCGCTCGAATTGTGATAGTCAAATTTTTAAAGCAGTAAAGGGACAATGAAAATGAAAACATACTTGGAATATTTTTATTACGACAGTTTCTTTTAAAACATTTGTCTGTGTATAAACATATTGCCTCAATAGTGTTAAGGCAGGTAGTACAACATCGAATATGAAAAGAGTTAAAATAAATAAGGAAAAGGCAATGCCAGACTCGGCATAGCCTATCATTCTTTACACCACGCAGAAGCATCTCCAATGTAAGTAGATAAAATTTCATTTACTCGTCGGAAATTGAAATTCTATCACCGTCACGGATATGCGACGTTGGGCCCAATTTGCCTGACAGCACTTGTGATGGCGAACACGTTAAAAATTGTGAAGAAATTTCAGAAAAGAAAGAATATCGATAGATAAACTTATAAATAATTGCAAAAACTAACAAACCGTATTATTATTGTTGTTAAAGGTAAATGCTTGTTTTAAGCCTATTCTTATTTTTCTAGTTAATATTAAATTTCATATGCAAACGAGTAATATTAATATTAATTGATAAAAAGGTTGTAAATCGTACTTTATTAATTTAGACTCTTTACATATGAAATGTTTTGATACAGATTTATCACATACATATTCGTGATACAGCTTCCAATGGAGTTTCGAGCATTGAATTATTTGGGGAAGTGCACACGAGTTGGCATAAAAATTGACATTTGGGCGTCAACGCGTTATAAAACTTGCTCGTGTGCATCGAAATTTGAAGTCTAATAAAACGGTAATACGGGTTCATACACTTTTTTATTGTAACAAACATGAATTAGACAGAGTTGTTAATGAGACTTCAAGTTGTAATCTTTTTTTAGTATAAAAATGACTGTACAGAGACTTGATACTGACATAATTTTGGTATCGATCTTATGTTTGTAAAGTTTTATCGAAACCGATATAATACCGAAATATCAATACTGATGTATTACCGGAAATCAAAGTGAATACCGATATTATTTCGACACATTGATTGAGCAAACGGAAATAGGAATCAGAGTTTGCTGCTAGACTGTCACCGAACTTAGAAACTATTGTAAGAGGCAGGTGCCGAATGAGTGAGTGAGTGAGATGTGTTGAGTGTGTTAGTATGTGTGTCCAGTGTTTGTCATTTGTTCTTTCTCAAAGCCTTCTCGAATGTTCGATGGCAATCAATCCTAATGCGTAGCGCAAATGCGCGTAAAGGGCCTTCTCGAATGTTCGATGGTAGCCCCCACCTGTGATGCCAGACTGAGGACGGGAGTTCTCGAGAACACCCCCTTCTACTATGCACCCTAATGCACGAGCCACGCATACGTGGGCTCAGCGTTTCGGACGACTTCGGGAAATCGAGATAGAAAACAAATAAAAGTCATTCGCCCTCGCTCTTGAAACGCTGAATTCCAATCAATGTGGAAAGCAAGCCCGCCGCCACACGGGCCGCGCGAGATCTTGACTGCAGATTACTCTTATTTTTCAGTATACGAGGATGCCCTTGGAATGAAACAAAACATGTCGAAAAACTTTTTATAGCGGAAAAACACGTCTTAAAACCCCCTAATCACGTTTTGATTATTTGAAAAAGGGCCTTTTCTACGTGGTTTTGTGTGTAACAACGTAAAACCCCAATGACAGAAACTCAATTAATGCAAATGCTTAAGATCATGTTAAACTAGTTGAATTCTTGGTCTTGACATACAAGTAATAATGTCAGTAACTTTATGAAGCAGTGTCCAATTACTGAAACAACGTTACGGTCTCTCATGGTAGGTCCAAACCTCGAATTTCTTTTCTTTCATTTTCCTTTTTTTTCTTTTCCGTGGCAGGAATTTCCTACAGATTACTTAATCGCCTGATTATTGGGCCAAAACTTTTACTTTGGGTTATAGAAATTTCGACTTGATCGTTTCCTCATAAGAGGTTTAAGATATAAAAATTCGACCAACAAAGGCTTTGCAATGAAGGTTGATTATTTTTGACATAAAGAAAGAAAAATTCCATTTTCGAAAATGAATTATTTTTAGACATACATATGCATAATTTTATTTGCATTTTTTTAAATAGTGAAAGGGTAGATACAACTTGGAATTATAGAAATAACAGCTATAAAAGATTTCAAATTAATTTACAAATGTCATATCATACCATTTTATTTTATTTTTTTTTAATTAATGCTTTACTTTTTTTATTCGTTACACATCAATAAATGTATGCTAACATTACACATACGGTTAAGAATTAGCAACTTATAGTGGCATACAATAATTATACAATTTATCTCTTTGCAATACATAAACTCAGTTAAAAATTTCCCGCATATCTAAAATATTTTAATAACGTTGATCGTGCCATCCCTCCAAAAAGTGTCCAAACTGGTATCAAGCGTTTATCGACAAGTAAGCATAAGTGGTAACTGACTTTGATGAGGCCTGCCATCTATCAAGGGAATCCGCAAACAACTCGCACATATTTATCAACAATAAAAGGAAGCAGGGAAAAACGACATAGTTGCTCCACCTATACGGTATACAATCGAACTACTTCGATAACAGTTTCAATGAGACTTCAATAGATGGCGCAGCACACTAAATTTACTTAATTTATGCGCGAAAATTTAAAATCAGTTTTTTAAAAGTCGCACTTACTTCTGATACAATATGATTAATCTCTGTCGGACGGAATGATAGAATCGGCATTTACAGAAATAATTTCTGAACAATTTTGTATGATTCATTTTTGTTAGGGAATATAACCGCTTAAAGTTTGAATGAACTACAGTGATAACAGCGCATACAAACACAACCAAATATACATTTGAGTCAATCAAATGTTTTACATTTCATTTTCTGCTGTGAATCTACCTCGTTATAAATCCGTTGATCAGATAAGTTTATTTCGATTTTCCTATAATTTTCTGCATACGTTTGGTAGTTAATTTTGCAAAATAATTATTGTTAAAATTGTGTTACTTTTTAGATATAAATTCAGAAGAATTTACATAATCGTTTGGTCGAAACGAAATCGTATTAACCCTTTATCTGGTAATGTTGACCTCATGCAACTTGTGTTTTTAATAGCTTGCATGTGAAAGAGCAACATGCTCTAATTATTTATGCCCATTGCATAAATTATGCTAATAAAGTATTTTCAGCTCTTCACTCTCTTAGAAAGGGCATATATACTTAACTTGGATAACTCCCAAACTTGTTTATTTGAAATTTCAATGCTTGTCAGATAAAGGGTTAATTTTATTCAACGTTAGGTTACATTACTTTTAAATGTAACTTGTGTCGTGTCTTAAATCGTACCGACATGAGGTTCCTAAATCGTACTGGCACAATTTAAGAAATTACTTCTTGTTTTTACCCTCTCTCAATTAACGTTGCTTTCATTCCTATTTTTAGACTCTAATTATGTCAAGGCAATTAAAGCGAATTTATAATAGATGGAAACCAGAAGATATGGAAGAGGCGTTAACCAAATTATCGGAAGGAGTTATCCCATAATAAATCACAACGGAGTATTCCGCGGATGCTCTACCTCATCAGCTGAAATAACGTCAGCACAGAATAAAGGAAACATAAAAAATGCGTCAAATAAAAGAAACGTAGGAATAAAAAGGAAGAATAAAAAAGAATTTTACATTAAAAAGAAGAACAGCGATTGGCTTTGTTTTATTTCTGGAGAAGATCGGGAGGAAAACGTGATTAAATGATTGAAATGCAAATCATGCGTTCACGCATTATAAGCTGGAGGTAACGAAAGAATAAAAAAATTTGTCTGTAATGTTTGTACTAACTAAATACTTATGCATCCAGAACAAATTCAGGATTTTTCCAAAAGAGGTACGACTTAAGCAACCTTATCCTACGTTGCTCTTGTAACTCGAAGCTCTAAAGTATAGTAAGTGGTACTAAACGGTTTAGTTTTGGACCGACTTGTTTCCGTTGTAAACATTGTTAACTGATTTCTGTAGAATAAGGTGCAGAGCGTATAGCGTGTAAAAAATGAAATTTTCATTACTTCTTACATACAAATATTATCTGCCATAACAGTTAATAATAAAAGCTGAGCTTCAAAAATAATATGCGAAAACAGAAAATGATTAAAAATTGTAAAGATCTAAGATCTGTAGCTTGTAAAAACTAATTTTTAAGAAATACCTCAGAAAAGAATTTCTAGCTTAGCGCCAAGCATACTTAACACTAGGTTTACGGGACCCGTCAACTTGGCGGATTTCAAACCGTTTAATACATACTTAAGAATCATGTAATTCAGAAATTATTAACCACTTCATTCGTTAGTTTATGGATTAAAGTTTCAGTGCTGTATAATAATACACCGCAAACGAATGAAGTAGGATTAACTGTTGCTGCGAACACCTTGAAACTTTTGCAACCTACTCTACACCAGCCATGTACACGTCGCCCTACCTCTTTCCATCCCTATTTCCCGCGCGGGGCCGACCGGACTGTACTCGCGTTTCAGATTAGGTCATAGATTAGATAGCGCGGTGTCGTAACAAGTGATTCCTCTCGTTAGGGAAGTTAAGTCGTCGGGAAATTGTATTGAGAAACTCTGATGTTGGGTGGAAAACACTGTTCGCCTGTTGGAAAGTGTTCCTCCAGTCATCGGGACAGTTCCTTGCCATTTTTCGACAAAACTTCTAATTTCTAATTCGTAATTTTCTAATTTCGAATTTCCTAATTTCCTAATTTCCTAATTTCCATCTAATTCCTAATTTTCTATTTTCCTAATTTCTAATTCATTCGTAGTTTGTAAGTTGTAACTCTTCATTTGTAACCTATATACACGCGCGTGCATAAGTTTCTGGCCAAACCATTTTTTATCGATGTAGGGACGTGTAGTTGAAGTAACGCGGCACAAAATAGGTATGAGATACGTCTTTGCTAACACTATCGAAATATACAATTCTTAAAATTTTAGAATAAAAAGACATTAAAATAAAGCAATAATATCATTTTCGCTGTATGCAAAAGTTTCGTGCCAAACTCCTCAAACGGTGTAATATCGACTATTCTCTCACACGTATTTACGTTTTTGACCGGACACGAATATAAACATAAAGGTCATTGACCTTCCGAACATTTTGCATCAGTTGTCGATTGACAAGATACCGAAGCGCACAGAATTACAACTGCGCGGGATTGTTATTAAGCAACACTACGAAGGACACGTTTCAAGTAAAATAGCGTCTTCATTATCAATATGTAAGACAACTGTGAACAATATCATTAAGAAATGGAAAACTACAAATAGTTTAGCCGATAAGCTAGCCTCTGGAAGGCCCAGAAAAACCGCCTATCGTGTAGATAATTTGATAAGGCGAAGAGCAGTAGCCGATCCGATGAAGAATGCCACAATGCTAGCACGCGAATTACACGATGAAAACTTGGCAAACATTCATCGAAGCACTGTTTCTCGTAGACTACACAAAATGGAACTTTTTGGACGCATTAGTGCTAAGAAACCTTTTGTCAGTGCAAAAAATAAGAAGCTTAGATTAGAATTCGCGAGTCAGCATCAACATTGGAGTGTGGACGATTGGAAAAAAGTTTTATTTTCTGATGAAACGAAAATAAATTTGTTTGGAAATGATGGAAGAAGATACGTTAGACGACCTAATGTGCAAGACACGTTTCCCGATACCAAACTCCAACCGTGAAGTATAGTGGAGGTGGCATCATGCTCTGGGGCGCCTTTTCATGGAAAGGTGTTGGTCCCATAGAGAAGATAGATGACACCATGACTGCTTCTGTATACCGAGGGATCTTGTTAAATCAAAAGCTTCTTTATGCACGTAAAAATATGCCACGAAGATGGATTTTTCAGCAAGATAATGATCACACGCATCAGTCTAAGCCTTTACGAGAGTTCCTTATAAAGAAAGAAATACATGTTCTGAACTGGCCAAGTCAATCTCCGGACTTGAATCCCACTGAACACCTATGGGGAGAGCTCAAAAGAAGAGTAGGAACTACTAATTGCTCAAATAAAGCTGATCTGTGGAAAAAAGTTCAAGAAGAATGGAAGAATATCGACCAAAACAGAATTATAAAGTTAATTGAGTCTATGCCTCATAGATGTGCTGCTGTTATTGCCGCAAAGGGTATTCCGACCATGTTCTGACTGAAAAGTATAAGCTCAAGTGTTTTTTAGTTGTTTTGTGATATTATATTTTATGTTATTCGACGAAATTATGTTTGGCCCGAAACTTTTGCAGACAGCAAAAATGATATTATTGCTTTATTTTAATGTTTTTTTATTCAAAAATGTTAAGAGTTGTATATTTCGATAGTGTTAGTAAAGACGTATCTCATATCTATTTTGTGCTGTGTTACTTCTACTACACGTCCCTACATCGATAAAAAATGGTTTGGCCAGGAACTTATGCACGCGAGTGTATATTAAAGGGTTTAACCCGTATACCAAATAAATAAATAAATTCTACGTTCTCCGCACAACTTTTCAAAAAAAGATCATTCGTTTAACCGAACTATATCTTTTTTCAATTCGTTGGAATATTAAAAAATTAAATGCTGATACAAATAAACCCAAAGGGTTGAAACAACTTTAGAATGAAAATCTCTACCAATTCGCCTTGTTTGACCAGTTGATCTAAATAATTATGTGAAGTTTTATTTGTGGTTCTGGAGATACTTTCGATCTATTCGTTCTGTTTGCCAAACAAAATTGGAACTAACAATCGTCCCCGTGTTTGAGGCAGATCTTTCTCGTTACCGAATGTTTTCCTGGCCCCGATGGCGATGCATTCCGAGCGATTAGTCGTAATGGTCCAGGGCGAAGGGACCATGTGCTCATTACGCATTCGGCTTTGGTGCATTCGAAACTTCGGTGAGTTCGCTGTTCGGGTACTTGGAAAGGAGCGGGAAGGAGGCCGGCTAACCGTGCTGACTCCGTCGGTGTCAATGGGCCGCGAAGCTGCGGCGGAAACTTCGCCTTTCGATTATCGACGACGCCATAATTACGCGGGCTCGCTCGCTTCGCGTCGATCACCAAAAACAGAGTTGTATACGGGGGTTACTAGAATTTTCTGTAGATGCATAAGAATCTGCACTAGAGTTATGACTGTTGGGATTTGTTAGAAATTTGATTCTATTCCTATCTGTACTAGATTTATTATAATTATTAGGTGTGCAAATTAATTCGGTGCCTTTGCATCTAACGCTTTGTAACTTTTATACAAGTTAAAATACCTTTCCCGCCCAGTGGTGATTTGAAAGTAGTAACATTATACTCTAAGGAACATTAAAACAATTAACGACAACTCAGCATAATTTCACCTAATAGTAGTAAACAATATGGTGTTCGACAAGGACCATGTGAGGCATTGCATTCTCTTTGCGTTTGAACCGAAGGAAAATACTTCTGAAGCTAAAGAAATGATTTGTTCTGCTTTTGGTAAGACGTTATGACGTAAAACGTGCAAAAAATGGTTTCAAAGATTTCGAAACGTAGATTTTAATCCATTGGATGAGCCACGTCCAGAACAGGCAAAAAAGTTTAAAAATCTTTTGGAAAACTTTTGGAAAATCTAAAGAAGGGCTTGCATTGAAACCGGGTGTTACCCACCAATGCTTATCCTAACGTTTACTTCAGTTAGGAGAAATTCAGAAGATAGGAAAATGGGTTCCGTACGAAAAAGGCACCGAATTCATCTGTACACCTAATAACTTTACACTGTACATGGTACGTGGTTGGAAAAAGAAGTGGAGTGGCAAAAGCACAGAGCTCAAGTAAATACACTAGTTAGACGACCACGTGACTAAAGTAGGATAAGGTTGTTCAAGTCGTATCGTTTGAAATTTGTACGAACTGCAGCGACAACAGCGTATACAACCACAAGCAAATATACATTTGAGTCCATCAAATGTTTTACCAATTTCGTTATAATAAATAACAACAATATTAACACAAGTTTTGAATAATACATTTAATTTCTATTTATTTAATAAATCCCAAGTTTTATACGGATTTTTTCCTTCAAGGGTACGACTTGAGCAACCTTACCCTAAATATATGTTATATATTAACAGATATCGCGATTAGGCTATTAATGATAAGCATTCCAACAGGATTAAACCATTTGTTGCTGTAATTTTATACGTTTATTGCGCTTTAAGTACAATGTTCTGTGGAATGCAGGATATCTTTGGTCTTGAATTTCTGCACGCTATTGTGAGTTTCTCAAATAGATATGCATATCTACTGTATTATTACTGATAAAGTGTGTATTATATGGGAGTGAACTGTTTAATATCTTAATATTGTAGTAGCTACTGTATAATATTAATACTAAAATAATATTTAGTATTAAATCGCAGTTGCTACTATACAGGTGTACAGCACTTTAATATTTCAATATTTACTTTTTATCATGATTCTATTTGTTTATTTTCTCTAAACAACTACTATCACTTCATAAATCTCTAAGAAACTACAGCAAAGTTACCATCAGATTTCTACAGTTTGTTAATTTTCCTCTATCCAAAAACCCAAGACCTTCGCGAAAGCGCGAAGACGTAAGACGTAAAGACGTTGAACAGAACCAATCCTGAGTTTCCGAATTGTATAACCGTTGTTACGATCAACACGCGTTTATATCAAAATTCTAACAGCACGCGACTCCGAGCCAGGCGTAATTACCAGGCTCTAATCAATAGTTTCTAATCACCAGATTCATACGTAAAGCGGTTTGCGTTCGACTCTGAGGAGCGCTGTATTAACGACCCCCGATACGCGGATTGTTAATGAATAAAGTTACGATAAGGTCGATGGATCGTTGTTAAAGATAATAGAAATTATTGAACGCCGTGCAAGGCAATATTATTGCTGGTGTTTAATTTACGCGAAAATTTTGCGTGCAAGCTCCTCGTTGGACAAACAGACTGATAAGTGGACGGCTGATTTTACGCGGGAGTAGAAAGCGTATTCCCGGACGTAAGCAAAACACGAAATAATTATTAGGATATTGACATAATTTGCTGGCTTGATTTCATCATTCCACATGATTGAACTCCAATATTTTACGCTGATTCCTGAATGAGATGTTAATAATACTCGCGCGCATAATTCGCAATAAACACCGGATGTATCACGATGTTCCTGTAAATATTAATCTAAATAGTCAAATTAGACAGAGCATTAAAGAAGTTTCCGATTTATATAAGTTTACAAATAAGCAATTTCACGTATAAGCTCTGTTTCGTCGTCCGTTTATCATGCAAATATTATTTAGCATAAAATTTGCAGTTCCATTATAAAAAAAATAGAGTAACCATAGCTTGAAGTAATACGATCTGAACTATTTAATATACAATTATGAATTGCAGTAATACTTTTTTGTGTTTAAATTGTATGTGAAAGTTTAGAAGATAAAAAAATACATTGCCTGTGATCTATATAAACCCAACAATTTTGCTTCATAAGAATTAAGCAAGGAATTAAGGAGTAGCATCGTTATATTCGTAACACGAAATGTTCAGTAGATTAAGACGCTACGCGCAGACATGGTGCGCCGTGCGGCGACTACACTACTTAGAGAACGTGGCGCATCACGCGTTGAGTATTCTACTTACAGGACCAGTCGCTTCACGCGTTGACTGTACTACTTAAGCGAATCCAAGTAACGTATACCTTCATTCAGAGTTAGTAAATAATTTTTCAACGTCGCTCACATGAGTTTTTCGCGAAACGTGAACAACTTCATAACATGATATATTATATCTACGATGATCATAAAAATTAACTGCACGTTCCATTTGTTGTCCAACAGGATATCTGTTGATCATGTTTCGCATTTGATTTCTTCTGCGCTAGATCCTTATGAAAAATTAATATTACGCGATAGAAAGTTTAACTAATCATAGCGCAAATATCCAAATGAACATGATGATATGCAAACAGTATGTAATATTTAAAACTCGACTAAAAATATATGAACCCGAATAACCATCCAGCCAGAGAAACATTATCGCAAACATTAACTTCACAAACATATCGATTAAACATATCATAGATCACTGTAGGATAATATAGAACAACCTATCGCGAATAAAAAATTCGCAAGATCCATAAAATATCATGGATAAATCGAAGGTATCCCATTAACACGTTCCGTTTTTTGAAAACTTTTCGTTCAGGACGCGTGGAGCGTATACGACCCACCATTTGACGATTAAATAATGTTTTTCACAATTTTTCAATAGTGCTGTGGCGACCTTCCTGCCCTCGCCACTGGGAGGAATCAATCTACCGACTACCTTTCTCGCAAGTGCTCGAGTCCGCCCCGGTTTCTATATACAGGCGCCCCTTGGCTTTCGCTTCATTTTTGTACTCGATAACTAGTACCTCTATAACTGGAAAAACCTCCCTAAAACTAAAATTTTGTTCATTGCCTTCCGCTGTGCTGCGAAAACCTATGTAAGTCGAAACAAAACTTACTTCAATTCGAATTATCTACCACATACGTCAGATGTATCATTTTACCTCTATAACTCGAATTTAGAATCGCCGAACCTATACAGGGTGTTCGGACAGCCCTGGGTTTAAATTGAAAGAGTAACTCCCTAAGACATTCTAAGACGAAAATCAAGAGTAACGATTTTGCGTTTGAGGCTTTGTTTACGGGTTATAACTAGTTAAAGATATCGTTTAATCCGGACCGTTCGACGCTTGAGCATCACTGTGGACTCAGCGACGTTACCGACCGAGCTGCCTCGGTTACCCGCTCTCAAGAGTCGAACCGTCCGGATTAAACGATATCTTTAACTAGTTATAACTCGTAAACAAAGCCTCAAACGTAAAATCGTTACTCTTGATTTTTGTCTTAGAATGTCTTAGTGAGTTACTCTTTCAATTTAAGACAAGGGCTGTCCGAACACCCTGTATAATTAGAAGATTTTAGCTCTTCCTTCGAAATTCGAGTTATTGAGGATCAACTGTATTTCCCTTTTTTAAAGTTAGATATAAGTTGTTGTTTAGTAAAATCATTCTTTTATTTAATTCAAGTCATTTAGATCTTTTTAATTCCTAAATGGGTACGAAAAGCGTACATTTTTATTCGTAAGATTTTACTTTTACCTTGGACTTCCCCACACGTCTGTCTATCGATTTTGTAAACTTCTTCCTGCACTGTGCGCACCATTGAAAATTTCGTCTCTTGTTACGGATCGCCATCCAAAATAAATTCAGCTGGTTGAAACGAGCGCGAGGGCCAGGGAAAAAGGGAGGTCTACTCGTGAGAGCAATATTCCCGATAGCAGCCAGGACAGACGTTTCCTCATTTCCGCGTGGAGACCCTCTGACCGGAACTTCGTGGCCATTCCTCATTTGTCATTTTAAGGCTGTCACAAGGTTCCGGCTCCGAATCCCTTAACCCTTTCGCTACAAGTGTCGCCTATAGGCGACATCCGCACGACGACCTGTGTGCACGAGCGTCGCCTATAGGCGACATCCACGCGACGACCTGTGTGTTCGAGTGCCGACTTTTAGAATTTACCATTCTGAATTAAATTACTATGAATTATAATTCGATGTCTAACTATCCAAAATTGTATTTTTATTTATAATAATAGCAAAATTTAGAATTTTAATTTGATATATCAATTACCCTGAATTATATTTTTATGTATAATAATTGTAAAATCTCCAAATATGTTACTACTGGTCATCTAAAAATGTCGTTGTGTAATACTTATTGAAAAAGACGATCCGGAGAATGACAAGGTTGCACCGAAAGATGTAAGTCTGAACATCAGTTTACCGAAGCGCAACGTGTATACTTTGCGGCGCAGTGCTCCGTACAGCGGAGTCACTCGGACGGAGCGTGCTGCCGTAGCGAAAGGGTTAATGACAATTACACATTTTTACCCGAAAGCAAAATTTCGTGCGTCATGCAGCCAATTCACCGCTGATGTATATTGTAGTGGAAGACGGTGAATAAGTAAGTGACTGAGTGAGCAGGGGGGGGGGGAGATAGAACAGACGGAGAGGGAACCAGACTATAGAGACAATTATTCATTCTTCGATAAGGATTCAGAGATGTTAAAACGATAAGAAGACCGTATTTTTCTCGAGATGTGAACTCGGTTTCGAGACTGTAAACCATTTATCTCGGACAAGAGGTTGCTCCCTGTAATTTGATATCGGATACAATTATGCTGAAGAGGAATGTACGACAACTGTTAGAAATTCCGTTCTAAAAGATACACGTAGCATAAGACCTCACTTCACGAAATGTTCAGATAGCTAGCTTAATTTGAGTAGTGGTGCTCTTCGAGGTGCTTGCTTCCTTTTTAAATATTAGTGAATCCATGAGCTACATCAAGTGTATATTATTACATTGTGTTAAAGTTTTTGTTTTTCTTCATCAGTCCTTAATACTAAATAATAAATTTACCGAGTATATGCGACATATTAATTTGAATTATTTTCAATCTCATATTGCGTATTATGTGAAGTAAATATGTATATTGTCGGGCATTCCCTTTCAGAACCACGATGTTAAAGAACAGAATTAATACGTTCGGCGCCGCGTCACCCGTACTTGGGTTACGACTATGCTTCCGTGGGGACACGTCACCCATATATGGGTTACGCTCTTCTTGTTCAAGTTAAATAAGAATTTCAGTTGCATTTTGAAAACAAATTTAATGAAACAAGTACTGAAGTATAAGTATAGAATATACAGCATAAAAATACACAAATTACACTATACTTCTATTAACACTATGCCGTCCGGCGACACCACAGTGGTGTGCGCAAAGAAGTGGCCGGCGACAGTACTGTAGTATCGTTTGCATTCCGTTGATGATCTGTGGGGTTTTGTTGCTACTTTACTTAAGTGTAATAAGTTATTTACGTCAGCAAGTGTTTCTGTTTTATAAGTACTGTAGGAATGCGATCAAGTGGATGCGAGTTTGGGAACGTCTGAAGGGTGCTTGAATTGGGTAGTATGAACGCAGAATGTTTCTAAGTATCAAAAACAAGAAAAAAAAGACAACAAATTTGATATACAAGTCGTATGGAGTTGCATTACACGTTGGTGATTGTTTTGCTTCCTATCATTTAAAAGAGAAATACTAAGTAAGCACCAAGGAAAATGTAAACACAGAAATATATAAAACAAAGAAATTTTATATTTATTTACATATGTACATTTTTTTAATTGAATACTAATTGAAAACTCATGAGAACTATCGATGAGATTAGTAAAACTTGAAATTTATCATCTCCCAATAACCCCAAAAACAACCGGCGACAAGCGAAGTAACACAATTAATTCTGCCAGCGTCAAGCGAAGAAATATTTACAAACAGTGCGGACGGCAAAGTGTTAATTTAAATGTAGGATATCATAAATATTACTTTATCTACATCGCATGATATTCGACAGTAAAATTCGGGCCTGCGAGAAACTCAACCGAATCACGCATGGCGCCGAACGTGTGAAACAATATAAACTGACTGAAAAAAAGTTACAAATTAAATATTACCGACGTTGATTGCAATGATATAATATATCAAATAAATAATATATGCGACGACTTCGAAAGAAACGTCTATTAATTTTAAGTACAAATAAATATACTGAATTTTTGTTAAACGAATATGGGGTAATATGCATTTCTTAATGTGCATTTGGAACTGAACTGTTCGGTTTCTGCCCATGATAATGATTTTTTTTCAAACGGAAGAGAAAATTATGATATTCTCTATTGTATTTTAACGATAGTTTCAGTGGCATTTATTTAACACTATTGTTACACACAGCTCTTTACATTTGATCGAGCACATTAATGATATAATTCCGGCTAGAACCTGATCGTCAAAAACAAGTTTCCTCGAAGTAAAAATAATCCCGAGTAAACACACGCATGTACTTTTTTGTAACGCTTCCGGTATTGCGTCAAACTGGCATTTAAGGAATGTAATGAGATCGCTACACGAATCGATCTTAACAACGTAAAACATTGACAATTTATTGGCCCCGGTGACGTTAAATTATTCATAGAGGGGTGCCAGGAAGGCCGAAGTATCTCTTGGTGTCGACGCCTAGTTGCAGTTTACGCAGACACACATACACCTGGGTGCTTATGTTTAAGGAGTATATAAATAACATAAACGGCCCATTGAAAGTTTGGTCTTTAAAAAAAAGAGAGAAGAATGGAAAACACCAGCTTCTTCAATAGGTTTCTGATCGAATTACAAAAAGCTATATTTTTACAAACTAAAAAATGCTTTTACAGTTTTATCTGTTTTTATTATTTTCAACAAACGTTAGTTAAATAGTAATTACACAAATGTATCCTAAATAAAATCAATTTCAAGACTTTGGTGTAGGGTATATTTTCTAAAAGCTCTGTGAAAAATACTCAAATCGATTGTGATCCACTCATTTAATAATAAATAATGTGTAGTCATATCAGCGAGCTGGGCCACCCGAGCCGCGAAGAACAATAGAATGGTGCCCCAGCGATCGGTGACTGTCATAATAGATGTTCCGTTCCTCAATGGAAAATTCGGGAGTCTTCGACGAGCGAAGGAGGAATGCAGTTGTGGCAATAAAGACACGTTAAATTAATTTACACCATCGTTAATTCCCGCCGGTTATTCTTCCTCCCATTGTATTACTACAAATGTAAACTGTGAAATATATCGATGTTTGGCACTGGGTTTCGCCGACGAATGGTGCGCGGTGCGACCCACGCATGCTACCCCTTTCCCCCAACACAGTTCCGACCTCGTTCATACACATACGTACAACATGCGTTTTTTTGTATTTGATTAAATAAACATATTCAAGTGTAGTATAACAAGTGTATTAACTATTTTCGTTGTATCCATACCGAATATCCTGTCATAAATAAATGGAAGAAGTCCACTGTACGTATTATACAGTGAGTGTTAATTTTGAGTATGATGTGTGCGAGTATGAATAAGATTAAACTGGTGAGAATCAGAATTAAATGTTATGTTATATGTACATGTGCTACCTAAAGAATAATAGATGTATGTTTGGAAGGCTGCCGGAGCATATGAGAGTCAGTGAAGGCGAGCGAGGAGTTAGAGGATAAACAAAGCGACTATTAAGTAAGAAAGATAGCAACGTGTTCTGGAACTAAACTTTTCGTTTAATTTGCTTCTTTTTTTAAATCAATTTCTTTCTAACAATCTGAATACGTAAATAGGTGACCCATCCTGTTCTATCCACAGGAGATAATTATATAATATTAATATGTAACCAACAAATTTGAGATGGTAATACTCTTCCAAATACTAAACCACAAATCAGCGGATTTACTAACCTAAATTCAATTGTTATCTAAAGAAAAATATTCGACTTTCTTTTCAAAACAAAATACGCAAATCACGTTGTTTCTTCGAACTGATCAAACTTACACAGCTAGTTACTAAACAACACAAAATTTTGTAATGGGAGATATTTCTTGTCAAAGCGTACTAGACCGTTTTACGTTATGGCAAATATGGTGGATGGCGCCGTTCTATATTTTTTACCCTTTTTAAACAGCTTCTTCATCGGTAAGCCATGTCACCTGGTAAGATTCAATAAAGGGATGAAAAAATAACACAACAGAAAAAAATTAATGAACACGACTGTTATAGATATGCTTTATAGTTGTTAAAATACTAAGCATGAATATTCAAACAATAGACACCTAATAAAAAGGATATGTAACGACATCTATTGGTTGTCCCGAAAATGTATATACTTAATATGTAATTTAGAAATAGTTTCAGTCTTAATCTAGAAGTCGTCGTAGCTTTATAATATATTAATAAATAAATACTATTCAATGGCTGATAAGGGTGTAATTATTTAACATGGTAGCAGAGCGTGGTTGTTCGCGTTCGACACGTGGCGTGATTAATAGACAAAAGTTATAAAAAAAAAAAAAATCAAATCGTTATGAAAAATATTATTGAACTGAAAAATATTATAACTAACATAAAAATATTATTACTAACATAAAAATATTATTACTAACATAAAAAAAATACTTAGAAACAATCGAGAACATTAAAGTAAATATTTCGTTTACTTAAAAGGTGCTAAATACGTAAAAATTAAGTTGGTGAAAATTTAGAGGTTAAGTGACCACGTGCAAAAGTTTAAGGTTAAGCACACAGTTGTATAAAAAGAGTTTTGCATAACATTTAAGGCAATTACACAACGATTGAATATTTAAGTAAATGTTTACAATAAACAAATGGTTCACAGAATTAAATACTGAAGAAACAAAAAACAAAAAAAGGTGAACATTTAGGTGGAAAAATTCAAGAATTGAGCAGAGATCATAGAAATTGTTTAAGAAAAGTATTTCTAAAAACGTTAAAACGGACATTATATTTGAAAATTGAAGTGGAAAATAGAATAAAAGAAGAAATGGCCAGGCAAGCGAAAATCGACGATATCTCCATTCCAGTTTTTGATGGAAAAAATTACTCAGCATGGAAATTCAGAATTTTAAACATTTTGGAATACAAAGAATGCGACGATCCAGCGAGAACTTTTAAAGAAGAAGTCAACAGAGATGCTTCATGGAAAAAGCTTGACTCAAAAGCAAGAACTATTATAGTGAGTGCAATTTCAGACAAACAGTTGGAGTATATAAGCAAGTGCAAAACCGCACTCGAAATGATGCAAAAGCTCGACAAGATGTATTCTACGCAGTCTACTGCACTGCAGATTATAAACAGAAATAAATTGGATCAAGTTAAACTAAAAGACTATAATACAATCGAAGAATTTTTCTGTGAATTCGAAAAGGCATGTAATGACTTTACAGCAGCCGGTGGTACACTAACAGATGAAGAAAAAATGAGATATATGATTAAAGCGTTACCGTCGAATTATAGTTATATCGGCGATCTTATTGATTTAGTACCAGAAGCTCAGAGATCAGTGGAACTTATAAAATCAAAAATTAAGGAGAAAAGTTTGAGCAGAAATCAAAGTGAAAGTAGCACTACAAGCACGTTTAATGTCGATACAAAAAATGATATCCACACATCAGGATCAAAGTACTATAAAAGTGGACAACAAAACTATCAGGGACGAGGTTTTTACTCTACTCAACAGAGTCACCGAGGTTTCTACCACACCCCTGAAAGTCAACGGGGATCTTTCTACACACCAACAGCTCAACGAGGCTCATACCATACTCCAAGAGGTCAACGAGGACCGTCAAAAGGGCATTTCAGAAGTCAAGGTCGAAGCAGGTTTTCAGGTCAGCGCAGAGAGGCGCACGTACATGGACCAACAAGTAGCAACAAACATCATGATTTTTCACACGACTCATGGTTAACTCAGGTAGTAAAAATAAATGTAAATCAGACAGGGCCTAGCAATTGTAAAAATTTGAATGAAATTGAATGGTTATTAGACAGCGGTTGTACTGACCATATCATAAATAATGAAAATTATTTTTATGAGTGTATAACTTTAGATAGTCCAGTCGATGTAAAATTACCGGACGGAAAGACTTTGAAAGCGACGAAAATCGTTGAGGTAAAAACTTGTTTCAAAAATTATTGTAATGAGGTAGAAATAGATTTGAAAGGAGTTTATTATGTAGAAGGAATCAAAAGGAATTTATTAAGTTTTTCGAAAATAACAGAGGGTAATACTATAGTAGCCAGAGGCGATACAGCGAAAATTTATAACAAAAGTAGAAAATTAACAGCTGTCGCAACAAAAATTAACGGTTTGTATTCTATTAAAAGTGTGTTGAAAGAAAATAATAACAATGATATTTGCATAAATACAGTCAAGTTAACTGATAAAGAAAAATGGCATAGAGCATTAGGTCATATAAATTTCCAATATCTGAATAAATTGGTAACCGATAAATTAGTTGACGGATTGCCAGAAAAGTTAGAAAATGTTAGTATGCAATGTGCAAATTGTATTCAAAGTAAAATGGCTAATGTACCGTTTGCAAATCAGAGAACAAAATCGACCGAAATTTTAGAGTTGATTCACACAGACTTGAATGGGCCACACAGAACTACTGGTTATCGTGGCGAAAAATATTTCTTAACCTTTATAGATGACTATAGTAAATGTGCAAAAATTTACTGTATTAAACAAAAATCTGAAATAGCATACCGATTTAAGGAATTCGTGAACTTAGTTGAAAACACATTTAACAAAACGATTAAGAAACTTCAATGTGATAACGCAAAAGATTATTTGAACAATGAAATTTATAATTTTGCAAGACAAAAGGGTATTGAAATTTTACCATGCCCACCATATGTACATCAGTTAAATGGAGTCGCGGAACGGTATAATAGATCAGTAATGGACCTAGGTAGATGCTTAGCTAGAGAGGCCAGAATTCACCCTAGATATTGGCCAGAAATTACAACAACAGTTGCTTATTTGAAAAATCGTACAATAGCCAATACAGTAGAAAACAAAACGCCATACGAAGTATTTTTTGGAAGGAAACCCAATGTGAAACATTTAAAAATATATGGTAGTAAAGTCTTTGTTAGAACGCCTGAAGTATTAAGAAAAGGTAAATGGGACGATAAAGCTAAAGTAGGTATATTGGTAGGTTATAATAATAATTGCTATAGAGTACTTTTGAATCATAAGGTGATAAATGCCAGACACGTTAATGTTATTGAAAATGAAAAGGAATTGATTTGCTTAGAAAAACTAAAAAACGACGAGGACGAGTATAACAATGAATATATACATTTGAATTTACAAAATAATGACAATAACAATAATGATGAAAATGAGAATATTGAAAATTTGGAAATCGACGATATAGTTGAAAATGCAGAAAAGGAAATTATTAAAAATAACAAACAAAGTGTACAAGTACCTAGAATTTCACAACGAAAGAAGAGTCCTGTAGAGAGATACGGTAATCCTATGACACACTTCATCTATATAAATAATGTCGGCGTAAATGTACCAAATACATATGAGGAAGCCATAAATTGTTCAGAAAGTAGAGAATGGAAACAGGCTATGGATAAAGAAATTCAGAGTATTAAAAGGAACAAAACTTGGGTAGTCGTAAACAAACCCAACAATAAAAGGGTAATAGATGTGAAGTGGATTTTTAAGAAGAAAAATGATGGTGAATATAAAGCAAGGGTAGTCGCTAGAGGTTTTCAGCAAACTGATTATATTGAAAATGTATACTCACCTGTAGGTAAAATGCAAACTCTAAAAATATTGTTAAGCTATTGTTGTGTTAGTCACTTATTTGTTGAACAAATGGACGCTGAAACCGCATTTCTAAATGGAACTGTAAAATCACAAGTGTATACTTATGAACCAGAAGGTTACGAGACAGGCGAAAATAAAGTATGTAAACTGCAAAAGGCTTTGTATGGTTTAAGCGAAAGTCCAAGGGCTTGGTATGATTGTTTAAACAGCCGTCTCGTAAAACTAAATTTTGTGAGAAGCAAATACGATTATTGTCTTTATGTGAACAAAACAAGCAAAGATCCAATATACATTTTGGTTTTTGTTGATGATTTCGCAATATGTTGTAAAGATAAATCGAAAATCGAACAAGTTAAGACGAGCTTAAAAGAAAGTTTTCCTATGAAAGATATGGGTAAAATTAAAAGCTATATAGGTATAGATATTGATTATACTGAGGACAGGAAAAAAATGTCTTTAAGCCAAACCAAATATATTGAATCTTTGGCTGTTAAATATAACTTAAAAAATGCTAGATTATACAACACTCCGATGGAGTACAATCTGAAATTATCACCAGCTGAAGAAGTAGATGTAAGAATCAAATATAGAAATTTAATAGGCGAATTGTTATATCTTAGTATGGGCACAAGACCAGATATTACATACAGCGTAAATTATCTAAGCAGATTCCAAAACTGCTACACAAGTACACATTTTATGTATGCTTTGAGAGTGTTGAAATATTTGTATCTAACTAAAGATTTAAAGTTAACTTATTTTGATAATTTGAAAAGTGAGACATTAGACTGTATGGTGGATTCAGATTTTGCAGGTGATAATATAGACAGAAAATCTACCACAGGCTTTGCAATAAGACTATACGGTAACTTAATTTTCTGGAAAACACACAAACAAAATACAGTGACAAAATGTTCAACTTTTGCAGAATATACTGCAATGTCAGAGGCTGTAACTGAAGTCTTGTTTGTGAAAAATTTATTAAGCGATTCTTTTGATTTAAAAATTAAAACCCCAATAACTTTATATGAAGATAATTCTGGTGCTGTTGCCATTGCTAAATTTGGAAACTTCACCAAAAATTCAAAACATATTGAAGTACAGTACCATTATATAAATGAGAACTATGAAAATGGTAGTATTGATATTGTTAAGATTGACTCAAAGTCTAATTTAGCAGATATATTAACCAAAAGTTTGAATAAGATGAAATTTGAAGTAAATAGAAAAGCCTTCAACCTAATATAGAACATTTTTAAGTTTTTTTTAAAAGTAAAATTTATTTGTTTAAAAGCCTAGTTTATAAGTAAAGATGAAGATTAACCAAAAATAAGTCATATTGTTTGAAATTCAGAGAGGCGTGTTAAAATACTAAGCATGAATATTCAAACAATAGACACCTAATAAAAAGGATATGTGACGACATCTATTGGTTGTCCCGAAAATGTATATACTTAATATGTAATCTAGAAATAGTTTCAGTCTTAATCTAGAAGTCGTCGTAGCTTTATAATATATTAATAAATAAATACTATTCAATGGCTAATAAGGGTGTAATTATTTAACAATAGTCTAACGTGGTTAATAAAAAATGCAAGTCCCATGTTGAGTACTGTGACGTGCAACAGAAAAAAACGCATCGACCATGATATGCTTTTATCGGGATAAAACTTGTTTCATATTTAAACAATGTAAAAGCACTTGTGGTTTGGTTAAAGAGGATGACGCTATAGGCATTCACGAGAAAGGCAGACTATTTCAATATAGTAGGAGCTTCTGGTATCTCGGCACTCATTATCTGAATATAGTAGAATTTCATTTATTCGTATTTCGTTTATCCGGACTATAATTATGAGTAATAAGGCACAATTCCAGGACCGGGTCCCTGGACTAAACTGGGATGCTTATGTTTCGGCACCTATAATTAAGAACTACGTGATAATATATGCAACAGTTAAGCCGGGGTGGGAACCGGGTGGTGTACCGGCAATTAGTTGTGTCGTGGTCCCTACTCCAAGTGTCGGAAAGGTCAAAGTCTAACGTGGGTTGTAGAACAGGCTTCTAATTCGAACGCGACTTGTCTAACTACAACAGCCGACACAGTATAAAAAAACCAAGTACTTTGATATACATTTACTATTACGCAAAAGTGTTCCCGAATCGAATTTTATTCAATCACTCACTATGACGAGAGATTTGTTGAGGAACCCATTCTGCTCGGTAGTACGGCCGACGGTAAATCTCGGACATAGCATTTATTTGTACATTTATCAAGAGAGGCTTAATGAGGGATAATGCGTTCGCGGGTTATCGGGGGAACGTGAACACTACGTCTCCCTGTGCAGAAGCTGAATTGCGGCAACTTGCAACATCAATATTTGAATTCTTCAGTTTGAAAACAGAAGACTTGACTTGACTCTGTTAGATTTGTATAGACAGGCTGTTGCAAATCGTAATATCATCATTCGCGAAATAGGTGATCAAATATTCGAAATCCCACAACAACAACCAAATGCGAATATAACTATATTTATATAATTCTGAGTTTGAACACATTTGTCATTGAAAACTAGATGCAATCCAAAAAAAAGTACTGGTATACCCTAATATCTAAATGTCTTATTCAAATAAAATAACCACCCACCCGCCCACCCACCTCTCGCTCAATCGCTCACACCCACTCTCCCTCGCCCTCTAACCATCCCACAACCTCTCTCACTCCCACACTCTCCCTCAGAGGCAGGTGTATATTTTTGTTATAAAGTTTATCAAGCATCTTGCGTACAAAAAAAACAAACGACAATGATAATGAAAATGTACTTCTTCAAGTCAAAGCATTCGAGGTACCTACTTGAAAAAAAACTTCAAATGTACAGTGAAACATTAGAGAAAAAGAAAATTAGGTATTTTCACCACTTTCTGTTATTCTTTTCCGTTACTTTATTCCACACTGTGATAACGGTAAAGATTTAAGTGGTCTTAGCTTAGTCTTCCGAATTTTAGCGTTTTGTATTTCTTTTAGTAGTGCAGTCATAGATTCCATACCTTTTCAAGCTGCAATTGATAGTTTTGGTTTAAATATAATTAATAACTTATTATAAATGATGTTTCTATTAACATACTAACTTCTATTAAATAAAGATTATACATACTGTTTACAAATATTTAAGAATACTAATAGTCAACGAAATGAAAGATTTAATTGATACACTTTAGGTATTAGTATCACGTGCCTGTCATTGTCCTTCGAGGAAAATACTTTAACGGCATCGAACGGTGTGGATGTAACGGAGGATTGTAAATCGATTGGAACAAGAAATGGACGATGGTTGCATAGTTCGTTATGGAGGAAAACTTATAAAGTTATATAAAATCATGCGTATTTACAAGATTCCATCTTTCTAACACTTCTGTCTATCATGTGTAGAATGTATGGAAAATTTAATGTACGATAAATGTACCAAAATTGATCTTATTGTTAAATAAAACGATAGAAAACATTTATACCCACAAAAATCGTTCTCAAAGATTTATTATATTACTTAATAAATATTACAATAATTCATTATTAAGTAATAAAAAAGATTGGAAAAAAGGACACTGAAATTTAATTTGTTCAAATATTTTGAACTTTTAAATACATTTGATTATTATTACTATAAAGTATTGTGCAAACTTGTATTATTTGTATACTGTCAATTACTATCATGTACCTATAATTTCTACTAATTAGTATAGATTTACATTCACACGAATGCTTTGCTATTAGTATTCATTAATGAGATTATAGTATTTTTAGAAGGTTTAAAGGATATTTTAATTTTAAAACAACTATATTGAAGTACGCATAATTAACAAGTTAACCATTAATAACACTAATATTAACGAAACATATGAGCTGATAAGAAATGTATCATAACTATCTAAAGGCATCTTTGAATCATGTTATGGGATGCAACAAAAATTTTGTTGAATCTTCTAGCAGTAGAATAATTTAAGGTGGTTAAGTATGATTTCACTAATTATAATTTTGCTACATTACTATAATTTTGCTACTGCCTAAAATAGACAAAATATCTTGTGTTAATCGGCCCGACGGTGCAGAAATCCGAAACTGAGAATTGGTAAATTGGCTGAATTAGTTTGGGGACCTTCCTGGCTGCAGCAGTACTTTATTATTTAATAGTACCGGCACACTTGGGGTCAGGGAGGTATGGCGGAAAAGCTCCGAGCTCCCATGTTCGGGCCAAACGCCATAACAGCGGTAAATATATTACCTGAGGTACTAGATATGGTTGAGCAGACCCTTTGCAGATTCTTAAGGAACACCGTAACTTTGGACAACTCGTCAATGAAACTAATTTCGCTCCCGTTGATCGGTACGCTACCAATCAAAATAAATGCCCTTCCTTCAAGACATACGACATGTCACCATAGAAAAGGGAAAAAGAAGGGTTCACTACACGAGTCAACAAAAATAAGAAATCTCAGAGCAACGTGCGATGTTTTAGACGATTCTATGACGCATTTTTAAATTTAATATATTATACGCGTCATAATCAATAAGTTTCTAATACTGTAGTAATTGGTTTAAACTAAATACTTAAAAATCAAAAACGAATAGGAGTCATCCCGTTTACTTATGAATTCATCCTAACCAACTCGATTTAACATAATTAGGGAGCCAAGTCGGCGAATCGAGTTTGCCTGAAGTAATTGCAAGGCCACCTGTCGCAAAAGTGCAGAAAATCATTGGAATGTACATACATATTCTTGGAATTTGTTAGCAAGATCAGCGAATTAAAAATTTGTTAACATTGCCTATGTTGTGTAAAATAACGTTAAATATTAGAAGAGAAATAGAAAATGTTTTTGTAGATGATATTAATAATTCTAATTGGAATAAAAATGCTAATCAAAGAAGTTATGTATTTTGTTCTTTATAAAAAGAAAGAAAACGTAATCTATCTTTGCACTAACTATAAAGTAGACGTGAATAGTAAGCATTTTATGAATATGTAGGTACATACGTGGATCAGATTACTTTGTACTTTCTGAAATATTTCTACTCGAATACGAGAAAAGAATGGTTACAAAAGGTATAGTATTGCATGTATCCTTGTGATTAAAATATATGTGAATCTATCTCACCCCTTGAGTTATACATAATTATAAATTATACTTGTGACACAAAATATGCTATTTTATATTCACTTCCAAGTTGTTCAGAAGTTTATTAAAAAAAAGAAGAAGAAAATAGAGAACAAATAATGCTGTCTACTAAATAAAACGAAGTTTAGCACAACAGACAAAGCTCATTATTTAGAGTAAAATATATTACTGGTTAATTCAATTTTGTTAACACATTACCGACCGGTAGCCGATTAATCGGCTTTTTGTCGCCAACGCTTACCAACCGGTAGCCGATTAATCGGCTTTAAACTATTTCTTATTTGTAGTACCCACTGTAATACATAAAATGAATATAATTTAGCGTTAATATAATGAAAATAAAAGATTTTATTAAACTTAATTATCCTATAATAACAGAAAGTAGACAATTCTGTTTGAGCATACGAAACGCACAGACACTCCCGCGCGACTGGCTAAGCCAAAACAGAGCCGGCGCCAGGGAGATTCCGTGGCTGAGCGGCCAGTCGTCCGTGCGTATGCTGTTGAAATACTAGCGGTTGGTAAACTGTTAACAACAACAATTAACTGTATTGAACATAATATAATCGTGGGTTCACTTAGCAAGTATGTAAATAGCATCGCGCACCAGTTATCGACAAGTGACATAATAAGTATATCAATACATTGCACGCCAATCTCGCGATAATCCGGGATTTCTTTTCTGCATGTATACGTATCATACGCATCGATTACAAGAGTTGCTCTGCAAAAATGAATTCAGAAGTTAATACTGTTTCGATTGAAAAGTTTTATTTTGAACCGTCGTACCTACGTAATACAAGTCAATTTACTAATGAGTATATCGATGACACTTTACCGAATTATTCTCAGAAGATTCTGATTTAGAAATCAGAAGACAGTGACAATGATGTTTATCCAAGAAGAAAGACATTAAAAGCTATCCCATTACAATATTCAAGCGATTTCGAGGATTCTAGTGATTATGATATGTCTACAGAATTGCATAGTTATAATAAAATATAAAAATATTTTACGAACCTGTATAGAGTTTATAATTTTACGGATTCCGGACTTCATAAGTAAAATTTACAAAAACAATTACTAGCAATTCCTGGCAATTATTGCTAACTTTGATTGATGAAGTGATACGAATATATACACAAATTTATTTCCCTTTCAGTTCTGCAATTTCAAATTCTGATATGAAATTCTATTTGTAATAAATATACCTATTTCTTAGTATACGTATATTAGAAATACATAGACAAGAAATGTCTGTAAATCTAGCGTTAACCAGCATGCAATGTGTTAGCGATTAATTTTCATCCACATCTTTTTGTAATTATTAGTTGTAATTGTCGAGAAATTAGGATTCGGCAATATGATGTATGACGCCATCTGATGGATCATTACATTATATATTAGTGTGTAAGACAACGATCATCAGTCGTAAATTGTATGTAGAGTGAATAGCATCATGTAATAAAATAAACAGGCGATTTAATAAAGCTATTTAAAAGAATCACTTATTATAACCGAAGTATTAACCACTGCTCCAAAAGTAATTAAATTAATGCCCCGGAAGCATTAAAAATAACTTCTTTTGTATATCATAGGATCGCTACCTTATATACCAAGTATACTCCTCGGATTTCCATTTTGAATTAGATCTCTGTTAACAAATTGCGGTAAACCTCCTACAACACGACATCCTATAACGCGGTTTTGCTCTAACACGATAAGAAAATTGCAAAAATCTTTGTACAACATTGTACTTCCACAGTCGCGGTAGGGCTTGCCGTCTTAACCGTTTGAGTTAATAATTTAACATTAAAAAAATTACAAGAAGACCTCGAGTCATTTTTTTCTAATGCAGATCTTTCCGCTGAGAGAAGCCGAAAATTCAAAAGGGAGCTACAAAACTGTTTAGCTCCATACCGAGAAATTTACAATGACCTGGTAAGAACTGGCGGACAAAGTGAAATTACAGATTTTTTTAAGAGGGAAAAACCTGCAAGAACTTTAGATGATGAAAAAAGTTCTGAAAGTGAAAGGCGATATAATTCCATCGAAAAAACGTCCTCGGTTGATTGTACTGAACAGTGGCGACGAAGACATTCATTAAATTAAACTTGCGTTAAACTAAAGTAATATTTTTGTTTGTTTTTTTTTGTTTCGTGTTTTACATACACCCAACTCTTTTTTTACACGATTTTGAAATAACGCAGTTCACCAATGAGAATAAATACACTTTTTTATACGAATTTTTTGTTCTAGCAGGAATCCGTAACAAATTTTTCTTTAAGCAACTAGAGAAACCAAAAGACCAGCCGCTAATAACAGACTTTATAATTAACATCAAAAAAACCAACAAAGGCCGTTAATAACGAATGAAGTTCTTCATTTGAATCAAGCCGGACGTTGTGCTAGATATATCTGACTTATCTATTAATGATAGCATTTTTGGTCCACTCCGTAATAAACGTGCATGCTTGTTATGAAGTAGCGATGAATAGTTGCAAAATTGATTTTTATTCCTAATTTCAATTGGAATTTTTATATATTTAGTACTTATGGATTGAATTTTCACTGTACACTAATTTTAATTTCTTCTGTAATAAAAATGAATTGTTTTTGTTTCATAAATACTTATGTAACATGGATTTCATTATTACTCCTTTTGCACGATTTTTTAGGAAAATATTCAAAGTCCTTTCTTCTTACACGATTTTTTAAAGTTGTGGAACATATCCCCAAATTTACGACATGTCGCATATATTTATGTACACAACTTTTTCTGCACGTTTTTCGAAGGAACGTATCTACCGTGTAAGAAAAGAGTTGGGTGTACATATTTACATATATATTTTTAATAAAAAATAACTAGCTTACGTAGAATTAAGAAAAAAATTGTTTTTAATAAGTTTTCGAAACGTAACCCCACTTTTTGTACTGGCTCTGGGTCTCATACAACACGGCATTTTCTAAGAATCTCTCTACCGTGTTATAGGAGGGTAACATGTATATTCGAGTGGCTATACTAAACGAAACAAATACTGATGCATGCATGTGATCTATTACCCTTTGACAAGTGATTTCTTTTGCATGGAGTTAACTAAAACTCCCAGAATGTTGATACTTGAATTAAACCGAGTCATAGACTATTATTTAAAGGTCCCCATATAGTTCGTAAAGACAAGTTTGATAGAACCAGTGAGGCTATTGCGATTAGTACTCCAAGATCTATAAGCTGCTATGTTCTACCAAATATGAGTCCCTTTAATAACCGTATAGAGTCATGTATCATTAAGTTGAAGAATACAAATCCATCAATTAATTTGGTACCATCGTACAGACTATAAGACCGATCTCTTAGCCAGAATTCCTAGCATAAGATCATGCAGTATGCCGCTAATCTTCAGCTGTCTTTACTGATAGGTGACTTTAATGCCTACAGTACGATGTAGAATTGCGTGAGAGATGATACCAATGACGACACATCCTTTAACAAGTTGGATGGTGGTCTTTTCCTACGCAGTTCGGGCACTCTCACTCATATTGACTATTATATAACAATAGCAAGTCTAATTGCTTTATAACGTTTTATAACGCAAACGTTCAACGTAAATATTTCCTTTTCTGCGCGCTCCTATATCTGTCGTCCACAACGACGCTCGCTCCTCGAGCGGCTCCGACCGTAAAGGGTTAAAAGTATCGGAACAGATAAATTCATTAATAGTGTTGGCCAGAAGTTATTCTAAGTAACGAATAAATTTAATATTATTCTTATAAATAAAATCCTAACCGAAAAGTTTAACGGTGGGGTGACGTATTGGAGATCCGTTGGATGTATACTCCTACACTTCCTTAAGTTTAAACATAACAATTTGTTCCTCAAATTTAAATAACGAAATGTGTAAAAACAATATACCGAGTATTCGTAACAATCCGGGTCGAATTAATACGATAAACATTCTTCTTCAAAAATGTAGCTTTCTATTGGGCAAATTAATGAGTATCAAACTTTTTTTAAATAATTCTACTCCGCTAAAAGTAGTTACAAATGCAATTTAAACACATTGATTAATTGATTGGTGAAAATATTAGCTGAATGGTATGGTCGTCGAACATACGACACTAGGGTAAGCGACCACGCAAAATTTCCATAGAAAAGGGAGCTTCATTCTGCACGGAACGATGCAGATTGAATTTAACCGTTTTTCATCAGCGTGTACCCGTTACGTCGTGAAAAGACGCTGAAAACAGAAGGCGATCAATGTGCTTTGGAATATAAATAGGCAGCAAGTGGAGCAGCACACTGCATGTAGGCCTACGTAACGAAAAGAAGTTAAGTGCAAGTATTTATTTATTTATTGCATCTGGCACGTGGTGAAAGTACATTTACTCTTACGCTTTTATATAGTTTGTTCTTATATATTCCTTGTTGGGTTGACGAAATGGTTTCTTAGGAAATAAAACCACCCTTTCTCGTTTTCCTTCGCCGCTTCCTTTTTCGATGCATTATGATGAAACTCATTTATTCACGTAAATATTTAAGCATCCATGAGAGAATAGCAATGAATGAAAGTATAGAAGACATTAGGAGCAAAATACACAATACTGAACTATTTAGAGGGTAAAATAAATCTCTACTAAAGTTGAATTTCGTTCGTTGTGTAGACACAAAAATGTCATGAAACAAAATATTAATTTATTACATTCTGTAATGCAAACATATTTAACTGTAGATTGATAACTGACGAGCGAAGCAATCAATGTCGCAGTGCTCTGTGTGTATGTGCTTGTGCTCGCGCGCGCGTTTGCGAGCGGCTATAAAAAGCAATCCTAGCAGGAGCCTTTACGCGCTATATGCGTGAAAGAAATATTCTAAGTAGTGCTAATTTAAGGAGCAGAAATATGAAACGTAACACGTATCTCTGTGTTATCATTTTTACAACATTAACTTTGTAGGCACAAATATGACTGAGAACGAGAAATAACCTTTACGACTAATTGTACTCACTTTTTTAATGTTTCTAATAAAAGAAAAATGAAAAAATGTTTTGTAGATAAAAGTGGTCTAGTATGGTAACGGATATTTGATAGAAATAAATAAGAGATATTAATAAGAAACATGACTTTTTCCATTTACGCTGAATGCCCAGTATAGTGTACGAATATGAGCGGCAGTAACTGTGCATACCTATCTGTTTTATTCGCAATTTAATCGTAATTCTTCTAACAAAACAAATGCAAAGTACTTTTTCCCGATTATTCAAAGCCGATAAGAAGAGCATTCCGACCATCATTCGAATATATTAACACTTTATCGACTTGGTTAATGGCGGTGAGGTGCGTAGGAGGCGAGTGTATGATTGTGAGTAAGAATTGGTTGGAATAAGCGGTACAAGGAAGAGTAGGAAGTCGAGAACAGTGCGGAAAGTAGGGTGAGTAGCTAAGCGCAAAGGGAGAGAAAAAGAAGCGCTGAAATACAAGAGGGCAGGCGGAATCAGTAAGAAGAGTGGGGAAGGAGAAAGTATAGGTTAGGGTTACGCGGGAGAAAAGCAACGGCAAGGTGAGTCGGTAAGGAGGACCGCAGGAAAGTAAGAGATCAGCAGCGTCGATAAGGTAGATCCCCGGTACGATGATGGAGGAAAAGGAAGGAGGAATCAGGACTAGGATGGGAAGAACGTCTGCTGGGGTGAAAAGGGTTACGGAAAGAAAAGGGTCACTGGATAAATATGTTATTGAAAAACAGGAGGGCAAGAGATTAGTAGAGACTGGGACAAAAAATGAAGGTATGAAAAAGGGTAAAGATCCCCTTGCAAGCGATAGCGAAAGCATGATAGAAATAAAAGATATGTTTAAGGAGTTGATGGAGGAGTTAAAAAGCAGCAAGGAGGAAATGCGGATTACGAGGGAGGAGACGAGGGAGGAAATTAGAGAGTTAAGAAATATAATAGAGCAGAAGGAAGAGGAATGGAGGAAGGAGAAAGCAAGGATGGAGAGGAGAATGGATAGACTAGAGAAGATCCTAGAGCAAAAAGAGAAGGAAAAGGAGATGGAAGACGGGCAGGCAGGGGGGGTAAAGCAACAGGTAGAGGAGATAACACGCAGATTAGAAAAGTGTATGGGGCAAGGGGCGAGTATAAAAAGAGAAGAGTTAGATAGGATAGAGAGGGGCCTGAAAAGGCAAGAGAAGTTAGAAAGAAAAAATAATATTGTTATAAGAGGAAGCGATAACGGAGGAGTCAAAACGAAAGAGGAAGTTGAAAGCATGTTGACAAGCAAACTGGGGGTGAGAAGTAAAATGGAATGGGTAAGAGTGGTAGGAAGTAGCAAGCATAGGATGGTGGTAGCAAGATGTAGTAGCTGGGAAGAGAAAGTAGATATCCTGAAGAACAAGGCTAAATTGAAGGGCACAAATATCTACATAGATCAGGATCTCACGAGAGAGGAAAGAGAGATCCAACAAGAAATCAGAAGAAGAGCAATAGAAGAAAGGAAAAGGGGTAAAGAGATAAAGATAGGCTACCAAAAAGTTAGAATAGATGGGGAATGGATTGACTGGAAAAAATGGGAGAAAGAGTCGGGGGAGGGACACCAGGGTTTTTGTTAGAAAACCAGCCACGGACGCGGAGGGACCATAGAGAGTATGGCTCGGTTTTGACGGGTAGAAAAATTCTGTTTTGGAACGTGGCTGGTTTGAGCGGGAAAGATAAGGATCTATGGGAATATGTGAGCGGTTTTGATTTTGTAGGATTGATGGAAACGTGGTGGGAGGAAGAGAATTGGAGAAAGTGGAAAGACCGCTTACCAAAAGGTTTCAGATGGAAACATCAGCATGCGAGGAGAGAGAAAATCAGAGGGAGGGCCAAAGGTGGCATATTAACAGGGGTCCGAGAGGACTGGGAAGAGGAGAAGGTAACAGAGGAGGCAGAAGGTATGATGGGGAGACGAGTTAGAATAGACGGGGAAAAATGGAACATCTGGACAATATATAACAACGGAGAGATGGCGAGGATGGCAAGGAGTATCAAAGGTGCAATAGGGGAGAAGGAAGAAAATAATCTAGTCATAGGCGGAGACTTCAATGGAAGGACGGGAAAAGAAGGCTACATATGTGCAGAAGAAGCTAGGATGGAGGGGGAATGGGGATTCAGTGAAAGAAAGTCGAAGGACGGAGTGAAAAATGCTGAAGGAGATTGTCTTCTAAGACTGACGGAGGAGAGAGGCTGGCATGTGGCCAATGGCAACCTCACAGGGGACGAGGAGGGGGAATACACTTATGTAGGACCTAGGGGGGCGTCTGTGATAGACTATATTATTTTGAACACAGAGAGTATGGAAAAAGTAAAGATGTTTGAAGTAGGTGATAGAATAGAATCGGACCACCAACCCTTATGCTGCTACTTAAATGTGGGCGTAAGTAGGAGGGGGGAGAGGGTAGCAAAGGAGGTGAAGAAAGTAGTCGTATGGGATGAAGAGGGCAGTAGAAAATTTAGGGAGGAAACGAGTGAGGCGGTGTTTGAAGAGGTGGAAAACCAGGAGGCATGGAGGGAACTGGAGGAAAAAGTGAGAGGCTGCTTAAACATAAAAGAGGTGGATAAAGTGGGAAGAGAGTTAGGAAAGGTATACTGGTGGGACAGGCAATGCAGAGCCGGAAAAAGAAAAGTGAAGAAAGCGTATAAAAAATGGAGAGGGGGCAAGGCAACAAGAGAAAAGTACTTAGAAGCAAAGAAAGAGTTTAAGAGCTTGTGCCAGGAGAAAAGGGTTAAGAAAAAGAAGGAAATATTGGAAGAAATAAAAAATGTAAAAACGGAAACACAAATATGGAAGTTTATTAACAAAAGAAGGAATCGAAGGAAGGCAGTTGACAATCATATAAGTCTGTCGGATTGGAAGGAGCACTTCATGACAATACTAGGAGGCTCAAAAGAAAAATGGGTAGGAGAGTGCAGAAGAAAGCTTGCAGAGGATACGGATGAAGATGAAATAAAAGAGGAGGAAATTGTGGAGCAAATAGAGGGATTAAAGAAAAAGAAAGCTTGTGGTGAGGATGGTATCCCGGGGGAGGCGTGGAAAGTATGTGGAGGGAGAACGAGAGAACGGTTAGGGGGGTTACTTAGAGAGGTATGGAGGGGTGCAGGGTTACCATATTCCTGGAGAAAAGGGATAATTGTCCCCTTATATAAGAAAGGGGACCCAGAGTGTGCTGGCAATTATAGGGGAATATCGTTGCTCAATGCGTCGTACAAGGTGTACACGGGGATCTTGAATGGTAGATTATGTAAAGATGTTGAGGAGAGGGAATTACTACCAGACACACAGGCTGGTTTTAGGAAAGGGAGGGGCACTGTGGACAATATATATATCTTGCAACACATTGTGGAAAGAGAACTAGAGAAGAAAGGAGGGAAGGTAGCGGTTTTCTTTGTCGACCTGAAGGCGGCGTTTGATAAGGTCAACAGGGGATTGTTGTGGAACACGCTAAGCGAAATGGGTATTCGGAAGGGAGTGTTGGAAAGAATAAAGGAAGTGTATGAGGAGACCAGCAACGTAGTTAAAGTGGGGGAGAGGGCAACGGAGGCATTTTGGACAAGGGAAGGGTTACGACAAGGTTGCGTGTTGAGCCCAACATTGTTCACGCTGTTCATCGCAGATATAGAGGAAGAGCTGGCTAGAGAACAGTGTGGTGGATTCAGGGTGGGCAGGAGGATATTCCGTACCTTGGCGTACGCAGATGACATCGCGGTTTTAGCTGAATCGGAGAAAGATCTGCAGCAGCTAATGAAGAGACTGGAAAAGTACCTAGAGAGGAAGAAATTGACGCTGAACGCAGAGAAATCTAAAGTGATGGTGTTTCGGAAAGGTGGAGGCAGAGAGAAAAAGGTAGACTGGAGATGGAAGGGCGATAGAATTGAGGTGGTAAGGGAATTTGTATATCTGGGGGTGAGATTCCAGAGAAATGGGAAGTGGGGCAAGCATGTAAGGGAAAGGGTTAAGAAGGCCAACGTGGTCATGCGACAGGCATGGGGGCTCGGAGAGAATCTATTTAAGGATGACTTTGGGCGGAGAATGTGGCTTCTGGATAGGCTAGTTGCAGGAGTCTTATTATATGGAGTGGAAATGTTCGGATGGAAGGAGTGGCCTGAAATTGAGAAGGTGCAGATCCGGTATATAAAGTGGTGCTTAGGATTGGATAAGAGTACCCCAAGCTATATAGTGTTGGAGGAATCCAAAAGGGATAGACTCAGTATTATAATGGGAGCGAGAGCGATGCGGTATGAGGAGAGAGTAAGAAAGGCAGGAGGGAAATGGTTGGTGAAAGAATGCATGAGAGAAAAAATGAATGAAAGAATAAGCACTAGGAGTATAAGGGAGAGAGAGTGTTTTTACCAAAGAAATGGTGCTAGTAGGTTAGGCTTAAGTCAAATGGAGGGAACAACAGAAAATAACTGGGCAGAGCTACTGAAGCGTAGGGGGTGGGAAGTGCAAGGGCAATGGCAATATAATAAAATAAGCGAGTCTAGATATAACAGTAGGTATAAGTTTATTAGAATAAGTGGAAGACCGGAGTATCTAAATAAAGCGGGAAGAGGAGGGAGTCAAAGACTGATGGCAAGGGTGAGATGTGGAAACATGGAGGCGTAGAACAGGTACTGGTTAGAGGAAGAGGACAGGAAATGTGAAATTTGTGGGGAAGGGTGGGGCACGCTAAAACACATGGTGGAAGAGTGTGGGAATATTGAAAGATGTGTGTACAGTTGTGAGAAAATAGTATCGGGAGCGATATCCGCAGGAGTGACAAACTGGTTGGCGGAAGTGGAGAGAAAAAAAAGAGAGAGAAGACAAGGATATGGTGTGAGAGAGGATTGGGTGGAGGCATGAAAGTAGGTTAAGATATAATGTATACAATGTACAAGTTCATTTTCTAGGCCGAGAAGGCTGAACCTAAATAAATACTACTACTATTAATACTTTATCGACCGGAAGCCTATTAATCGGCTTTTACATGTATACAATTAGTCTGCAAATTTTGTAATGTTTCCTTACCCGAAGGTGACTGTTTCGAGCAATATCGTATGTATACTATAAAGAGATATTAAACTATCAATTACTCGAAGAAAATCTGTGTGATCAATTCATTAGCGATGCATCCGCGCCAAAATGAGCCGATCGGGAGTGCGTGTGCAATAAGTTACGCGGTCGATAAAGTGTTATGAGTAACGAACGGCAGGAATCGTTCAAATGGACAAACTTGCTCTTCTCTTCCTTCCTTCCAGAAACGTTTTAAGGTCTCGCACGATGAACGCCGATGATCCTATATCAATTATTTAGTTCCCATGGCACGGTTGAATGTGAAGGTGCGTATTCTGGTAGAAAGGGCGAGTCAAGAAGGGGAGAGCTAGTGAAAAACTCTCGAGTCACTTTCGTAGGGAAAAAGTAAATCGAACTGTGTGGACAAAACATACGATCGTAACAGACCGAGGAAACAATGCTAAAGAGACTTTCAAGGTTCCAAATAAAGCAGTTCTGTTTAAAGAAACCGGCTTTAATGTTCTAGCTCTTTTTTCCTGTTTCAAATATCATTGTATAATGTCGCATACGGTTATTAGGACTATTGTTAAAAATTGGGTGTATATACTTGGGCATGGCTAAGATGACTCTAAGCGTCTCAGTTCTTTTCTTTGTAAACACTCTTATTAGCACGTGTAACTAATCCAGTTAATCGTATCGCTATGGCCGGAAATGCGTGAGGCGAGGCGTACACTGTTTCCAATCTGCTCGAATTTCTTCGAGATGAACATCAAGTCATTCACGTACAGTACAACAGGGGACAATCTTTTAAAGTCAACATTTCGATGAAGATAACCTAATTACCATAAATCTATACAAATAATTCATATTTTATGCTAATTAAAAAGTTAACAATAAAAGTGAATATAAATTGTGACAATAATGGAGGACAAAAATATTCGTACAATACGCAGTTCCGCATACAAACACTTGTATCTATTATAATAATTACTGACATCAATATTTATGCATGTACTTTTATTTACGATATAGTACTTGTTTATACACAACAACGGAACTATATAAACAAGGTGCAGAATTCGTAACGAATAAAAATGTTTGTTACAATCATTTTACGTCTGGACAAAAGTATTTGAACACATTCAACAATTTTTGTTTCCGAACACTACATTGCAGAAATTCTATAGAATGTTTCTAAGAGTTAATGCATATCGCGCTGATAGTCACTTTAATTGATTTTAAGCGAGTGCAAATAGCTAACAAAAAATAGCTAATATAGTAAAGAAAAATCCAAAAGTAATATCTGAAATAGTAAGTGGTACGAATTAGAAAAAAAACGTTAGAAAACACAATATTTTTAATAATATTACAATAAAAAGGAGTGCTATTAGAAGAATGAAACAAAATTAGCAATGAATTTACAAAAAAAATAGTTCGTGTACTGCATGAATGCCGTACAGGTTAAGAGAGATGATAAAATGAAAACGACACTTCTGTTACTTACGTATTCTGTATTCTGCTCACATAAATCTGTTTTTGGGTAGAAACAAGTAAGATACTGTTGAAGTGGGAGTGCGTGGTTTAAATCAAATATAACGACGAAAGTGGTTGGGTTTTATTAAAACGAATATAACAAATATAACAACGAAGTGTGGCTGCACAAAATCGGAAAAACGCGGTCTGTGCGTTCCGGAAAAATGTCTCTTTATATTCTAGCTCCCCGCCAAAGGCTATCTGTACACAAGGTGGAGGTGGTGGCAATCTGGAAACTGCCGAAGGAGGTCTGAGACTCCGGCGCGGACAAAACGGTTTTCCGCCCGGCCTTTGGTGTCCGAGGTCCAGGTAAAAGTAACAAAATGTTTACGCGAAAAAAGTTAATGTTAGTAATTATTTCAATAATTATAAATATTTGGTAGCGGAACTGTGTATTGTGCGAATATTTTTATTCACCACTTTAATTGTACTGTAACATATAAATAAATTTTTCAATTCAGGTTTATTATTAAAAGACTGCTGTTGATTTTATAAAATTTGTGAATTGGTCACTTTCTCATTTATATTACATACATACTTACTATTACCTTCTGTTTATATTAAATAATAAGAAAACAAATTTAACGCATTAAATATAACTATTTCTCTTTAAAACCCATTTACCAATTCGTTCTCCAATAAATCACAAAAAACAGGCGGTTCCGATTTTAACCCTGTTACCCTATCCGAAGTATATTAGTTCTTCTCAACTTCCTGTCTTTATTTTTGCAGCCGCACGCGAAGCCATAATGAGATTTGAAAAAGTATCCTGCAAGCAAAGAGGAAAGGAAACTGCAACTACGCTCGCTTAATTTAATTGCAGCCTGCGAATATTTCGCCGACTTATTTGTTTTGTAGGGTTGGCAACGCATGAGGTGCAAACCGCGAGGAAAAGGGAAAGTCTTGCTAATGAATGAGATAATGGATAATGATGTTGGTGAGTTTTAATGCTTCGCTCTAGCTCCGGGGATGATCGATTAAAACTTCATTTAGGGAATAACCCGAAATAGAAAAATATATGGAATTAGTGCAACAAAGATTTTCAGCCTCTTTTTAAACTAATATTTTACGAAAAAATACATTCAGACAAACGAATATCATTGAAATCGTCGACAGAAAATTCATAATTTATTAACACCAGGCTTAAACGTTAGCAGCATCAATAAACAACGGACAACGTGTAGTCTTGCCGGAAAACATTAGAAAAAATGACTGCAAAATCATATTAAGTGTTATACCAAAAAGGATCAACGCGGCTCTAGAAGACTGAAGTGGTTATACAAAATAATAATTAATAAATAACAAAAGATATAACTGTTTACATTTATTTACTAATTACCCGTTCTTCTTCAGAAGTAATGTATGTTTTTATATAATCTTGGAATGTCTAGTGGCCTTGTACAATTGCTTGGCACAAACCTTTGCACCAAAATGTTAAAAAATTAATGTCAGTTCTGAAACGCTACCACATTAGCAGTAAAAGAATATACTACAAGTTGTAGACTATAATTTATTTTTGGAAATTGTAGTACAAGAATATTTGATTTCGTGACCAAACTTTTGCAGATGTATCATTGAGATTCAGTGTCAATACGAAAACCACCTAGTTATTGGGGTATCTATTAAATCTAAATTTCATATTGTTGGAAATTCGTATCCTAACGAATAAACAAAAATCAATCGCCTCGAATAAATATTTATGTAAGGTCGAGCTAACGGCTGAGGAGGTTCCAGGAACCGGTCAAGTGGTTTTCCTTACCACGCTGTGCGTAAGAATTAGAGGACCCTAACGAGCTGTGTCCTTTAGCTTTTTTCTCTTCATTCGAGTTTTGCCTCTCGATGTGTAGAGATCAGGTTCAGAAAGCAATATACCTTCCCTTAGAAATAAAGTTTAGTAAATTCTTAAGTGAACAGTTATCGTTATTTTATTCCTTTCAGTCCATAATCTCCAATACGTATTTCCAAAATAAATAATCATATATTTAAGGAAAAAGAAGTATGTTAACACATTGACAGCCGGCCCCGCGAAAACGCGGGTTTCGGAGTCTTGCGGTTGAGCGCCAGCCCCGCGAAAACGCGGATTTGAAACTCTTATGTTTGAGCGCGAGCCCCACGATACCGCGGATTGTTGTACGATGTGTGGAGGTTCTTTTGCTGACATGAGTGTCTTGCATATCGATTCGTATTTAGTTGTCATGACTACGCCGGTCTTTATTTGTTATACTCTAAAGACAAAACGTGCACAACTGTTCAGAAACAGTTCAGGCAAAAATCACTTTCGAACTGCGTGTTTCACAAGCAGTACACCAGTCGTACGCTTCTGCTTCTGGTTGAACAGTATAACAAGTTTTTTTCTTTTTTGTTACATTTTACCCATATAATATGAGTTAAGTTTTTGCTGAGCATATTGCTGACTCTCTATCGGATTATTCTATAGATTCAGAAGATTCTGATGTGATAATAGAAGATAGTGATAGTGATGTGGGTCCAAGAAAACGATCAAGAGCTGTTCCACTACAGAATTCAAGCGATTCCGATGATTCCGATGATCCCGATGATCCCGATAATTCCGATGATTCCGATAATTCCACTAATTGTGAAATGGCCACAGAATCGTCTAATTACAGAGAAGTATGGTCAGATGTTGATGAAATTCCCAACATACCAGATTTTACTGGTGAGCCTGGCCCAAAGGTTTTTCCGACTGATAAGAAAAGCATCAAAGAAGTCATCGAATTATTTATTGGCAATGATTTGTTTGAATTCATGATCAATCAATCAAATATCTACTACCAGCGAAATAAGGACAATATGGGTGAGACGAATAAAATGTCAAAGTGGCGTGATATCACTCTAGCGGAGATGAAAAACTTTCTGGGTTTAATTATAACGATGGGCCAGGTAAAAAAGGATATAAAAGATGAGTACTGGTGCTCCGATTTTTATACGAGAACCCCTTCGTTCGCCGCTATAATGTCACGGAATAGGTTTCGCCAGATTTGGAGGACGTGGCATTTTTCAAACAATCAAACAATAACTGGTGCTCATAAGCTTGAGAAGATTCAGCCCATTCTGAGCTATTTATTAGATAAATTCAAATCGGTATATACGCATAGGAAAGAACTTTCGCTTGATGAATCCATTATTCCGTGGCGTGGAAAATTATCTTTAAAAGCATACAATCCGGCAAAGATAATAAAGTACGGTCTACTTTGCCGTATGCTATGCGAAGCAAGGATCGGATATGTTTGCAACATGGAGATATACTCTGCGGAAGGTAAAAAATTGGACCAGACAATTATGTCATTACTAGATAACAATATAAGTTTGGGACACCACGTATACTTGGACAACTACTATAATAGCATTAAAATCGCAGAATTGCTTATAACAAATGGTACACGAGTTTGTAGTACAATTAGACAAAATAGGGGTGTATCCGAGTCTTTACGGCATCTCAAATGGAAAACTGGAGAGTATAGATGGAAAAGAAAGGGTGAAGTTTTGGTACAGGTGTGGAAACCGAAACAGAAGGTGGTATACATGATTTCCATGATACATTCGGCACAATTAACTAAAACAAATAAAACACACTGGAAAACGAAACAAGAAATCATAAAACCGCATTCCGTCACAGAGTATAATAAATATATGATGGGTATAGATTTGGCAGATCAATATTTATCATATTATTCCATCATGAGAAAAACTGGGAAGTGGACAAAGAAGACAATGTTGTTTCTTTTAAACTGCGCTATGTTTAATGCATTTAGATTATATACTAAATTAACCGGTAACATTATAAAATATAAACGATTTTTATATACTGTTGGACGTTCCTGGATCGAGGAATTCGCAAATGCTCAAGACTTAATTCATACTCCTTGTACTTCGCATTCTGATAATTCAAGTACTGTACTTGTTCCTACACCTCGCACACGAAAATTTGATATCCCCCAGAGACTTTCACGTGATATGAAGAAACATAAAGTTACCAGAATTTTGGGATCATGGACAAAAAACCGATACGTACGACGCCCATGTAGAGTTTGCGCTGCTGTTAAAAAAAGAAGCGAGAGTAGCTTTATGTGTGCTGAATGCTTAGTACCTTTACATCTTGGACAGTGTTTTAGGAAATATCACACTTGCGTTAAATATTAAAACTTTTGTTTTGAGGTTACGTTATATATATGTAATAATCTACCAGGAAATGAGACACTTTTTTTTTTATAATTATAAATTAACCCTTTTAGTACCGGCGAAAAAAACGTGCATAAGCGAAGAATACCGGGCCGAATCGGCGAATTTGCAGAGGTTTGCGAAAATGCTCGTAAAAACGAAAGTAGAAGTGATATTTACAAAATATAAAAAGCAGCATATTCGGAAATAAAGGGAGAATAAAACGATACGAATTGTTTTTTATTATTTGTTGAAAATCATAAGAATAATATGAACATAAGACATAACAAAAATCGTACAAAGTGATTTCTCTTTTTCAAATGGTTATTGCACATAAAAAAAGTCATCATTTGGTCATAGCTCTATATACATCTTTTAGTATAATATATAGACATTGCATTTTGCAATCATTTAAGGTCCAAAGAAACTATCCCGTATCGACAAATATCCGAGCGATATCCCGTTTCTATCTTATCGCTCTAACATATACAGACCCGCGGCACTAATCAGCATAAAATATAACAAAAAGTTTAATCTAATAACAATTTTTCACTTGTGTTGCATCGAATATGAACCATTTTAACATTTTATAAAGTTATTTTGAAACACAGACCTCTTGTGATGAATACAATAAGGCCCCAACGGAGGCGCAACGATATATCGTCGCTGGTATTCTTGGCAAGTGCATCGAACGACGATATATCGTCGTTCGGTACTAAAAGGGTTAATAATTTCGATTTTGTTAAAATTTTTAATTACCATTAATTTGTTTATGACGAATATGCAAATAAAATGTATTATTTTACGAAAATATATAATGTTTTAAACATTTTTTGGGGCTTTTCAATGATCAGAAATTCGCGAATACGGCCGGCGTTGGGGCGTTAAGTGGCCGCTACGGTGCAGGCGCTCAGCCGTTGAATGTCTCGTGCGTCGCTGGCTGTCAATGTGTTAAGGGGCCATTCTACTGTGACGGATTGAAAAAATCGAATTTCTTTTATTGCATTTTCTTAGACTTTAACATGTTAAAAACTTGTTCTCAACCGAATTTAACAGAATCCGAAAAATTAACGATGTTATGTGCCTTCACACGAAGCACTGTTCTGCCGCGCACAGCTAACTGAGCGGTCGGCTCATCTCGGCAAGCCCGGAATTCTATTATAGATTTGAATCCTTACGATAATATGATAGTGAAGAAGCTTGTATGTGTTCTACACGTGAAAAAAAGGTTTGGAAGTTGATTGAGAAGTGTGAAGAAAAAGAATAAAGGTATAGGAGGAAAAGGATCCAGGAAGCTAGCTGATATCAACAATTTGACCACATATTGTGGATTAGCCATTTTACGAAACACCAATTCGGTTGAAAATATGTAGAACTCTGTATGGGAATCGTAATTGGCCCAATAACCAAAACTTTCGCTGATAATCGCGATAACATCCGCAAAAGGCACGTAGCGATAAAAAGCCAATAGGCGTCGAAAGAGGCTCGAACAGCTCGTAGAACTGCAGCATCAACACTATAGGAATTCTAGGAAGAGAAGGAAGGTGTACTGTACGGCCCTGGAATAGCTAATTAGCTTATAAGTATGATCAAAACTTTTTATATACACCTAAACAGTACTTGAAACTTTAAACGCGTTTTTCTCAAAACCACATTTTTGGAAATGGCTGCCACGATAGCTCCATAACGGATTGACCGATTCACTTCCCGCTTGGCAGATGTGTTCATTAGATGTGTCATTCTCGTCCCTACTTTCCCTACTTTTTAGAATTTTGGGAATGTAAAACATTCCGATTTTTTTACCAAAATTTAAAAATTTTTCTTTAGACCAGCGCCATTTTTTTCTGTTCAGTATTTTCAAACCATTCTGGTACCGACGATAGCCACGCTCATACAGATTAAGAATCTTGTTTATTTTCTGTTTTCAAATCACTACAACAGCTGGAATCGTGGCAGCCATAGAAGGCTGTTTGTTTTACGACGTCACAAGAAACGTTCAGCAATTTTACACACATATGCTCCCCTGGCTCACAAATTTTTTTAAATAAACTTAAGGTTATAGTAAACAAATATAAGCCGCAAAATGATATGTTGTACAGTTTACCCACAAAAAATTCCCAAAAATCGTCTTGATTTCGGGCCGTCATAGTAGAATGGCCCCTTAAGAACATTTAAGTAAATTTGTCACTATATATTATAAGATGTGCAATATTTACTAACGTCGTGATTGTGAACTGGAAGTATAAATGGAAATATATTTCTCTGAATTTGAAATTTCGAGTTTCGCTTTGATCATTAGAACGAGCAGAACGAATCACACTTTAATCAAAAGTTCATACAGTACAGTCAACCCTCCTATAACGCGGTACTCTCAGAACGCGGTTTCCATATAACGCGGAGCTGAAATTGCGACAGCCCTCCTATAACGCGGTACTCTTACAGCGCGGTTTCCGTTCAACAACATCCTATCAGTTCTTTCCGTGCACCCAATGAATGATTTTAACTGCATATGTTTATATAAACATTCAAGCTTATCTCTTAGCCGTTTACGACATCGGTTTCAGTCGTCTCAGACCTCTTTCACAGTACGTTTCGTTGGTGACCAATTCTGATGATTTACTCCCAGTTACAGAAATAGTAAACATTACTTCTCGTTTAAGTGATGAAGAATTTGTAGTAAGCCATCAATATGTAAGAGAACTAGTACTCGGGGAAGAAACTTTAGATGAGGAAGAACTGATGGAATTAATTGATGCGCCTACCTCAAATGCATTGGTAAACGAAAATATGGAAAACGAATGGGTGCCAAATCTTGATTTACAAGATGTGAAAAAAGGGCTAAATTTGGCTAAAGAGTTAGAACTTCATTTCATTCAAACTGATCATTCAACGGTGCGCAGCGCAAAGTTTAAAAGAGAGTTAAGAAATTGCTTAGCTCCCTATAGAGAGGTTTTAGTGGAGTTAGAAAAAAAAGCTACAATCGAAAACCAATGTGAAGATGAGCCAAGTGAGGAAGACATTTTACCCATTAAAAGAAGACGAGTTAGGCGACTCATATTTGACAGCGAGGATGAGTGTTAAAAGATTACATAATTTTACAAAAGTCTTTCTTTTTTTTGTTGGAAAACAGTTTTTTAGTTTAGTTTTTGTTTCATTTTTTTTTATCATTTCCTTAACTCTTTAATTCAATAAAAATAATTTGTAATTTATCTTGTCTGTTGTATTTATTGGTCTCCATATAACGCGGTACGAACGATGTGATTTGTACTAATTCTGAGTTTCTTATAGCGCGGTTTCCATACAACGCGGTAGACGGTTTCCATACAACGCGCTACGAATTAGCCTGGTTTGTACGGTTAAATCCGAGTTTCTTATAGCGCGGTTTCCATATAACGCGGTACGCACTCACCGCGTTATAGGAGGGTTGACTGTTAAGTATTACAATGGTGGGGGTCCAATTTTATTTCAAATTCGTAATTTTAGGGATATGAATAAGAATATGTTAATTCTGTAATTCTACATCATCACATTGCGAGTTCAAACATTTCTAATAAAATCGCCTTCGACTGTTGAGTGGCCAGTAATGTAATAGCGATAAGAGTTCCAATATCTACGAGATATCTCAAACAGCCAACTGGCATCACATTATAACATCAATGAATGGGAATACTTTGTAAAATCTATTGTATTTTATTTCCACTTTATCCAACTGCTCTGAATTGGGTGGTGTCTGACAGTAGGTTGTGCATGTCGTTAACCCTTTGGCCTATAACCACGAGTCTCACTCGCGGTAAAGAATTTGTATCATAAACAGAAGCCACGAGTCAGGCTTGTGGTGTGGAATTTGTGCATAAGATGCCGCGTATTATTATTAGAACAAACGATTGGAGTTATTCCACATCGAATATCATTCCTTTGATTATGATTACAGCCTAGACGTCTTAAAATTACTATTTGTACCTAAACATTGTTTATTATTTCACAATTCCTTTTGTTTCATTGAAACATATGTCATGAAAAGCATACATTTTGCGCCAGTTCGAGTACACGGCTGAACAACAGTTGAATGGCACGACGCGTGACCAACTTTCTTGTTTACTATAGCTCGCGCAATTGGCAGATATCGTGTATGCCAAGGGGTTAATTCTAGGAGCTGAGGGTTGGCTTATTAACCCTCGCGTAGCCGACACCGGGTCACCGATGACCCAAAATTTGTGCGCAGCGAAGAAGCGGCAACGTTTGCAGGCCCTTCTCGCTCTTATCGCTGTAACATAAACAACTGACTGCGTGGAGAGTTCAAATGTCTCCAGCTGGCAGTATTCAGTATAACAGCGAAAAGAAACGATCGAGTAAATATGTCTGCATTCTATGAATTTTCACAACGTGAAGAAAATCATAATGATGAGGTGTCATCGGATGGAGACAGTGATGCAAGTGTCAGTAACAATGAGCCTGAATTGCAAGATTCTGAAGAAGATGTATTTTCTGCAGAGGAAAATGATAGTGACGATGAGCGGGATGAAGTTATTTCTGGCCGTAGATGGAGGTATATTGCTCCCAAAAATGGTGAGCCACTATACAATATTTCGCGGGACGCTAGTTTGTCTGAAGCCAGTCAGAATATACAAACAGTGGAGGACTGCTTCAAATTATTTATAGATTCTGAGATTATAGATATTATTATTATGTATACTAATCAAAAAGCTGATGAACATTATGCACAATCTAACGGAACATGGAAACCCGTAAACAGAACAGAAATATATGCGTTTATTGGTCTTCTACTGATAATTGGTCGATTTAGAGAAGCCCGAGAAAGTAAAAATCATTTATGGAGACGCAATCCGGCTTTGTCACGTTCTGTTTATTCCGCTATAATGTCTCGCAATAGATTTAGCGAAATTTTAAGATTTTTACGATTTGACGATGGAAATACAAGGGCAGAAAGAAAACTGAGGAATAAACTAGCACCAATTCAACAAATAACAAATATTCTTCAAGAAAACTGTAAAAAATCTTATGAAAGTTCCGACAAAGCGACAATAGATGAACAGCTGATGACTTTCAGAGGACGCTGTTCTTTCAAAGTGTTCATGCCCAGTAAGCCTGGAAAATATGGGTTGAAAATATGGGCACTTTGTGATGCACAAACCTATTACTGCTGTAATTTATTTTTTTATGTTTATTTTATTTTTATATTTATTTCAATTTTGATAATTTCGTTTTTATATTTATTTGAATTTTGTTATATCCTTAGGTAATTTTGACATTTACTTGGGAAAAATAGGAAACACGGTAGAAAAACGGCAAGGACAACGTGTTGTCCATCAACTAACACATTTTTGGAAGCATTCTGGACGTACAATAACAACAGACAATTTTTTCACTGACATCAGCTTAGCTGAAACTTTATTACAAGATAAAATATATATAGTGGGTACTATACGAAAAAACAGAAAAGATTTGCCGAAATCATTGATTCAAACACGCTCACGTCCAGAATACTCCTCAAGTTTTCTATTTACGAAAAAGCTAACATTGGTTTCGTATGTACCGAGACCCCGCAAATGTGTTGTATTATTATCCACAATTCACAAACAACATTCCATATCTGAACCGGAAAATAATTATAAACCTCATATAATAAATTATTATAACTCCACAAAGAGTGGGGTTGACGTATTAGATAAATTAGTTCGTGAATATTCGTGTCGGAGAGCTACAAGACGCTGGCCTCTAAGTTTATTTATGCATATTATTGATCTAGCTGCCTATAATGCATTAGTCCTGTGGACAATAAAAAATCCGGAATGGGAAAGAAGAAATTCTATGAGATCAAAAAGAAAAATATTTCTGGAAATTTTGGCTGAATCTTTATACAAAAATAATATAGAACAACGAGCTAATGATTTCGAAAACGTACACTTAAGGTTGCAGAAACATATTACCTTGGCCATTGAAGCTACGGGCAGAAAACTCAAGCGACAAAAGCAATCATCGCCGACAGAATCGCGGAAAAGATCCAGATGCTATATCTGTGTAGGCAATGATAATAAGTATGCCACTAAATGTGCCAACTGTTTACAATTTATATGTAAAGATCATGCAATAAAACATAACGTTGTATGTACGCAATGCATATAAATAAAAAATATGTTTATAAAATTTTACATTTTTTAAACAAATTCCTCTCTTTCCAATATTATAAATATTATTAGATAACATCCTATACCAAAAAGTTAGGTGCAAAGCATGTACATTAAAAATTCAGCTATGGGTCAAAAGTGACCCGGTGTCGGCTCGCCGCGTCGCTCATTTCAGTCGGCTATTCGAGGGTTAACCCTATAACTCCTGGGGGGGGGGGTCGCGGAACCCACAAATTAAAAAACCTTAAATTAGAATCATTTACCTTTCACAAAAAATTCTCTTAAAATTGTTTACCGTTGTATATGCATTTAAGTTTCATATTAAGAGGTTTCCGTTGCTATATGCAAAAAATTAGTAAGCATAACAGAAATATAACAGACTACGAGCCGCGATGACGGACAGCACGATGCGGCGGCGATCGCACGAAATCTTCTTCTCTCCAAAGAATAACAATTACAAAACGAAGAATGAAGCTATGTAACTAATTGGGAACTTTAACTGGAAAGACACTACGAACTAAAATACCATAAAATACAGAAGCGACAAAAAAAGGAAGATGTTACCAGTGTGTACTGGAGGCTAGAAGCAAAACGTATAAAATATAACAGTTCTTCAAAACCAAAGCAAAGTTGTTACAAATTCGAAAACTATGTCTGCAGAAAACATTCGCTTAATATTATACTCTGCCTTTCATGCTTATCAAAAGAATCAGAAGAATCAAGTTCAAACTAGTTGCACGTCACTATATTATTTTATAATAGTATTTGATTTCATAAATATACATAGATCATTACAAATTGACAGCAAAAACATGTTGTCTTGTTTAGAAACTATAGCATACCCTAACATTGTAAATGTATAAAAAGAAGTTTGGGTTCGAGGACCCCTAGATCCCCAGGAGTTCGCGTAACACATCGAGGCTCAAGAATTCTAGGGTTAAGTTATCACAATCTATTATACATATAGATTCTTATACATATAATATTGTAATGAAAACGAAAATCTTCAATTTGACACTCATTTACTAAATAATTAAACTCGAATTTTACACAGATGAAAATACAGCAGTTCAGATAATCGAAGGGATCGGATAATTTAAAGATAGTATAATTACAAAAATGATTGTAATAAATATTTTGGATGAAGGTTGAAAATGAAAATACATATAACAGTGTATAAGTAAGTTGGGAAAAAATTGTATTTAAACCGCATTAGCGAACAAATACGAGGTATTATATTTCACAGTTATTGTAGTTTTGTATAAACTTCATCATCGCATGCGTTAATGATCAGGATATAGAATCGTAAATATAGTCTTGTAATTCAGAAATGCTGTCGATGTATGTATTTTTATTTTTGACAGAGATTTCTACTCATTGTATTGTGTGCGCGCATGTGTTTTTGCATGTACTTGCTGAATCATTGCACACTTACAAGTAGAACTACGTTGCTCGAGAGAATTGAATTGGGAATTCAGGAAACAGCCGTAACTTAATATTGTGATTAGTATGTTTCGTAAATGCTTGTAATGTAAGGTTTAAAGGAATTACGGTCTTTGACGAAGTGAGAAATTGTGGAAATGGTTGTTAACGGTAGTGGAGGGGTTAGCCTGTTAACTAAGCGGTCGTATGCCGTGGAGGGTATTGAGGCGGAATGGTTAATTTTTATTACGGCTTAGGTTTTAACATATTCATTAGTACAAAACGTGCATTTCGTCTACTGAATTATCAGTACAGTTCTAACGAAGTTTTTCCATAGAATCCCTGATCTTCAATTTTTGCGGTCTATTGTATTTTATGTTCCCTCAATTTTCCAAATTTCAACAATTTGTTACATTGTGTATACATATGTGAGTACATATGTAGCATTAACTCCAATCAAGGGACGGGTAAAATTCAATAACTCCCAACACATGAAAAGTATTTTCAAGTAACCAAATTTACATTAATTATATACATTTTATATGTTCCTTGTTATTTTCAATTTTAACCCTATAAGTATCCAACACGATACAGACAGTACATTACATCCATGCAGATTAAGGAACATACATAACGGGTGTACATTATACTTCTGAACTATGAACAGGACGCGCGACGCAGAGCGAGCTATACATGATTGCTTATGACACCTCGTTATGTCCCCACATCTTCGGCTTGAAATGTAGCATAATTTTCTGCTTATGCTAGTGGTACCACAAAACTCGATCACTCATCAATTTTCTACGCTTCTTTTAACTGAACTCATTGGTTTCTTGGATTAACCCGTATTACGATGTTATGTATAAAAAATACAGCATTCTATTTAAAAATAATTAACTTGACTTTCTGCTATTCCGCTGAAGACCCCCCCTTCATATAATACAATTATTACGAATAGTACCACAGTAAATCTTTTTAAAGGGGTGAAAGTTTTAGCAATTCCTCATGCTTTAAATACAGGTCTATTATAGGATAATAGACCATTAAAAATTAGACGTCTTCTATCGGGACGATTTTGCTGTATTACATACCACAGCAAAGTTATATTTAAAAGAGAAAAAGCGATGAAACTTTTAACGTAGATTTTACTTTCTTGAATTGATATTTTAATAAAACAGAAAAATTTATCCATACGTATTCTATTACACTCTCTGAAATTAACCTTTGTATTGAATCGGACTTGATTTGTTAAATACATATTAAACTTGATCCCCTTGCTAGCCACAATGTTCCAGAAGGCTCTATAAATTTGTTGCTTCTTCTAAAAACATACCCGAACAGTTTAATCGATAATTTTAAGGCTTCCGAAATCCATTAACTTCTAAGTAGGCATTGAAATTTCACACTGAATGACTCGCATGACTTGCAACAATACGTATGTGCGCTAAACATACTTATAATTACATGTATGTATGTATTACACTTACATGGTTTGTTGCTTACGTTGGCTTTCTGAACTAATTCAAACGTACTGAAGTCACGGTATGACCGTAACACGTTTTCATTTGTGTATTTTATTTTATTCTACGATATTTATATTTGTCATTATTTTCCTTTTAATCATGAAGTGGATTTTATTTGTTTTATTTCATTGCACACTTTATGCTTTAAATATTCATTTTTACAACAAGTAACTTTCCAACTCCGCAGAAAGTATAAAATGAACAACTGTAACGTACCCATCGAACTACATCGATGTGTACCGTTTTCAATGCACGCGCTCTGCATGGAAAGTTGAACAAAACCTGCTCAGCAGAGAACATGTTAAAAGTGACCGAGAAGCCATGACACGTTGAAAATACAAATCCTTCACAGATTTTCAGAGAATGATTTTATGAAGGATTTATGAAATTGTTATTTGTAATGTTCGTTATTCAGGAATGAAATAACGAGTCCGTTTTTCTGGCAAATTTTTATTACGAAAGAAAGTTTTGTTTCTTTGATTTTGCAGTGAAATATGTCTAAAGTATCCACTAAAACTGTAAGCTGTATTTAAATAAGTCTTTCATAAAATCTAACAACATCATAAACAAACAAATTTAGGCCAACTTGACTTCTTACGCTAGTATACCCATGCGTATCTTATACGTGTCGTTTACGACAGACAAACGCCAGCCGCACCGCGGAAGTTGGGCGGATATATCCGACACTCGTCCACAAAGGGTTAATTACACGTTAAATAATATATGCTGCAGGAAATAATAATTACATTTATTACCAGATAAATAATTTATAAAAGAGTTCAGGATTTTGGCATATACAGATATTTTTAGAACATGAAAAATAATGAATTGTGACATCTAGCATAATTAACAATTACCTTATTTTCAAACGTCCAGTGTTTTGTCGCGTCCTCGAATGTCAGGATCGCGACTGTCGTCTGCCGCTCGTTAGCTTTAGACGACTGGTTTTTTGTAACGTATAAATGTCGACTGTACTAAACGTAGACGTATGCATCTCGAATCTGATTGACTGTTGTATGTGATCGAAGCGCGGCTTGTTGTATGTTGAATGTACGAATGTCTGTATATTGTCTGATCGAAGCGCGGTTTGTATCTTGAATGTTTGTTGTCTGTATTGTTGTATACTGCATATCTGTTTTCTGACTGTTGTAGATCTCGTATGATTGATCTCGTATGTATTCGTATACTGTGTATCTGTCTTCTGACTGTTGTAGATCTCGCATGACTGATCTCGTATGTATTCGTATACTGTATCTTCTGACTGTTGTAGGTATCATATGACTGATCGTCGTATGTATTGTATACTGTCTCTCGCGGTGCCGAAGTGACTCGGTTTTATATGGAGGAGTTCGACTGGTCACTCCTCCGTACCTCAAGACGATACGCTAATTGGTTGAAGTCTAAAAATCAAGACTCCAATCAGCGTATGCCCTGAGTGCCCCCAATCCCCGTTCTTGTGCCCTTAGCACGCGTTTCGAGAACGAGGGTGGGGTGAGTCACTCGGAGCGGGAAGGTTTCCCGGATTTCGGCAACGAAGGGGAAACTTCTTCCGGGCCCGTGTACCTGTCGCATGTGGGTACCGGCTGGGCACGCTTCGGAAGTCCCTCATTTATGACACGCTCTTGGCTATTGAGGAATTACGGTGACTCGAAATTAAACTATTGTCCCTCTACGGACGTTAAGAGGGTTCGAAAAAAAGGCAAAAAGGCTAAAACTGCTTAATCCTCAAAAATAGCATTACCGGCACGTTCGTGTCATAAATGCCGATGGAAAGCTTCCCGCTGCTGTTCCGTTAGGACGGAACATCCAGCTATCTGTAAGTTGTGACTATGTATGTTTATTATGTAAGGTTATGGATCGTAAGATCCATACTATTTAGTATGTTCTGTCGAGATAAATTGTTGTGTTTCAAGTGTATTGCACAAACGAATTTCTATTATAAACGATTATACTAACACTAGAAACGTCGTGATCTTTATCCAACTAGATTCTAATAATTCAGTAGACATAAAATAAAAAAAACGTTAAAATTCATTAAAGTTTTTTATGATACGGTAACAAACATTATAATGTGTCAGAATAATATAATATTGATGTTTGGCGTATTTAAATTTTTAACTGAATTACGCTCGTAGTGTATTCAATGAATACGTTTCTAAATTCCATAATAATAATAATTCCGCATAAATTCATCTTTTTACATACAAGAACAAGTATCGACTATAAGATAACTTGAATGATGATCGTTGCTTACACATACTCCCCTATTACAGATTTCCTTCGTTCTTATATTTTTCCCACTTTTTGTTTGCTGTTGGTTTTTTCATTTTCATACTATTACTTATGAAGTCTCAAATATTAATCCTAATTACCACGAAACGAATGATTCTACGTGAAAAAACAAATCAGAAGTACAGAATAAATTTTTTTCATTTGAGGCTTCCTTTCTGAAAAAATTGAGTTTTGAATATTTTCCGATTACTTATAAGTTACTATCTCTTTTGTTTCTTTACATTAGATTTATAAACGAAAAAAGGATATGTATTTTTTTCAATTCATTTTATTAATCCTTTAGGTACACGTTTATTTGAAAATTTTATTGCACATGGAGCACGTTTAATTTTATGGGCATCTAAAAGCAGTAGATTTTATGCAAAAATTAATTTATTTCATATTATTCACTATATGTACTCCTACATAATATTGAAGTAATTGTACGCGGTTAGTATTACAAAACACTTAAAACAAATAAATTCAAGCTATAATAAATAGCAAATCATTAATAATTTTGAAACGGGTGATATTTTTCAAAACAGATGGATAAATGCAGATGAACTTCACATTTTTTGCACTACCAGGTAGTGCTCTTCCTAATTTGGTATTTAAATGAACACGGCATGTTCTGAGGGTGTTCCTTTGATTTAGTTGATAGAATATATTCGCGAACGCACGCCCAATTTTACCGTCAACGTATTAGAACATCATGTGCGTCTTTAGCCAAACAAATGCATGACGTTCTGATACATCAAACGTGCTCAGTGGGTTAATATAGAAATTGTTAAAAATGTTGCCTATTGTGCTCTTATAGTTTTGCCTCGGTGTGTTCGGAGGATAAGAAGTAAGTACATGTTTTATCTTACGAACCGTATGTTATTTGCTGCAGCAAGCGCAATACACGTGAAAGTACAACAGGCAATCTTTGCTCGAGACTTTGGCAATTTCGATTGTGATATCACATTTTGAAAAAGAGAAGAAAACGTACCGTTTCACTTACTCGCAGCCTGTCGCACTCGTCACGACAATTACAAAAGCAATGCGGAGGATAAAGAAACTACGTAAGAATGTAATTCACAACGTTACAAAAACAATTTATACAAGACAATACTGTACACACAACTGTACGCTTTATTATAACGTTACTACTGTACGCACGTTACTGTATCCTATCATTATTGATCATGGATTGATCAAAATTACCAATTGAAACCGAAATATAATACCATACTAATTGAATAATGTAGTTTATTACTTTGCTAAAGTGGTATTATAATCATTTTTATGACTTGTGAAATTTAAATAGTTATGGTTTACGGTAATGATAATTTAGTAAGATTCCCATCATGACAACCCCTTGAGTTACTACAGCATACAAGGGAGTAAAATACTGAATAAAAATGAATTACTAACTTACTGACTCATCGAAATACTTCACAAATCATTTAGGTGGAGGTAACATACATATATTCTTCTTTCTTATTCTTATCCTACTTTGTTTCACTGAACAAACAGAATTTGCAGCGCAATAGGGGGTAAACTTAACTATCGAAAATGATTATTACACATGTAATTCGAAATATTATAGTCGATATTATTGCATTACAGTAAATTTTAGACAATATAATGGTAATAACAAAGTATTAAAACAAAATTTAGATTTTCCAGGTATATTTACACAAACATGATATCGAGTTCATTATTATTTTTGCTTTCATTAAAGAAGCACAGTGACAAGCACAGTGTTTACTTCAAGTGTGTAAAGGGGACTGCCGGATCGTGCACTGCGCGAGTATTCGTACATCTTATTCTCCAATATTTTCATTTCTCTATTTTTCGAGAGAAACATTCACTGTATTTATTCTGTTTTACATTTTGTTTATATTTTAACTATTTATCTCTAACAAATAATCTCAATATCGGTGTGAGTTTACCTCAGTTTTCTTAGAATTTAATTTAAATGTATAAACCTGCAGCAGAGTAATTTGATGACTATTATTCATACTCATAAATTTAGAACTTCATTTGAAATCATCATTTGTGCTCCTAGTATTCTTTTTCTTAATTAATAAGAATAATTTACTAAATTTTTACTATGAAACTTTATTGTTACGGTAAACAGCATTATTAAACGTATTAGTGTCATATTTCGATGTCAAAGTAGATAAAATAAATTGCTTCGTAAAAAAAACATTTCCATATAAAAAGGTCGTTAGGTATGATTTTAGTTTCGACTAATAATCTCACTGATAATGTTCGCGTTTATGTATCCTATATTCATAAAAATTTTAAGTCCAGTTTCCATGTATAGACGCTTAATAAATAACTATTAAAGATATAAAAAGCTTGTTTCGTTTGCACATTAGTGGCACTAGGAGCTACTTTAGATCGATATTTGCGTATATAATTTCCTTATGCGTTTGATCATTAACTTGTAAAATAAGTGACAGGCTTCGAGACCTCTCTAAACAACCTAACAAACGAATAAATTTATAGTCGAAAGGTGGAGATTAATGCATATTCGGCACTGCGTGTTCTTTCTGTTTAATCAACAGAAAGCTGGAAAACTGAAGTTCGGAAGGGAGTTCGTGTCGGGAGTGGTTTTGACGTTTCAAATTTGGTAACTTCGATGTGAACGATAAGGAACGATTTGGACAACCACGAGAGGTAAAACGTGATGATTTGAATAAGATGTAGGCAGATGAAACCCAATAAATTATAGAACTTGTAAGAAAACCTAACGTTGCCAAGAATATTGTAATTCAACAATTACACGAAGTGCAGAAAGGTAGATTACGCATGAGCTGTCATGGTATGCTGTCGCCAACAGGATCAATATACTGCGTTTCACTTCTTCAGTTGCCATAAGCGTAAATCCTTTCTGCATCGAATAGTTATGAGATACGAAAAATGGATTTATTTTGACAACCCCAATCGGAAAAGATCGTGGGTACATATCCCGGCGAACGCACTATGCAGCAGCATCAACGAAACATCCATGATCACAAGATACTCTTCTGTATTAAGTGGGATATTCACGAAGATCTTTACTATAAACTCCTACAACGAGGCCAGATTGTTACTGCTAGTGATGGAATCGATACTGATACTATTGATGATATTCAGTCAATTCGATACCAACGTGCTTAATAATAGATATCGAAATTTTAGGTACTTGGTGTCACTTGTCCATACTGAGACCTCTTAAAATGATCAATATTGTATCGAATCAGAGATTTTTTGATATTTTCCAACAGTTCTTTACTACACATACTTTATCGATGAATCGGTACCCCTACGATATCTAACGAAATTATAAATATCTGTTTAATACTATACGAATTTAAATACATTTGCTTGATGCTTCATTAAATTATCTTAATAAACGGAGTTACGTTTTCTTAATTAAACAAAACAGTTGAAAAATGATTTCTATAGAAAGAATTCCTGTTGATTTTATATGTACATCTCTCATATTTCAAAACTTCATCGACCACCACAACATTCAGTGCATACTTCCAGTGCATATGTAATTTCGTTCTATGTAAATCAACACTAGTTACACCAGCCGTGTACAATCGTTAAATTAGGCAGCTAAATGAAGAATTAATCGCAAAACGGCCACATTTTGCGACAAAACATAACAAGGTGACTGTACTGCATCATAAAGCTAGGCCGCATGTTGCATTGACAATTTGGAAAACTCTGACGCAGATGCAGTAGCAAGTATTATCGCACCCGGAATATTTCACAGACCTAGCACTTTCAGATTTTCATTTCTTTCGCTCGATACAATACAAACATTCAGAATTAGGATTACAAAACTCCGAAGAATTACGAAAATTTCTGTATGATTTCATTGTCTCCAAAACCAAAACAAAAACTTTGAACGACAAGGATTGTTTTAAGGACTTTCGTTTAAAAAAAAAAAAACAATACAGGGAATTGTTACAAAAATATGCAGCAACTTTGACATAAAAGGAAAATTGGCTGGGTTTCATGCGTAGATATAAGCCGTAAATTCCTTCTAAATTTTAGGACTGCAGCGTATCCATACAATGTACGATACCTCCAATACTCTGAAACTGCAAGAAAATTATATGAAATATTAGGAAAGTTATTATCTAAGATTTAATAGACACTGTAATGATGGGTTTGAATACGTTGCTGACGGAGATCATAAGGAAGAAATATAAGAAGCCCATTTTCATTGATTTTCGGAATTTCATGCAATTCAGTATCTACAACATTCTAATATGATATAATTGAGAGGAAGAGCAAAAGTAGTAGGTGTTAACTTATAACGTTATTATATGAAAAAATAGTTATTAACAAAAACAGAAATTAATTTACGGTCCTCTGTAAAAAGAATCGAGAGACAATACTGATAGAGTGGCAATTCTTTTTAATTTAAGAAGAATATAAAGAATATTTATTTAATCCAAAATCTTATAATTTTGAAGCTGATTTGTAGTGCACGAAAACAATGAATAATGTATCATGATCTGCATGTATGGATTTTATTTTAATATTGTATGTGTTTATTGTATTCATATTGCCTGCTATTTTGAAAACGTATCAATTTAATAAGCAAACTTCGATAACAAAAAGTGGTAATAATTAGAATTATTAAAAATTAAAATTTTCTTAGTTTCCCACGCGTAAAAAACGATTTTACAGGATTTTTTGAAATTCAAAAAATTAATGAATTACGAATGAAATTAAATAACTTTTAGTGAAAGACAAATTCAAAACCAGTAAAAAGTTTCAATAACCAATATTTATTGAAGGATACGGTGAAACGAAAAAACAGCGAAAACGCATTTACACTTTTAGGAATTACTTGTCCACCCTTCGCATTAAATTTAGTTTTACTCTTCGATAAATTTTAAAACTGTCTTTGTTTTATTTGTTTCAAAATAGTACCTATATTGTACTTATATTACCTTCAAAGCATTACGAAACGAAAGAAATTTAAGCAAATATGAAATAGTGCAAAGAAGAATACTATTTCATACTTCAAATGTAAAAATATATACTGCAAAGTATTTGACATTGATATCTCATTTCAGTATTTTAGCAAAATTAGTCATGATTGCTCACTATTTATATGATCGCTTATAAATAGACTAAAACTTCTTCATTGTTGTTTATCAGATATTTTCATAAGTGATTTAACCATGGTTTTAAATTTATTATTATAGTTAAAAGTAATAACTTAGGTTTAAAACTCATATTTATGTTATAATAGGAGTAAACGTGAATTTAGGTATATGTAATAAATATTACATTTACTATTTACATTAAACTTTTTAATTAAAGATTTTCTATCTTCCACAGTTCTGTATTAATAAGCACATAAAAGATTCAAAGAATAAATAACAATCGTCAATTCTTTCCACGGTATAAAGTTGTCCTCATTCACAATAAGACAGACAATTGAAATTCCTAGTTTACCTAGCCTAAACCGAAAACAAGACTCACTCTCTCTCTCGCGCTCTCTCTCTCTCTCTCTTGATTCAGGTTTGGGCAAAGATGCGTAGAACTACAGAGTCAGGTGGTTAACTAACTGTGAGCAGAGACCATTACCACTTATAGTACAAAGTTGTTCGGGCGTTATATCCACTTTACGTTTTATACGTTTTTTTCTCGGCGTGTGCGATCCTTATCTGTCATTACTCTCGTGGAACTTCAAAAATGGGCGTATTATAATTTGAACATTAGACAGCGTTGATTAATTCTACGGGTAATTTCACTGCAGCACAGAATTATCAGCAATCAACACTGTTTAAGTATTCAAATGTTTTTTTATAGATATATTTCCTTCCATTTGTCTGTAGAAAAAAAAGATGAAAATTGAAAAAATGTAACAAAAATGTAATGTTGAAAACTGTACTATAGTAGAAATCCCTTTAGCTGTTGTAAACTTTATATATATATTATTTTTTTCCTTTACTATTTGTGTCTATTTAAAAAAGATATTTACAAATATTTATATAACAGTTAGTAGGACGGAACAGCTGCGGGATGTTTTCCATCGGCATTTATGACACGAGCGTGCCGGTAATGCTACTTTTGAGGATTAGGAAGTTTTAGCCGTTTTGCCTTTTTTAGAACCCTCTTAACGTCCGTAGAGAGACAATAGTTTCATTTCGAGTTATCGTAATTCCTCAGTAGCCAAGAGCGTGTCATAAAAAAGGGACTTCCGAAAGGCCCAGCGAGAGCTACACGGGCCCGGAAGAAGTTTCCCCTTCGTTGCCGAAATTCGGGAAACCTTTCCGCTCCGAGTGGCTCACCCCACCCTCGTTCTCGAAACGCGTACTAAGGGCACAACAACGGGGGTTGGTGGCACTCAAGGCATACGCTGATTGGAGTCTCGAATTATTGACTTTAACCAATTAGCGTATCGTCTTGAGGTATGGAGGAGTGACCAGTCGAACTCCTCCATATAAAACCGAGTCATTTCGGCGCCGCACTTCATTCACAAGCGATCTACCTTATTCGCAAACGAGTCTTACAAGTTTAATCATTCTTCGTTATTCGTTATTCGTATTTCGTTATTCAAACTCACAAACGTTCTACTACATACACAAGTTCATTCATTCGGAACTAGTTCAACACACTTCATTTGTACCGCGCATCATTTCGAACGACGTCACTTCTTATAATCGTATAGTGGACGTTATCATTCGGACGTTTCTTTGAACAAGTCGCCCAAAAAGAAATTGGCAGGCGACACGGCGCAATCCGTCAATTCCGAAATCAGTTAACTGGATAATTGAGCAAACTAGCGTTTGACTTCCGTTACCTTAAACGGTTAGTGCTATAATTAACTTAGTGACATATATACGAAATGTTACGGTGCTAGTAAGTCTTTTGGATGTTTGCGCTTTAGTCTTCTAATTGTGTCAGCATAGCAGTTTGCTGTTAGTGGGTTACGGTGGGTGTGGATTCGATCTTTGCGTTTGTTAGTCTAGTAATTTCTTCCTGTACAGAGGTAACATTTAAAGTTCCGCGGATGTCGTCATTCCTGATGTACCAATGAGGATTTATTATTGCGCGAAGTATTTTTGCTTGTAAGATTTCCATTTTTTGGATGTGTCACTTTGCTGCCATTCCCCAGAGCTGGATTCCAAAGGTCCAAATTGGTTTTATTGCACATTTATATATGAGTAATTCGTTATTTGTATCGAGCTTGGTTTTCCAGGGCATTAGCCAGATCATAGATTTGGTTCGCATTTTAATACATTTAATTTTTTGTATTATGTGATGGTTGCTTGTAAGTTTCTTGTCTAAATGAAGTTCCAGATATTTCGCCCAGGTTGCTAGTGGTATGATGCTATTGTACAGCTTTAGGTTAATTGTTTGCTCCGTTTTTCGTAGGGTAAAGATGATGTGTGCAAATTTAGCGGTGTTAACTTCAATTCTGTTAGTATCTAACCAGTTTTCCACTTTCTTAATGTGGTTTTGAAGATTTAATGTAGAAGTATGTAGATTATCTTGAATGGAGATTATTGCGGTGTCATCTTCGAACGTGTAGATTTGAGTGTTTTCATCTGTTGGGATGTCAGCTATGTAAATAGTGTAAAGTAGAGGGGCTAGTACACTTCCTTGAGGTACTCTAGCTTTGATTGTTCAGATGTCGGTAGTGTCTTTAATTTTTACTGTGACGCTACTGTTGTCTATATATTATGTAATTATTTTATGTAGTGGAGTCAGCAGCATATGTTGCAATTTCTTCAGCAGTCCTTGGTGAAAGCTTCTTGATAGCTATAAATAGCGCTGAACAACATTTTTGTGCTTCTAGTGATTAGTGATGTGTTAAACCATGTGATGACTTTTGTCTTATGGTGTTACGTATTTTTCGGAAACCGAATTGATGGTTTGGAATTATTTCTTTATCGTTAATTATAGGAAAGAATCTTTTGTATATAACTCTTTCAATTACCATTGATAGTATAGGTAGTAATGATATGGGCCTGTATGATTGAGGAACGTTGGGTTCTTTTCCAGGTTTTAGTAATGTAGGGTCGTATTTTCACGACATGGTGTGCGAGTCGCGGTGGATTACGGGGCGCGAGCTCGATCGTCAGATGTACGAGAGCGATCGGTTCGGCAGTGAGTCATCCAGTTCCGTGAAAAGAACGAGTCAGCGATTCATGTTCTTTCCATTTTTCAATAAATGTTCTTAATGTTAATCGAGTATACATATTTTCGCAGATCTCTTGCACAGACCCAATCCTCCTTCCACAATGAATAATGAGGGCGAAAATAAGAAAAAAAAGGTAGAGGAAACGATAATTGATCCTCCACGATGTTATAACTTCCGTACATTTCCATATTTGGGAGAAATATCCCACTCGGAGAATTGCGTTCGTAAGTATAGTATCAATCCTCAATCCTTTTGCCGGTAGTTCTTTCAGCATTTGGGCTGTGATTCTGTCGTTTCCTGGTGATTTATGGTGATTAAGGTTTCGAATTATGACGTATAGTTGCTTTTTGTTGATTGAATTCGAGTGGTGTGCACTTCAGCACTATTGTTATTCAGACTAGCAACGAGCAGAGTGCAATTAGTGAATATCTCTTGAAAGCAGTCCGCCATTGTATTTGCTTATTCTTTGAGTGTTTTAGATCATTGTCTGGTCTGAGATTTGATAGCAGTTATTGGTTATATCGGTCTTCTGATATTTTCGGCTGCTTTCCACAAGGAGAAATTTGTTAGTTCAGTAGCATCGAGATTGGAGATATATCTGTTGAATTTGATATTGTTGTAATTATTGACTTCTGTTTTTATATTTTTGGTAGACTATTAAGTTCTGTCTTCAAGTGTGATAATTGCCTGGGCTGCCATTGTTTCCTTATTTGTCGTCTTTATTTAAATTGTATATGATTTTTAGTGTAATAGTCTATTCAGTAATTCCATTAGAGGTTTTATGATATGGACTTCGATGAATACTAGCGGTAGTTCAGTCCCTTTCGTTGAGAGTTCGCTGACGTGGTCCAAAATTTTGTATCTGTTTGAAGTTGGGATTGGAGTATAAACCATTCTTTGGTTTATTCTTCCATATTCTTCTTCTCGGTATCAGTTGTTATAGTTAGTCTTTTTCTTTCTATTGTTTTTGATAAATACCATTCTTTCATACTTATTTCCCTTTCTGTATCAGTGTCCATGTAGTATTGGTCTTCATCCGAATCGTTGAAATGGATAACTTGTGGTAATTTATGTTTATCCACATTCTATTCCTTTTAAATTGTGTAATTGGTATAGAAAAAATATTGGCAATTGCCTGACAGTCACGAGAATCCCAAGCTGCCGGATTTGCCTGCTGAGCACACGCTGTTGTGATAGTATAAACGCGCTTCAATGTTCATATATATATATAATAATACTAAATATATAATAACATTTTATTACTTTTGTTTAGACGCTACAGATGTTGTTAACCTCTATTGCGAGCCGTTTTAAACAAACTTGTTAAGGTAATTGTGACAATCATATTATGAATTGATAGGAGGTCTGAATTTTCTCGCATATTATATCAAACCAGATATCACTTATGTCGTAAGCTATTTAAGTAAATTCAATAATAATCACAATGAACATCATTAATAAACAGCTAAGAAAATACTAAAATACCTAGAAGGAACAATAACTTACCGACTATAACATGAGAAATCTGATTTGATTATTACAGGCTACGTAGATGCCGACTTCGCAGGCGGACAGACGTTCGACCACTAGCTACGCGTTTTTGATGAGAAAAGATGCGTTAAGTAAAGACAGTAAGAAACAAAGTGCGGTTCAGTTTCTAGCTGTGAGTCTGAATGTGTGGCCGCATCTGAAGCTTGTAAGGAAGCAAAATCTTTGCGAACCTTGTTATCAGAATTGATACATAATTAAATGTGCATAAACGCTTTTACTGGGCTAATTCAATGAGCTAATTTAATCGACTAACGTTTGGGTAAGTCAACGAATATTATATAACAGAACAAAACACATCACATTCGTATCCACTTCGAGTGATTGTGCGAGAAGCAGTTGCGGTAATTGTAGCCGCGTCCACATAGAAGAGAACAGTTCGCGAGCTGTTCGCCAACGGAAAACGCAGCATATCCAGACTGGAGCTCGCGAACAGTTACAAGCTTGTTCGCTCTGAATTCATGGGCAGTTCGCTATTAGCTTTTGCCATATACTGTGTTACAAACGCGTCCAGATACGCTTCGAGCTCGCGAACAGTTTCTTTGATGTACCGCTTCCCGAGCGAACACTGTTCGCTGTTCGCTGAGGAGTTCGCTGCTCGCTGCTCGCTGCTCGCTGTTCGCGAAAGTGTCCACACTGCTGGCGAGCACAGCTCGCGAACTGTTCGCGAGCTGTTCGCGAACAGCAGTGTGGACGCGGCATAAAATTACGTTACTTAAATACTAACAACACGATAGCTAATGTTTTAACAACATCGCCGTTAATGTTCAAACATTTGTTCAATATCCTATTATTTTCAATGCGCTAATGAATTCAGATCGTTCTTTTCTTACAAAAAAATATTAGTTATTTATTTCTAAAAATCATGAGTTTATGAGATGTTTAACTGAAAATATCGCAGTTGTATTTGTTCGTTTGTTCATAGTTTTGAAATCGACAGTTGCGATTTCATTCAAATGGTAAAGGACAAACTATTATCCGCAATCTGGTTATATTTTTCTTTATATTGATGGTACTGTCGTGAAACGTAGATGACGCATTCGTGGTTTAATTGCTGTTATGTCTGCACAAGTTAGATTAACCTGCTACGTTAATCTCATTGTCGCTATCGTGCAATTAACCATAGCCGCTCCGCTCTCTCTTTATACCAAAGAAGAGCAACGTTCAGTGATCAGATTTTTGTGATCGGAAGGCTCACCCTCCGTATAGTTTTTACCTTGTCCTATCGGACATTGGCTTATTTGGTCCATTCAATGAGGCATTAAGGTACTGCAGATTTGCCTCGAATGAAGCAGTGAAAAAAGCGATGCAGCATTCTTAGCTCGCAGCTCAACAAAAAACCTTCTTTTATGATGGTTTCATGAAGCTTGTGCAACAATGTACCAAGTGCATTGAAAAGCAAAGGGACTATGTTGAAAAATAATGTACATGTACGTTTCCTATTTGTATTACAATTAAATTTTTAGCCACAATGCGGATAATAGTTGACTTACCCTCGTATATGTTTCATTGACGAATTTGTGAAGTGCATAAAACAATAGAAGTAATCAGAGAAGCAAGTATTCGTACGATAATTCATTTCGCAAATATTTGTAGTTAAGTATCTTGCAAATTTTTTTGTAAGAAATAACGTGTGAAATTTATTAGTGTATTAGAAGCTATAACGAGTCATTAAAAAGAAGAAGACTGAGATAATCTTCGTAACTCATAAGCAACTTCACCTACGGAAAAATCGATGTGTAACTGTAGTATTAAAATTTGTACCAAGTATTTTGCGAGTAATTTGCGAAAACATCAACGTCTTAGGAATATTATCTAAATTTCACGAAATGAAACACTTGTATTATAACTAATTTAGATTCATGAGCACATGTTGAAGTTGATCTCATCACTAGCTAGCAGACGTAACATTTGCAATTTTTACCCGATTACTTTCACGCCGTAATTGGACGGGACTGATCAAAAAAGGGTGAAATGTTTATGGACGTAATTGCTGTGAAAAATTCACAAGAGGATACGTGTTCGAAATGACTGTGTCCCTCATGTGAGATTTTCACGAGTTTCGTTAAATGTCGCATGGTCACGCCCTCTCCTCTTTATAATTCCATTAAAAGGAAACTTGGAGATCTCCCAGAGAGCTCATCACTCTCGGCAGCTTTCTGCTTCGCGACCTTTCGTAAGGGAAAGCACCGCCGTCCGAAGAGAGAGTCATGACCTCGAAAGCTCGTTTTACGTCCAGGTACACCTCCCACAGAAACATGCTCGCCTGTTGGTTGCTTCATTTCATTTTACTCGCTTATTCAGTAATTCATGATCAACAGTAATAAGTGGCAACAGTTTATTTGTAACGTATGTTGTATTTAGTAAAAACCTTCTGAAAGCTTGAGTTCAAATTTTCAATATATAATAAAAAGATGAAGGAATGAACCGATCAAGAAGTACTGAAATGAAGGAATTCACGTATTTGATATACATGTAATATATTATAATAATGACATATTTGATACATAGTAGGAAAGAATTCGAGCAATATAGTAGGGGCATTCGTGAAAAATTAACCCTTTGTACTGGAAAGGTGACTGTTAGTTATCTAATGATACTAATTCAAATATTTTCAAAAACAAAATGTTTATTAAGATTCACCTATATCAAACGTCATTTAGGTTAGTTAAGCGATGTACTAAAATTTACATATATGAATATTTAACCGTTGAGCCTGACTAATTAACAGATTAACTAAAATCTGAAAACTTGTGAAACTATCATTTAGTGATTAACAGTCACCTCTCAAGTTCAAAAATATTAAATATGATCCGTAATTTAGAATACAGTTTGAGTGTAATTTTAATGTGTATTATGTATACAGCATAAATATCAAAGATATGAATTGTGTTTAATGGTGTTTTCAGTTTTCGTTTAGAGTGTTTGCAACGATAAAGGGCAATAAACAAATTACAAATTAGTTTAAGCTAGTTTCAAACGAATTTGTAATTACATATACATATAAAATAAATAATCCATAAAACTTTTTTTCAGTTAATCATTTTGTCAAGGTTCAGCTCAGGTTTGGATTGAACTATGTACAGTTTTCTTTAATTATGAATTTTATTAATGTTGCTCTAACAAACCATCGATCACTTTAATAAAATCCACAACGGTATTTGATTTTAATAAAGACAATTTAAAAAGAATATTTCATTTGCTTTATAACACCGATTCTGTGACTGTTACGTATACTTCTTCACTTTGTTTTATGGTTCTACATATTATTCTTCCACGTTTTATGTTTAAAATAAATTTATTTATTCCGTTCACTGCAAATTCCACGTTTAGAAGTACCGTTTCTAGAATAAACGAACTCTTGATTTTGTAATAATTACGTATGAAGCGTGTAATTGTAATGCTTGTGTTTATTCGATCTTAAATTACATACCATTTTTAGTAAACGCAATATAAACGAAATATTCGATAGGGAACATGCTATAAGCAGTTCATAACAAACAGTAATGGTCTCTAGCTCATAGCAGATATTTTTAAAGGAAATCAGTCCAATGTTTATACATGTAGACTGATCATAAGTATTGTGTAAACATTAGGTAATGTTGAAATATTTTGAAGTTAAATAATCGGACTTATATTCTTCAAAAACTAAAGAAATTGGCTCCTAATGTTACATTCAGATACCGAAAAAGTCTACTGATAAATTTAAGAAAACAACGACAACTTTAAAATCTCAAAACATTGTAAGCGTTATTTTAAATAAATGAACAGTTTTTTCTATATGCCTAAACACAAAAAAACGTTTAATACATGCAGAATGTGTATAGAATTTTGTGTAAACTACACATTTTTTTTTAAACTAGTTGTAAACTGTTGTTATTTTACAGTATTTCTTTCACTTTTCCTGAACATTCCAACTTTATAGCTTAGTACAACATTCTAACTTCTTGGAAAAAACAAAAGATGCTATAAAGCTAGCAAAGTTAAACTTATTGTTAGTACACAAGTAATATAATTATTTAATTTTCAATACAATATGAAGACTATATGAGAGAAAAATCAATTTTTTTGTTTTGTATAGGTGAACAATTATATAATCGTAAACGATTTCTGTCAATTCGATATTATGAAAATTATATTTTTATTTTTTTAGGAATTACGTGTGTATGCACGCATATCTATCATTTTCTTAGAAGTTTAAAACAATTCTCAATAATATCAATTCTTAATCTCTTTCTTCGTTAATGAATATTTTTTTATATATGAATTCTTAAGCAACCTTTAAGCTGCCTCAACCTATTATTACCGATACAAATCTTTTTCAAACATAACTCTTATTCAATTATCTGTTTCTCTGATTTGTACTTATTATCTTATTTCCTCATACTGTTATTTTTACGAACTTCGTATCTCAATACTTGTTAGATTTGTCTCACTTCCAATATGTCATATTATACTGTGTTCTACATTTAGCTGCTAAGCGTCACAGAAATCATATAATCAATAAAAATGTGACCACCTGTTTTTTTTTGAGCGGCCTTCGTATAGACTGGTGTTCAAGACTTTGAAACATCCATTGCTATTCTAATGAAACAATGTTATTCATACATCTGCAGTTACTTCCTCGGAAATATTACGTTTAGATACATATGCAGAGTGAATCATATAACTAGAACACTTCAAAAAACTTATAAATTATTTATTACAAAAAGAAGTATTTCAAATGAATGTTACATGGCATTAGCAATGACATATAGTACTGTAATTGAAGTTTCGATACATCGTTTCTTACTGAAATATGAAGATAAGCCAAAATTTTTAAGTATGAGAATAGAGTAAGTACTTTTCTTTCCTGAATTTTGATAAAGGATCAAAATGCTGTGTAAAAATACATTACACCGCATACAGTCCAAAATTAATAATCTGCTGTATTAACTACACAAATAATAAAAAGTGATCGTTTGTTCAGAATTCAATTAAACAAATGCATTGACTGTAAAAAAAACTTATTTTGAAAACATTTCAATAATTATTAATTTTAAGCTCTATATAGGGTAACACCGTTCTCTTACGCGGAATTTAATGCCTTAGTAAAATTCAAGAAGAAAAAGTACTCATTCCATTTAAAAACAAACTGATTTTCCTGGTTTAGTATAGAAGCGAAGTAAGAAAAAACTAATCACAGTACTGTATGACCCCTTTGATAATAGGCAACTTTTATCTAAAACATTTTCTTCCTACATGTAATTCAGTTACTTGAGTTGATAAAGTTGTGGGATACACCTTGTATGTTAAAACAACGTTAAATGAATATTATTTAAAACTGAAATTTGAATTATACATAAGTACTGTAAAATATTACACTGTAAAATATTATTTGAAAAATGAAACGTAGTTCTTCTAAGAAAGAAGTATCACACACGGCAACCATAATCCTTCCTGTTAATAATGAAACGTGGTTTCACTGTAACAGAATAATATCTGCTTTATGTACATCACTGAAGATAAACTATACGTGTATTTAAATTGTTACACGCATTTACTTGTACAGCAATATGAAATTACAGCTATTCAATTTTTCATCGTTAACCCACAAGACCTACACACTTCCTCTAATAACCTCTAATAATAACCTCTAATGCACTTAATCGTCCCGTTTTCCATATTGTTACTTACATCACAAAACCCTCGATAATAAAAGAAGAAACAAAAGATGGGGTACACAACACTCAGGGAAGCACCGTTTTAGGTTAGGGTACACATAATTTCCTTAGCCAAACGTTTCTCCCCGTTATCGCTGCTGTTCCCCGTGTGTCTCGTCATGTGTTACTTGAAAAAAGTATTCTCTCCGTTCGCATGTCCACGGACGTCCCTGAACCGCTGCGTTAACTACATAAAAGCCTCATCAAACATACGTATACGCAACCACATAGACATCGCTAAGTCGTTAGAATTTCAAGAACCAAGGACATCAAGGAAGAATTAAAAAATCAACAAGAACGGACCAAAGGGGTCGTGTGGATGATTAACCTATTTGCACCCAAGCGCGGAATAATCCGCGGGTCGCGACAGTCAGCTATCACCAAGAGCGGAATAATCCGCGAGCCTACGTTGATTTTTCTTACCAGTTGCAACATATTCTTCAATTGCATCAGACCATGTTTAACCATTTGTGAGAGCGTTCCAGTTCTTTGAGTTTAATATACATCAGTGTATTCTAAAAAGTTTTACTTTTTTTGTGAAAATCTTTCAAATTGCCACTATTAGTAAGTGTTGCCAATCTATATTTGAATTCGAAAATTCAAGTTTGGAAAGCAATCATATTTTGTAATATAATCTAAAATTTAGTATGCCCCAATGGATATTGAGTATCCTGATTCGGAATCAAGTAATGAGGTACGACTTTCTAGAAGACATTGCCGGAGGATTTCGTCAAGTTCTGATAGCGAAAATGAACAGAGCGATAGTTTGATAAATGAAAAGTACGTGTGGAAAGCCGAAAATCATACTCCGATTATACATCGTTTTACAAATTAGGGTGGTGCAACTGTAAATACACGGGGTCTGTCGAGAGGGGAGGTTTTTGAATTATTTTTTAACAATGAATTAATTACAAAAGTAATTACGGAAACCAATAAGTATGGTGCAAGCGACGCAGACTTTATATCTCTTGAAGGGGACGAATTAAAAGTATTTATTGCCGTAAATATTTTAATGAGTCTAATTTCCAAGCCCACGATTCAAAGCTATTGGTCAACAGATAAAAGTATAGAAACTCCGTATTTTAAGAATGTCATGAGCCGTAGCCGATTTATTTCTATCTCATAAAATTTACACTTTTCCAGTACAAATAATCCTAATGACCCATTGTCTAAAGTTCGAGAATTTATTGAAATTGTAAAGAAAACTTTCATTCGTATGTATGTCCCAAATAAAAACATTTCCATTGATGAATCACTAATGGCATGTAGAAGTCGTTTACATTACATACAATTTATTCGAACAAAACGTGCGAGATTCGGTGTCAAATTTTATAAAGTCTGTGATTCACAATCACGATACATACATAATTTCAATATATATATAGGAAAAGATAAAACTGCTACAGGATCTGCTGGCAGGAATGTTGTATTGAATTTGTTGAAAGAGAGTAAATTATTGCACAAGGGATATTGCTTATTCATTGATAACTGGTACAGTTCACCAACATTATACCGAGAATTATATAATATGAAAACAAATGTATGCGGAACAGCGAGAACAAATAGGAAAGAAATGCCTCCAGAATTAAAATCATGCGTATTACAAAAAGGGGAAGCTGTTATATTTAGTACAAAAGAGATGGCGGCGATAAAGTGGAAGGACAAGAAAGATGTCGTTATGCTAACTACTATGCACGATTTAAGTTTTGTTGAAGGAAAACGAAACCGATATACTGGACAAAATAGTTTAAAACCAACCGCAGTAGTAGATTACAATCAATATATGGGTGGAGTTGATGTTGGCGACCAGATGTTAAGCAAATTTCATACTATTCGACGATGTAAAAAAGCCTATAAAAAAATATTTTTTTATTTTATTGACATGATGTTGCTAAACACTTATGTAATTTTTAAAAATCATAAGAAAGATCGATCGTTTCATGTGTTTAAACAGTTATTAGCTGAAGAAATTATTGATAAATATTTACCCAATATGAATGTAAATAAGGCACCTGTCAATGATTCCATTACGAGATTTACTGGCAAACATTTTCCTGTACGGATACCTGCAACTCCAGCAAAGGGAAATACAACTTCAAAACGATGCGTTCTATGCCTAAGTATGTCAATTCGAAGGGAGACAGTATTTAAATGCCATGTTTGTGATAAAGCATTATGTATTGACCATTTTAAAGAATTTCACGAACGTTAATTTATTTATATGTTCATTTTAACTAAAATAAGTATATTTTATTTATAAAAAAATATTTGTTTATCCTTTTGTGTAAAAAAATGTAAAATGCGATATAACACTTTGTATAAATCGTTTAAAAAGTACATTCTTAATGAACTCGATGAATTTTTATCATGAATCATCATCGACAATTTCGATGCCCGCTACTGCACATACGATCGACCGCGCGTGGTGATACGCGTCATTCGTTTGTTGAACGTCGCTGATGTTTCGATGTGGAAGCTTAAGTAGAGTGATGATGCAAATGGGTTAAGCACGCGTCGTCGCCTTAGTTGGAGCAAAAGTCCCAAACTGTACAACGTTTCACTCCCACATGCAGTGATGGTGGTTTGTGTCTCATGGACATCGCCGCGCCCGAGGGTTTCCCTCATATCGACTTAGACGTACCAGATGGAAGAGTGGCAAACAACTTTCTATCAAAACACCTACCACGGGAAGCGTGCAACGTAGGTGTTATATCGCGCTCAGGAATGGAAAAACCCTGCCGTCCTCCGTAACCAAAGACTCCATTGGACAAGTTGGATCTACGTAGGTCGACGTCCAGCGTTGTCCAGCGGGGACCACGAGGAGGTAGAGCCGACTGCTTTTGCCCGATCCCGTGCAGGATGGCCTACGTCCAATGAAGCCCCACCACCGCCAAGACACCGAAGTATTGCCTGCTATAGCAGTCGGGGCTGCTGCCGACTGGACAGTCGAGGATCAATGAAAATTTGCAGATAGTAATATTAATAGCTTGATACAAAGGGGATAATCCGCGCGGCTCTTCTCCGACTCCGCGATATTTGTAACGATCAGTACCGGAGACTATCCGTTGGCTCATTCTTAGCTTACCCAATAATCCGAGGGTGACCCGTGAAAAAGTGGCGGGATACTCTCCGTGATTCATTTAAAAGGATATTCGTATTGCGCCGATCGCACGACCGATCACTTTTGTGCCGGGATGCTTTTCTTTTTTTCAACTGAGGCAAGGGAGGGAAAAATAGTACAGACAATATGTCACCGTTTGCATACAGACGTTCCTTCCTCATTTCAGAAATGAGATATTTTACAGATGGAATTATTGATCGCTTTTATTTTCATTCTTTTCTTTATTCTTTTTTTTTAAGAATTCTACAAGAACAGCAGTATGCATAGAAATATGTAAAATATGTATTTATTTTAGTTTGATTTCATTAACCCTTTGCGGACGAGTGTCGGATATATCCGCCCAACTCCCGCGGTGCGGCTGGCGTTTGTCTGTCGTAAACGACACGTATAAGATACGCATGAGTATACTAGCCTAAGAAGTCAAGTTGGCCTAAATTTGTTTGTTTATGATTTTGTTAGATTTTATAAAAAACTTATTTAAATACAGCTTTAGTTTTTATAACACAAACGCGCGACGTAACTATTTTCTTTACTGCTCCGTCCGCAAACGGTTAATATATACCTCTTTCCCCTTTCTTTCATAAATACCATTTCCTCAAGTTTATAATTTCAAATTTACGTATGTACTTCTTTCTCACAAATCGCAAGGGATATTGAAACCAGATTTTATCTTCATTCCTTTGTAATCAGATCCACAAGACGATGTGCAAATTCTGCTGCGTCTTTTATTTTACTCGTTACTCATAACGTTTTTTTATTAAATAATGGAAGAAACATTTGTTACAGATATAGTTTGAAGCATTATAAATTTAATTCTGTACAATATTTCCAAATTTCAACAAACCAACCTCCATAAGAAGGTACAGCAAAACATATAGTAAAATTCAGATTCGATATCCCTTATGATCTTCAATTTTTTGCATTTCAAATACTAAGTTCTAAAATGCATTAAAATATGGATTATGGTAAGTTTGATAACTAATAAATTCTAGTTATGACCATAATGACGCTTCATTAATGGAAAGTGATTTTTAATTTTATATAATAAGTTCTATTTTTAATTATGAAAATAGTAGATGGAAATGAAATATTTATTTAGAGAATACAGGATTAAGATGAAAATGCTTAGATAATCAATCAGGCAGTCCTTCCTGCTTTCTCTTAACATTCAATGCTTTACATAACATCTAGATTTGGGAAACTATTCCAAATACTTTAAAATATTAGGTAAATATGAAAATAACTCGATTTTTCATGAAGTACTTTTTTCAAATATTTAGTAATTTATGTGTTTGGTGTTATCTGAAGTATTTCTCACGAGTATTCCTGACTTCCCTATACTTTTTATGCCTTGAGAAATGAAAAATCAAATTGTATTTCTACAACATTCTCATGAATTCTCAAGAAATTGAAACAACTGTTAAAGAATTGAAATGTTTGAAATAACGTTAAGAATATTTATCAAGAACTAAAGGTAAGTTTAACTAAATGTTCATTCACATCTATTATTCATCGAACTGGATAAAATGAAAAACTTGTATTAAATATAATTCATACATTTATTTTTTCAATACGGAACTTGTACAAAGTAAAACAATACTTTTTGCCCAAAAATAGTTTTTTATAAAGCTTAATAAATACACCTAATGCAGCGCCATCCAACACAGGTACTTCTTCTTATTAGTGACGAAATCCGTGGTGATAGAAAAATTTTTTTTGTTTTGGGAGGATAACATCCAACATAGTATGTGAAACATTCAACAAATGTTGGAAATTAGATGTTTTTCTACCAATGAACTCAAAAACATAAAATCACTAATTCTAGTAGAGTCCGAAATTACTTTTCTTCTTGGTTAACGCTAATTTCTCGATAACTATTTACGATTGCTAACTCTAATTGTTTACCTACTGGTAATTCTTTACTTTGAGGATCGGAAAAACTTTCAATGTTTTCAGCACCAATTATGATTACTCTTATATTTATCCAAAAGTTTACTCAAAATCAGTTTTGACATTCTTAACATATTTGTTTTAGATGTCAAATGAAAAAAATGCATGTTTTGAATAATCAAAAGTGATTCTCGATTATTCAAAAATTTCACAACAAGTGCTGTTTTAATTAGATTAAGTAATCTTCCTTGCTTTCATAAATTGCTTAATCATAACTTCCATGATGTTTCACCTGTTCCATCTTACAGATAAAGAAAAAAGGTTTAATTGTGCATCTTTTTGTTCTTCCGCATATTCTTCTTTGACGTAAAATATAATTAAAACAGCTAAATGGATGTCAGGCTCGCAACCCACGACTCCTTATTTCTATTTTCTTGAGAACTTAAAAGAAAAATTGCAAGTTTTATTCATATTGACATATAATTAGCCAGATTATAAAAGTGATGAATAAATAAAACTACACAATGATAAGTAAAAATAACATTAACGTACCATTTGTTAGAACAAGTGCACGGACAAACACAAAAACAGTCTTCCACTTTAAATTTCAAACGTAAACTTCCTGTTTGTTGACAAAAAGCATTGACAATAAGCTGCCAATATAATGATTGTTAATCATTTCCGAAAATTGAATGCTACTGTAAATAGATTGTAACGATGTGTCGTGAAACGAACACCAAAGCATTAACTACATTATATCATTTTAACATGTATTATGGTAACACTTGTTATAAATTGTAATTTACGTACATATACATATAAACATCGATATGTTGTCCGTAAATATTTTTATACGTTTACATGCAATTTTTAACTAATTGGAAATTTATCTCCGAAAACGAATTCTAAATCTTCCTGGTGTATCATTTCCTCGATAAGTGATATACTTTTACGAGAAATGAAACAAAATCCAATTACCATGTTTCTCCAGAAAAAAAGTTCTTTTACCACTTCTCGAGTAATAAGTGAATACATAACGCGTCAAAAGAGCATCTTTTGTATTTTCATGTCGTCGTTGATCCTTTTGTAAATGTTAGTGGTATTTTTGAAATGTATTTCAAACAGAACATGTGGCACTGATTCAAATAAATAAAGATCAGTTGGTATTATGGTTTTTCCCTTCCCGTTAAAGCCGCGTTTAATATTATTAATTGATTTTTATATTGTTTATGTCATATTTATGAACAGTTTGTTAACTGTTTAAACTTTGGTTTTAAGGATTCGTATAGCATAACTAACTTACATTTAGAACCCTTGTAAAAAGATCAAAATTACTTATACACTAACCCAATAATATAAAGAATAGAGTAAAGCAAGCCTAAAGCGACAAAATTAGTGTAAGTTTAAATTAGTGTAAAATGAGACCATAATTATGAAAGTGGTATAAGTCAAAATTTAAAACAAAAAAGAGTTCATCAGTTATTCCAAGTCAGTCGACGACGATAATGATTAACGATGGTAACACATTCTTTGAACGAGAAACGCAAATTCACAAGAGTGAAATTGTGAAAAATGAACAATTACATTGTGTTAGCCGTTTTGCCATGTTGACTAAATATATACGGAAATATTAAATTACTTCCATTATACATCACCACTAGACAAATAACGAAAGAAGAATAAAGATATTATGTGTTTACTATCCTGCATCCCTCAACTTGTTCAAGAACACGCAACCAATTTCGTATCGTTGCAGACCATATCACTTAAGACATGATTGAAGACCGAAAAGTCCATAAAGTACCGTACTACTTGCGATTTATCGAACATTTCATCGCGACCCGATGTATCTCAAACCTGATAGCAAACTCGTTACCATCTCGACGCATAAATTCACGTTCAGATTCATATAATTTTCGTCCTTTCTTCGAGGTTTATTCCTGGTGAATCTCGTAAAAACTGACACGAATGCGAACATAGTTACAAACGGATACCTATGTATTAGCGGCCACGTATTTTTGGGTGGTCGCAGCAGACACTTACAAACAACGTGTTTTAGGTATCCACCTCCGATTGCATTGGTTCTCAAATATGTTATAAAGGATTAAAAAATAGGAAATACATATTTTTTTATATCCGCCAGTTATATGAAAACTGGTTGTTGAGGCACATAATGCATCAACACCGTCATGTCGCCACTCCACAGTTTATGACACGGACGCGGAACGAAGGCTATTTTTGAGTTTAATATTCTTAGTTTATTAGCATGCAACTAAAAGATTAATCTGACCTGTCGAGAAACGGTGTAGTTTTAAGCTACACGTGTTTAGATTTTCGATTCTTTCGTTCTCAATAGCCGAGGCCGTATCATAAAGAGAGAATTTTTGAAGGGTCCTGGCACACATTTGTAACGGTAAAAAACCGACGGCCAGAACCTGGAGGAATTTTCCGTCGTTGCTAACCGGCATCACCACCCTCACCACTAACACGGCAATACCCCTCCTCCATGAGCGAACTAAGGGCTTAAGGAGGAGTACCTAACCAACTTAGGCTCGCTAATTGGTATTTTTCCGAATTTGAAAGGACCAATCAGCGGGTTTGTCAAAACAAGAAGTGGATGGTGGTCGGTGGCAGCGTATCAGTCAACGCAATCAAGTCAATCAACTCAGTCAATTCAGTCGAGTCAGTCTGTCAAGTCAACTCTGTCAACACAGTCATCGAAGTCATCACACAGTCCGAGCCCTTGCCTTCTACAAACACTCGCATATCAAACTGACGTGCGAGGAGCGACATTTGACGCTCAACAACGGTCCTGTTGAAAATGCATAAATAATTATATAATTACGGCATCTATGATGATCCTGTAATATTAGGGCTGTTATATTCGGGTTATATTTTATAGATTGTATATAATCTGCTTGTTTCTATTGTCTTTGGTTATCGTTACTTGTATTGCGTTATATGTGGATCGTCCCCAAGTGTATGTATTAAATATGTTTGTGTTTCCTATTTATTATTGGAATTATCATTGCCCCTTTACCTTAATATTCCATCAGGGCCGATATAAAAAACACATATCTCTTATTTTTTGATCCGCTACGACATATCTAAGAACTAAAGCAATCGGAGACCGGCACCTGAAAAACGTTCCACATTAGACACCCTCCGCACGAACATACTTGTATCGCGATACGCGATCGAACAATCTACGAAACTGAAAATCAGTATCGCAATACATACTGTATTAATGTCTGAACGATCCCATTGAATTACGTGTACGGTTGGTATTCATCGTACGCGTATCGCGGAACAAGTATTCTCGTGCGAAAGTAGTCTTAGGCCGTAGCTTTGGCCATCGGACAATTTATTACTATACTCAGGTCAACGAGACGAGACAGCGAAGAAAAACTGATATCCATTCGTCTGATATTCTGTAAACGTGGATTCGTTTGATATCCACGTGGTCGATCCTGCAGGCTCCAGTCATTGCTCGTCAAACGCCACGTACGAATCGCCAATCAGAGACAAGTCTGTAACCTGTCCTTGCCTAGGGCCGCCGGCCATCGTGTGCAAGGTCAAACGGAAATTTTGATGTTCTCGAAATAAGCAAACTTTCCTGTTCTTTCCACTGAAGTTGAAAGAAAGGGTATCGAAAAAGGTACCATCGAAGTGTACGTTTGTCTTTTTGCCTCTGTTGTATTATTTTCGTTGTCTTTCTCAAGTTCCAATTGTGAATGGGAAAATGTTGGAATACCGTCACCTTCTAAAAATCTGTTTATAACTTTACCCCTCTATTTTTATTGTGGTAGTATGGTTATTATAGAGTATGGGATATGAAAGAAAATAACGGTTATATGGAAGGATAAGTGTGGCAAGTGCGTATGATAAACTATGAGTAGACATTAATGTTCGTGTAGCGAAGTGTGATCTAGGTGATTTGCAGCGAGAGGGTGAAACAAAAAGACAGTCAGTGCGACAATAGCAATCATGGAAACGAGAGATAGAAAGATGGACCGTTTATTTTGAAAGTGGTGCAAGTCTAGTTTTTAAAAAAATGAGATATCACATAATTTATGCTTAATTCAGTGTAAACTTTTTATTTATAACTAGTTAGTATTTAATTTCTAAAAAAAATTCCCATGCTTCGTCCAATTTAAAATTGGCGGATAAAAGAAATTGCACATCCGTTGATTATAAAAGTAGTGCAAGTCCAATTTCCATACATAGATGTCAGACATTACGAAAAAAGAATTTGCTGTTCATACCACAGGATTATCATAATGTCATAAAAGAATGTAAACCACATAATAAATTTATTTCACATGAAATGAAACAAGAGGATTTCGTTTCAAACAAAAATCTACAGAACGCAATCAAAAAACCGATAAACAGAACCACTGATGGAGGAAAAGTAAATTGGTTGTAAATATGTTGAATGAGGTTTCTGTAATGTGCACCGTATACTATTTTATATAAAACATCGATGAGGGACCAAGAATTTAAGACTAACATGCCTATTACTTACTAAAAACATAAGGATATGGATAAGTTATTACCCTATATACGTCCTGTGCTTCATGAATATTTTAAAATACTGCGACAAGAAGAACATAAGTGAATACTACCAATATCATATGTTAATTTGAACAATACAATTAACGTTTGAAGATAAAAATACCAGTTCTATTTTATATCTTGTTATTGTTTGTAAACAATAATTGGATTAATATGAAATATTTTAAGTGATATTTGATTTTTCAAGATTGAAATTCAACGATTCTCACAAATCGATTAATTTTCAAAGTGGTGTAAGTCCATTGGCAGACAGTAACTATACATTATTTTAGTTAAAATCGCTTAAAACAAATTGTTATAATCAAATTATATATCTATAAATCAGTAAAAACATTACCAGACTTGATATAATCAATCTATATCTTTTTTATTGAGAGACATGCTAACTTTTAATTTTCTCGAAACACGAGAAAATGAACCTACACCACTTTCAAAATAAACGATCCATATAGCGAGTGTGTGTGTGTGTGTGTGTGTGTGTGCCGCAGAACGAAGATATCTTCAGTGTGATTAATTTATGCCATATTTCGTTATTTTATTGTGTTAATAGTTGTTGTTTAAATAAACTGTATTTATTATTATTACAAATTTACTCACATTAGTGTCGCATCGACAATATGGACTTTAGCGACATGTTTAGTTGTTTTTATATTCTGTGATATAATTTGATCTCTTTTAAATACCTTAGCATATTTTCAACGGATTTCCGCTTGTCATTTTATTCTTATTGAAAAATCTGAATTTTCGAATACTCACACAGAGATCTAAAAACTGTAAATCCGGCTCTGCTCTACTAATGCTTCGAACCCGTACATTTGTTTACGTTTGCTAACCCGTCTCGTTGGTTGGAGGATAGGTCTGGTCTGCGTCAGGTTAGAAAATACGGTTGGATGAATGGAACCCAAGACATCACTTGATGACTAGTTTCCTGAAGGCATGTAACCATCGGGCGTTGCGGGATGTATTGTCGATAGTGTACATGAGGAAGTTTAGAAATGGCTAGCAGTGCAAAGTTGCATCACCTAAAATACAGGACCTTTGTTTGAACGAATCTGGCCACGGAAAGGGGAAGGTTATGTTGCTTTCTAGCAAGAGAACCGCGATTGACCACACAGCAATTACCCTAGAACCTTCTGACTGATCAGTCCTTCTCTTAAACCTTTTCCAACATACGACAGCTACACAAACATGTATGCATCCTCAATTACAAACTTAATCGAATTCGTGTAACAACACGTTTGCGAAATCATGTAAGCAGATATACGCATAAAGCAATTAGATATACAAACTGAAGAGTAAAATTAGAAATAGTTAATCTATTACATAAGTACAAAAATATGGTAGTACAATAACATACTGTATTCTATTTGTATTCCCCACAAATGGAAAACAGTAATAAGATAGAACGAAAATATTAACTGCCATTCGCAAAGTCGTATACAAATATTCGCGAACACATTTGGAATTTCATATCAAATAGCTGTCAGGCTATGTATTAATATTCCTTATTTTTGTTCTCTATTTATGGCTCAATCAGAGAAATTACTTCAGGAATGATGCATACACGAGGTTACTTTAAGCTTTTTTCTCACAAAACTGAACTCAGTGTAGGTTTATTTCTAAATTCAGATCAGATTACATACTACCAACTTTGAATAGGAAAACACAATTAGGTAGCGGTTACCAACCTATGAAAGATTTACTTTCCAACAATGGTATGACAATACCTTAAGAAATACTATACAGAAACGAATTATGTACTTACATATCCGATATTTAAACACTCGCGACACGTGCAATAATTCCTGCGTAAACACTGGTACAACGTACAGCAATTCATGCTTAAACACTCGTGAAGCGCGCAATAATCGATGCTTAAACACTCGCGAAAGTAACACGTTAGTAACTATCTTTGATCACTCTTGAATACACGTGAATATATGCGAAAACATGCTAGTAATACACCATATAAGCTCAAAAATCAATCATATTCGCATCAAAGGACAAAGTATGCATTAGTTTATTACTAAACGCTTTAAGCTAAGCCTAAACGACAAACTTATGATCTATAAAACAATCATCAAGGCTATTTAGACACACATGGCACTGAATCGTGGAGAATAGCTACCAAAAGCCACAATAACAAAATTGGAAACAATGTAAGCAGAAATCTTAAAAACAGTTACAAACGCATCGTAATACATCAGAAAATCCGCAAACACTTTAAAATTAGAGGTCACAAAAAAAATGACACGACAGTGCAACAACTACAAATTGAGATTGACCCATCATCCCGACGAATCCAATTTAGCAAGAATTACATTTTCTTATGTAATTCAAATAAATTATTAATACAATATATATATTTATTCATCTTCAAATCTGAAACTTTAAATTTTAAACAAACTAAAGAATTATAGTATTAAAACAAAATTTCTTTATATATAAATTTACAATTCACTCTTTTATTCATGCATAACACAATATAAGATTTTATGTTAATAAAACTCTTAACCTTCAAAGTTAAAATTATAAAATATTTATAAATCTTAATCATAAAATGATTAATACCAACTGATCATAAAAATATTGGAATATTATATTTTATTTTCGCTTTATGATCAGGAATATTGGGTTCATCAATAAAAATATTAATCCGAATGGAATTAAGAATTCCGGGAGTATGAATTAACAATAATCAGATTTATAATTTTTTAATTACAGTCCATGCTTTCGTGATAATTTTTTTTATAGTTATGCTATTCATAACTGAAGGATTCGGTAATTGATTAATTCGTTTAATACTGCAGACCCCTGACATGGCATTCCCGTGAATAAATAACATTAGATTTTGATTATTACCCCCTTCCATTTTTTTACTTATCTCTAGAAATTTATTTAATCAATCAGTAGGAATTAAATGAACAGTAGATCCCCCCCCCCTTATCAATCAGGATATTCCATTCATCACCTGCTGTTGAATTAGCGATTTTTTTTTTACATTTATCTGGAATTTCATCAATTATTGGAGCTTTAAATTTTATAGTTACTACTATAATAATAAAAGACTAATCAATGAATTTTGATCAAATTATACTTTTTCCATGATCGGTTTATATTACAGCTTTATTATTATTATTATTATTATCTTTGCCAGTATTAGCAGGAGCTATTACTATATTATTATTTGATCGAAATTTTAATACATCTTTTTTTGACCATACAAGAGGAGGGGACCCTGTATTGTACCAACATGTATTTTGATTTTTTGGTCATCCTGAAGTTTATATTTCAATTTTACCAGGATTTGGGCTAATTTCTCAAGTAATTATAAATGAAAGAGGAACGAAAGAAACATTTGGAAATCTAGGAATAAGTTACGCAATATTAGGAATTGGTTTTTTAAAATTTATTGTATGGGCCCATCATATATTTACAGAAGGATTAGATGTTGATACTCGAGCTTATTTTACTTAAGCTACCATAATTATTGCCATCCCCACTGGAATTAAAGTTTTTAGGTGATTAGCTACCTTATTACAGCTCAAAATTAAATTTTAATAATTCAATTATCTGAACTTTAGGGTTTATTATTCTATTTACTATAGGAGGTCTTACAGGAATCATAATCTCTAATTCATCTATTGATATTATTTTACATAATACTTACTATGTAGTGGGTCATTTTCATTATGTTTTATCAATAGGGGCTGCATCTGCAATTATTACTAAACTAATTCATTGATATCCATTAATCACAGGATTAATATTAAACCAAAAATGATTAAGTATTCAATTTTTATTTATATTTATAGGTGTAAATTTAACTTCCTTTCCTTAACACTTTTTAAGATTAATAGGGATACCTCGGCGGTATTCAGATTATCCAGATGCTTATTCCCTTTGAAATAGAATTTCATCGATTGGTTCATTAATTTCTAACAATAGAATAATCATATTTATGTTTATTATTATTAATAATCTTTAGATTTAATCAATCATCTTTAGAATGATTGAGAATAAAATACCCCCATTTAGATCACTCTTTTGATAAAACGCCAATTATCTTAAATAACAAAATAAAACTATTATCAAAATTTTAATGTGTCAGATAAAGTGCACCGGATTCTAGCTCCGTTTATAAAATATTCTTATTTTTATTAAAAATAGCTACATGAAATATACATATTTATTCCAAAACTTTAATTATGCTTACGCGGATAATATAATTTATTTCAATAAGTTTATATATATTCTTTACTAGAAATATAAGCTATAAAAGTAATAAATATAACTATTAAAATAAATATTAAAGACTTATAATCAATTAAAATAAATAAATTTATATTTATAGATTTAAAATTAAAAATTAATCATTCTATAAATTATATTTTTTTATAAATTGAAAATTCAATTCTTAAAAAAAAAAAATAATTATACTTAATAGAAATAAAAAATTTCAATAAAATCAAATTTTAATAATTAAAAATTAAAATTAATACCATTAACCTCACAAGTTGATATTCTATTTGACCTATTTAAATTAACAAATTAAATTTAAATTTAAATGAACTCAATGTATAAGAATTAAAAAATAATCAATAGATTTACCATTAATAAGATTTTAATTTTCAAAATTTTTAGATCCATGATATACATATCTAAATAAATATACAGTATAAATAAAACTTATTAAACAATAAATAATTAAAATAAATAATAACGATAACAGTCAAGCAATAAGACCTATAAATATAAAGATTCCTCTGACTAAATTTAATATTATTCCTACCGACACTACACGTACACCTATTCCTATTGCGACATTCCCACGTAAGACAGACTACAAATTCTTCTCAGAAACTAAACAATGTAAAAAGAAGTGAATATTGAAAAATGCATTATAGGTTTATTTGAGGAAAAGTCTAAAATTTAAAGGTGGTTCGATTACGTTGTATATGTGGAATTAAAATCGAAATTTTAAAAACGGTGATTTAACCGGTTGTGGTAGGATATAGGAGCCGATATATTTGAAGAACATATTAAGGGGTAACACCACTGTAGAATTTTCAAAAAATATATTATTTTTTTATTGTTTTAAAAAATACATTGAACCTTCTAAAATATGATGCAAAAGGTCTAATCCCTAAAAAAAAGTTTTTTGTATGGAATTCCGAGCTCCTCCTCTAGCGTCTCGGATGATCCGCAACGGCCTACCTATGTTAACCTGATACCCGCTATGAAATCCCCACTGTTCGAATTCGTAGCCTCTTCAATATCTCCATAGATATCGATAGTGTATTGTTTAAGTGCAATTAGAAGCATTTCAAAACAAAAAAGTCTAGGTGGCAAAAGCAAATTGACTGGCAAATTAATTGATCAGTTGACAATTTATTATGGTTTAGCCATACGTTGTAATCCGAATAATATCGAAAAATTGAAAAATGAAATCTGGGCGACCTTATTTCATAAATTATCAACCGATAAGAATCATCTGCACGAGAAGTGCTCAGATTCTTGGTGCAAGTGGAAAAAAGCGCAAGCGACGGATTCATTAGATACCTTCCATCATAAACCGCCACTTCCTCAGCAAATTTTTGAAACAATTAAACCGATTTATGAGGAACTGAGCCGCGAAGAACTATTAAACCGTTGCTTAAGATGTTAAATGCAAAATATCAACGAAAGTTTCAATGCTACAGTTTGGAATTTGGTTACGAAATCGTATTCCAGCGGTAAAACAGTTCTGAATATAGCAATTGATATTGCTATATGTGTTTTCAATGATCGTCTCACCCATATCTTGCAGATTATGAGTGTTTTGGAGATAGATATTGGTAACCAATCATATAATTTTTGCATGGAATCCGATGCTATCCGCCAAAAACGCGCTGAGCAGTCCCTATCAGATGCAACAAAAGAGGCACATTCCAACTTAAAATCGGCCAGGAAACAAAATGAGAAAGAGAATTTGAACTTTAAAGGGCAACTTTATGGTTCTGGGATAGTAGATTAATGGCAAAAATTTTCTAAGATTAGAATTTTTCATTCCTTCATGTCTATAACATGTTTCAAAACTTCAAACGCGTTTTTCTCGAAACATGATTCTTCAAAACGGCACGCAGCAGAACTCAAACAATTTTCAATCTTTCGATTTGAAAATTTAATCACAACTTTAAAATACCATTTCGCAGTGCATCACGTAGGGGATTTTTGATAAGTTAATTTAAACAATAGTTATTAACAAATAACTGTCCTTCTTTGGGTAAAAATTGAACAATTTCAGTAAAATGCTTGCCAATTGCACAAAAATCAATATTTCTAAAATCCCTTACGTGATTCACTAGCTACACTCATGTAGATTAAGTGGATTTTTTTTCTTCTTTCCAAGTTCAAATTGGCACCAGTTATGCTGCGTGCCGCAGAGCTCCTCAGCTTCAACATGCTTCGGGAGAATTGCTACAGTCTCGCCATTTTGTAATATTTTCCTATGACAATTTTTTATAATATACTCAAATACATTCTCAATAGTTACCCCAAGTATTATTTCTCTGTCACCTTTTCTTCCGCCTCAAAAAAATTGTCAAAAAAACGCTTCATTTTAGGTCGTTACAGTGATGTTACCCCTTAAAACATCTTTCTTCTATTTATTGAGTAAGTTAAAGATAGATGTAAAATTTTCAGTAAATATTTCAGTAATTCCTGTTTCTACTATCAATAAAATAAGTCATTGTACTTAATTTATGGTTAGTTAAATTTTTTTTTCCTTATAATTGATTTTTGTTGTACATACATATAGAAATATATACCGTCTTAAAATCTATAACAGATTCCCATTAAAACTGATATTCAATAATATTACAATTGTGTAAAAAGATTATAGAGATTTAACTTATATTATATACATATATTAATGTGTATACCAACGAAAGATTGTATTGAGAAAGAAACATATCAGGAGTTAATTGGAGAATTGTTGTATATATCAAGTTGAACTAGGCCAGGCATAGCATTCGCGGTATCATATTTATCGCAATATGACAATATGACGAAACAGTCGACCTGAGAAGAGACATCTTATATTAGTTAAGAAAGTTGCGATATCTACGTGGTACGAAAGATAAAATGCTTTTTTATAGTACAAATAGTGGCGTTTTAAACGTGTATGCAGATGCGAGCTGGGGAAACGGAGAAGGAGGAAAATGATTCTCAGGGGAAGCGATAGTTATTAGTGATTCTATAATTATGTAGCGATCAAACAAACGGAAAAGCGTTGGCCTTTAGACATGTGTCGTTGAATTGTTCGCATACTCCGAGACGGTAAAAGATATTAACACATTGTATGCCGGTGGCATCTGAGGCATTTAAAACTTGAGCGCCAGCACAGTATCGACCGTATAAAGCCTCGGCGCCGGCATAATTCGCTTGTTGACGACCAATGAGTAGGTGAAAAAAATATTTAAAATTTTATTATACATTATTGTAAAACACTAAAATTGGTTTGCATATTCATTATATGTAATTTAACGATAACGAAAAATACAAACAAACAAACGCCAAACAAAAGAATGTTGTATTATCGCAGACCCGGCGCTAAAGCAACAGACTTCCAAACCCGCGTTTTCGCGGGGCCGGCACTCAAGCGATAGACTTCGAATCCCGCGTTTTCGCGGGGTCAGCATACAATGTGTTAAGTGGGTTAAAAATATTTTAACTAAACTGAATCTCCAAATATTTTATCATAACCCAGTAACACTATTTTGCGATAATAGAACAGCTGTCGAATGAATAGGAAACAATCGCTCATCAAATAAAACTAGACACCTCAACTTAAAGTTCCATTTTGTACGAGACGAATTAGAAAAAGGAGAGCTCGAGGTGAGACATATAGACTCTAAACATATGTTTACGGATTTCTTAACTAAGGCCGTAACTGCAGAAAAATTAAACTGGTAGTTGCTCGAAATTAATTTATTAGATGTAAGAATGTAATATAATAGTGAGTAATAATCTGTTAGGAATAAGAACAAATTTTTTTACAACACGTTAATTTGCTAAATATAAGAAATATAATTACAAATGTATAATTCTATCATCGTCGCCCGTAGGGGGAGAATGATGGTTGATATTAGTATAGAGACGAGCGACAGAAGATGGTTGGTATCTCCCCGTAGTTATAAAGTAGCGAGCGAGCTCTAATGAGCAATGAGCATCGATTACAAACTGTTACAAGCATCGAACATTCGAGAAGGCTGGTCGATAAGAAACAAAAAGAAATTGAAAAAAAATAGAAATACAGAAGATTTCAACAACATTTAATACAAGAAAAGGTAACTGTTCTATTATTCGAAAATTCTTTTATCTGAACACTTCTGTATCCCTATTAATTCATGTATGGGGGTTTCTACTGTAATTTTACAGCGTACAACACGTTCATAATGGAAGATGAATACATATAATGATTCAAAAAACCGCACAACTGTTTGTGTGTAAACAAAGGGAATCATTGTATATGTATAGAGCTCCTTTGAAAAGAAAGATTTAAGATTTTATTGGACGAAATTTGGACTCTTATTTTTCTGATTTCAATCAGTTAAAACTGAAAATTGTGTTTCAACTTTCATAGATGACTGTACATACAAGGCTAATGCAAGGTAATAAGGTAATTGAAAAGCTTTCTTTTTAATTAATAATGCTTTCTTTCAATTTTTAATCCAGACTCTGTCTCCAATAACATTTTGACAGACGACTTACTTTTGGAAGCTGAATGTTTCGAAAAAAAAGATAAGAAAAAAAAACTGCTGACGTCGTTAACAGGTTAAAACAAAGGTGTTCATGGGTGGGTAATATTGTTAACAAATATAATTCCGTTCGCTGGATGAATATCAAGGATCTGTTTGATAATTCAGCGTGAGCGTTGCAATTAATGGCTGTGAAAATTTCGAAACAATTCTCTTCGTCGAAAGGGAGAGAGAAATGTGCTAGCTTTTCATTAAATAATATCTAAGGTGCTTGAAAATTGTGTGTCTTTATTCGACATAAAAACAAAATAATTAAATCTTGTTGAAGCCATTTTATACCTTAAAACTATTATAAATCTTTCTTACTTTCGGTTGTAAGTTAAAGAACTTCCAATATTGTTAAAAACATGATTAATGATTTATAAAATTTATTAGTGGAAAACGGAAACCTTTACGAATTTCCTAAAATTTTTCGTATGATTTTTAGTAAGACTTTAATAAAAAACGTCAGAAATAAAAATTATTGGTAGTTTCATTATAGGTAGTATCAATGTTAATTATCAATCATAAACCGATTTTAATTCTACAAGTAACAATCCTTAGATCATGGAGGCTTTCATAAAATCAAATTTCATTCTTGGTAAAACTTTGTTCATATCTGGTTATATAAACGTATATTATAAATATATAACGCATACAAGTAGAAAGTGTATATGCATTACATAATGCGTGGATCTTGGGTATTCAATAGTACAGTAATATAGAAAAATAAACAAACAAATGATTATTATATGAAAAACTATGCAAATGCATCGACAGTGTCAAGCGCACATTTTAACTCTCGACATAGGACTCAACAAAAGGAACTTTTGGCCGGTTATATACGTGAAACTTATTTAGTTCAAAGAATAGAAAAGCATTAAATGTATCTGTGTAGGAAAAATGTGCCATTATCATATCAACTTTCATGCTAAAACTAACTTTATTGAATCCTAAGCATCGAAACAGAATTTATTCATATATTTAGAAAAGTTTATATGAAATTTAGGTACGGTTCTATACAAATCTACTTACAATATAAGTGATTAAAGAGATTCAATACAAGGATTGAAATACTTCAACCTTACTTAAGAAAACATTCGAGTATCATCAATAATAATGATTTGCAGAATATTATTACATTGAATCGAATCAGAATAAATTCAAAAACGTTATACATAGCACATATTAAAGATTCAATTTTATATATTATTTATTAGGGTGAAGTCATAGTAGGAACCGGCGAGGCCTGAACGAAAGGTGTAGAGTCGGTCCCTAGGAACTTAACGTGTTAAAGAAGAAGGGAATGTTATAACGGAAATTAAAAGATTATATATGCGCGTTATAGTCTGTATAACTATATAACTATATAACTGAAATTACGAAATTCTAAACGCGATTCTTTTTCATTCAATTATAACAGAAGGATTTAAAATTCAAAAACTATAATAAGAAGTTTTGCTACATTACTTAATTTCAAAAACTTTATTCGCCTAAGTATGTGATCTTCTAGGTGATAAAGCTTTTCAATTGGAACAGAATTTTTACTATGAATAACCTCCCTGAATTTGGTAATGCTTTCTAATTTAAAAAAAAGAATTTGATTTCTCAATTGTAATAGATATTTAGATAATCACAATTTGGAATTACCTGGATTGATACCTCTAAATAATCATTTTCTTGTTTTATTTCTACTATCATAATTAAGTAAAAAGTGGATGACGAGTAGATATTAATCCTTTTCACTCGGCTGTCTCCTCTCATGGGACATCGTAATTCTAGCATATCACTCGGTTGTCCCCTCTCACGGGACATCGTAATTCTGGCATATCACTCGGTTGTCCCCTCTCACGGGACATCGTAATTCTGGCATATCACTCGGTTGTCCCCTCTCACGGGACATTAAACTTTGTTAGTGATTACGGGATTTGGGTTATTTCAGCGCAACTTTTTAAGACATGTATGTTTCTCTGAAGTTTTCTTTTGAAGTGGCGCAAAAAGTCGAATCAAAATATACTAAAATTACTAAGGATATATGCAAGAAATGTCAGCGGGTTTCGTGTCACACGAGAACGTCAGAGGCGTGCTCGCGACGGTCCGAGCACTTGTCAACGCCACTTGAAAAGAGCGATAAGGGGAGTTCGTAGAAGAAAGGCCGGTATGCGAACATAGCACGCATAGTGAGATGTTGTCAAGACACTGATTGACCAATTGAGGGATGATTTTCGTACATCAAAAAGGCGTCCACCCACATCATTTAAAGGTACCCGGTTAGACAACAAACTACATATTCTCGATATGGGACAAAGAAAATGGGCTGTATAGTTTGTTCTAACAAGAAAACACCTGATGGCGAGCGTCAAATAACGTATTATTGCCAAACGTGCAGAAATCAGGCTGCAGTGCATGGAGTGTTTCAAAATTTATCACACTGTACAAAATTATAAACAATAAAACATTGATTTTTTTGCGAATATACATTCCTCGATGTCATCCAATTCACATAAGTCCAATATCATAATACGTTGCTTGGTTCCAAAGTTATACTAAATAATACGAGGGTCTGTAAATGGACGTTTCTGCCGCAAACTAGCGTCGAGTAGCTAGTAGCCAGCGTCGAGTAGCTAGTAGCCAGCGTCGAGTAGCTAGTAGCCAGCGTCGTGTAGGAGTGCAGTGCAAAGGGTTAATTTTAAAAGAATTTGTTAATAGGAAATGCATAATTAATTGCAAATGAAAAAAGACGGTGACGCGTTAACGATTAAGAAAGAAATTTGTTAAGCTATCGGAGGTAGTGACTTCTGTTTAATTTCAAAACTCATGTCGCATTGCGAACCTTTTTTATTGAAATGATGATTAGGAACCGTTAGTAGGCGAAATTTACCTGATCGTTAGGTTCGCAGATATTTAAACGACAATATTGATAATGACGGTTCCTCAGCGCCGGGCTATTAGACTTTATTGCATGCCGTGATAATGTATTTCGAATAACGAGACTTTTAGGTGACCCCCTGGGGTCTTGAATTTTATCAGGTACACTCCGAAACCACCCCTTGTGTGGGCTGTACCTTCCCACTCCAAGGATGACCGACGAATCATCTTGTCCTTGGAGTGGTGCCCGCCCAGCCAAGGGCATGTATATATTAGCGCTTGGCAGGCGAAAAACAGAGCTTCTTTAGTCGATCATTCATGTAAAACGTACCATTCTTTCGAGTTGCAGTAGCCACCATATACCATACAAACATTTAACATAAGGTTACTTGCAATGTATGGAGAATAAAGTATCAAGTGTTTCTAGTCACTACACCGGCATTATAATTATTATACAGTATACATAATTAGTCGCACAAAATTAATTCGGCGTGCGACGTACGAGCTTAACTACACTAATATTGACTGTGGAAAACACGTACACGACAACTCACTACAAATGATTACAAAATTCAAGTTTTGCTATTATAATATTCAAATTCTATGAACCATCACTAAAATTTTAATGGTTAGAAATTGATACTAAATAATATTGATTGTTGTTATATACTACATGTAAGAAAAATGTTACATTACATTTATTGAAATCTGAAGATAGTATGGAAATATTTTTAAAAAAAAGTAAGAATTATAGTTATTTAATGTAATAATTTAATTAAAATATGTTTAATGTTTTGCTACAGAATTGAAAAAAATAAAATATTTTTCGTATTTGAAAGTAAATTATTCTTTTATATTTGCAATTTTAATGATGAACTAAAACAAAAAATTCATATAAAAATGTCATTTTTCGCATAGAAAAAGGATAATAAATTTATATACCAGTAAAGAATGCACGAACCACTCTTTATTCACATTTTAACGTATTATTCGACTTGTATATTCCTATAAGAGAAGCACATACTAAACTCTAGTCATCCTACTGTTATGTTTCAATCATTGATTAACCAAGAAATTATAATTAATCGTTTGAGAAGTGGATATATGAAATGCGATTTATTATTACGTTTCAGTATCAAACATATCGAAAGCTACAGACAGCCAAATAAAAATCAACTCTCGTTTGTCTTGCCTTTCATCTATAAATTCTTATAAAAAAAAGTGTGTTGTGCCCAAGAAATTAAAACTTGTTTCCTAAACACCACGCAATGACTATTACTAATTCTTAAGACATTACAAATTACTTTTCTGAAGGAATTTTTGAATGGAGAAAGAAAAATGATTTCGACGGCCTACAAACAACCTAGCTTCCGAAGACGGTTCCAGCTAAACTACTTTTTATCTCTTCACCGACGTGAATAGTAAACGTTTAGCCTTAGGATGGATCAAGGAAGGTGGATTTTTATAAAGAACCTCTTGAAGAGCGACAAACGGGCGTGCCAGGAATATACGATATTTATTTATAACCCGTGTCGCATGAATTTCACGACATGCAAACGAAAACACCCGAGTAAGCGAAACGTGTTTCTATCCAAACTACCGATCACTGGGTCGCTAAATTGAGAATTTTTAATTGATATATCAATTACCCGAAATTACATTTTTATTTATAATAATTGCAAAATCTCCAAATATGTCGTTGTGTAATACTTAGAGAAAAAGACGATCCGTAGAATGACAAAAGAATATCAGTTTACCGAAGTGCAACGTGCTCACCTTTCGGCGCAGTGCTTCATACAGCGGTGTCACTTGGACGGAGCGCACTGCCGTAGAGCGAAAGGGTTAATACGCACATATCTAGAAATATGTGATACCGACACACTTCCGTTCTTATTGCGGGAAAATGTCTGCAACAGACTCAAAGAAACCAAATTCCATTCATAAATGCACGTCGATATTTTATACTCTCTTCGTAACTTTTAGATCTTTACCGATCTAATTCTGCTTCCTTTCATCAGAAAAGTGTATTTCTTATCTAATTGTATAATGAAAATTCATTTTTCACAAATTTGGAATTTTTCTGAACAAAACGAAAGTAACTAGTTCAAAAAGAATTCAACAAAGGCTATAATAAAATTAATAAAAAACAAAACAATATTTGTTTTAATTACGCGCTAAAAACAAGTATTATTTTAGATTACGATGTTGCTTTAGTAAGATGAAAGAGTAGAAGTTACAGAAAATTCGAAACAACAAAGAAAAAGAAAACGGAATAATAGAAACAGGCAGGAATTTACAACGCATACGTAGATGTAAAAATGTTCATCAATCTAGGAATAGCACTTATTATTAGCACTTTTATAAAAAGAAAATATTCTAACTCGATTACAATTTACCCGTTACCATTGCTTGAAAGCACAATGAAAATTGGTATAAAATACTAACGGTTATCGTAAAACGTTTTATTACCTTCCTTTTACTAATGGAATTAGGGTTTCGCCTTTGTTTGCAAATTGATAGCGGTATTCAAAAAGTTGATAGGAAATGCTAGAAGAACGTGAAGAATAGTGAGGAAGAGAAATGGGTGGAACGGATTTACATCTGCCTCCTAACAATTGTTTGGTTTATCCTAATAAGGGTACAGGTAGCCCTCCTACAACACGGCATCCTATAACACGGTTTCCCTCTAATACGATAAGAAAATTGCAAAAATCTTTGTACAACACTCTATTTCTACAACCTCGGCGGGGCTTGCTGTCTTAACAGTTTGAGTCCCAGGGACTTTTGAAAACATTTAGCACGTTGGAGATTTATTAGTGAAAGAAGAAGCTGACAAAGCGGATTTGATGGCCGTGCAATCTGAAGCTGTAAATCGAATAGATTCGGAAGATACTAGCACTGATAAAGATTATGCAGTTAATAATTTAACATTAAAGAAATAACAAGAAGGCCTAAGTTTAGCTGAAATTCTGCTGGAAGAAGCCGAAATTCAAAAGGAAGCTGCAAAACTGTTTAACTCCATACCGATAAATTTACAATGACCTGGTGAGAACCAACATGCAAAGTGGCATTATAGATTTTTTTAAGAGGGAAGAAGATGCAAGAACTTTAAAAGAAGAAAAAAGTTCTGAAAGTGAAGGCGACATCATTCCGCCGATAAAACGTTCTTCGTTGATTATACTGAGCAGCGACGACGAAGAAATTTATTAAATTAAAATAATATTTTTTTTGGTGTTCTACATACACTTATATTATTATATAAAAATTAAGTTGTTTATGTAGAATTAAAACAAAATTGTTTTTAATAAGTTTTCGGAACGTAACGCTTATTTTTGTACTGACTCTGGGTTTCATACAACACTGCATTTTCTAGGAACCTATTTACCATGTTAAAGGAAGGATACCTGTACATACTGTGACAGCAGTTACATCGTTCAATGTCTCTTCCGCTTAATTAAAGTATGCTGCAACTGACTAAACCAATCTATCTTTTTACTTTTTCCATATCTGATTCATTCCCCCTTCATTCTATTCAAATTATTTTTATTCGTCTTTTTAAGTGCTGATCTCATATTTTGCATCGATGTTCATTTCAATTACCGAGTCACAAACCAAAAGAATAAAACGATAGACGGTAGACAAAATTTTTGTCTAAAAAATATTGACTATTTTTGACTCTTTTGGGAAAAATTTAGCAATAATTACGAGTACAGTAGGATATCTGACATACATAGGGTTTCAATCCATTTTCAAGGAAATTTCAGGAACGTTTTTCAGGAAGTTGAGTGTACTTCATGTAAGTACCTGTTATGAAGTATTTCAATTTGTATATCTCAAAATTGAGGATCTACAATTTTCCGTAACACTATATACATACTTACAAACAGTTCAAAATGATCCGAAAATATAACAAAATAAATTTAGTGCGTTTTTCAAAACATAAGGGCACGGACGATTTTATAAATATTAATTGCTTAAAATTTCCAAACAGCAAAATTCAAAATATTCAAGTGTCCCAATGTTGCAATTCAAAAATATGAAGCCAAACACGGAGTTCCTGATAAAGCATTATAACATAAAACTAATAGAGATGCCGGTTTAACGTTGCTACACATTAAATGGATCGTAGGGAACGTTCTAGTGGAAGGAATTTTGAAGCGGAATTCTGAGAGGATACAACGTACGTGAATCTCGATTTGTCTTAACAAAACAACATATTACTTTTCATTATTTAGATCTGTGCTATAAAACCTAACAACCTGAAACAATTTTTCCTATTCCATGTAATTAAGAACTTAATACTAAAATATTCTAATTCACCAAACCCTAATTTAAGGTTCCTTATTAATCCAGATAATTTATTTAAAACAAATCAATTTATTCACTAACAGACCTGTATTCAGATGTAAAACAACAAGGAGACAAACAAAACACAAAGATTTTAAAAAAATAATGAACTAAAATGTTAATATCAAGTGATTTATTAAATAAACCTGGCTAAAAACAGCATTTATGTATTCAACGACTGTGGAGATTGATGGGTAGCGAATGATTAATATTCTTATTAGCCAAAATTAACAATAATTATTGTGAATAATTTATTTAAACAAACTAATTTATTGACTAATAGACCTGAAACGCGGTGTAAATCAATAAGGAGACGGACGAAACACTAAGATTTTAGGAAAATAATGAACCAAATGTTCATATCAAGTGATTTAATAAATAAACTTGGCTAAAAACAGTATTTTTGTATTCAACGACCACGGACGGGAAAGGTAGCTAATGCTAAAATAT